>JAJHSJ010000009.1:19078373-19493402 GCA_021015155.1 Magnolia officinalis
CTCTCCTCTCTCTCTCTCTCTCTCTCTCTCTCTCTCTCTCTCTCTCTCTCTCTCTCTCTCTCTCTCTCTCTCCATTTTTCAAACAACCCCAAAATGAGAGACCATCCATGACTTCCATGGGAGAGAAACTTTGTGTGGCCCACTCCCTACCACCCAATCCCACCCTCCAAAATCAATCTTAACCGTTGAAATGCATTCTGTGGAGCTCTAAATCGCACCAGTGGAAGGAGGAGTCCAAGATCTAAAGGTGGGTGTATTTTATGATTTGCTTGGTGTGATCTTGATGATTTGAGGGCCCACATATGGTGGGACCCATCTCGATGTATGCCTTGTATCAGAGAGGGACCCATAGTGGCGGGGTCCCTCCCATCTCCATTGTCTTTCTCTCTTTCTCTCTCTCTCTCTCCCTTTTTCCTTTGTGTTAATTGTGTGGTCCACTTGATTTATGGGTTTCATTCGGCCGTCTAGCTAGAATAGTGGACCCCACTGTGATGTATGTGTAGCATTCGCGTCGTCTAGGTAGTTAAGCAGTGGGTCACACCATGATGTATGGGTTTTATCTACACCGCCCAGCCGGACTGGACATGGGACACACCTTTTATATAGGTGTTTCATCCTACTGCCCACGCACGTGGACCCCACCATGGCAGCGTGTGAGGCCCACCTTGTATTAATGAATGTGCACACCCAACTGTCCATCTGTTGTGCAGCTGTGAGGGACACCATGATGTATGTAATAATCCCACACCGTCCAGGAGGTCTGGACGGTGGGTCCCACTGGCCCCATCTCAGGGCATGTGTTATATCCTACCATTCATCCATTTTCTTGTAGATGGAATCCACCCACACGTGTGACACATGTGGGGTGGGACCCCTTGTTGTAGGCGTTTAAATCCATACCGCCAACCATCCTTTCATCTGGACTGTCCATGTTTGGACCCCACCATGATGCATGCACTGCATCCAGACCATCCATCAGGACGGTGGCCAGCACGCCTGGATCCTTTAAATGAATTAAATAACAATATATATATATATATATATCTATATATAATATATATCTAACGGTGGCCAGCACGCCTGGATCCTTTAAAAATGAATTAATACAATATATATATATATATATATATATAATATATATATATATATATATATCTATATATATATATATATATATATATATATATTATATCTGTTGGGTCCCACCACTGTTTACGTCAGCAAGAGTCGTGGGCCCCATCATGTTGTATATGTCTGAAATCCAGACCGTCCACCCTTTCAGACCGTGCTGGACGGGGACCCCAGCATTTTCGTATCCTGACCGTCCATCTAAGGACGTGGGACCCATGTATATGTTGTATCCATACCATAGGACGGTGGGATCCACTTCATGTATGCGTTTAGCTGCACCTGGGATGGTGTTGATCCACCTGAGGTTGGGACTAATCCACGTTGTCCAGATCACGGACGTGGGGCCCACCAGATGAATGTGCTTCATATCCTGTCGCGGGCCTCTGATGCATGCGTTCTATCCAGTGGTTCATCTAGATGCTGGAGCTTAATGATATGATTATTAATATTATTATAATATAATACATATATCTGGTGATGGTGGGTCCCACACGCATGGACCCACCTCATGCATGTATTCTATATCTAGGCCATCCATCTGTTGGACGGCCACTGCCATGATGTCAGCAAGTTCTGTGGTACCCACCAGATGTATGGGTATTATCCAGACCGTCCAAAATTTTGGGCAGGTGTAACCCACCGTTGATGTATGGGTCTCATCCGCACCGTCCGCTGGATTGGGACGGTGGGACCCACCTCGAATGTATGTGTTTCAGCACCGTCCAGTAGGTGCTGGATGGTGGGGCCCACATTGATATGTGTTTTATATATGCTGTCCAATCACGTGGGCCTCTATGAAGTGTGTGTTTCATCCTTACCGTCCACATCACAGGACGGTGGGACCCATGTAATGTATGTTTTGATCCACACCGCCCATTTGTGTGGGCCTGACCATGATGTACGTATATTGTACACGATGTCCAACGGTTGGACAGGTGCTGTCAATGTTGTCTAATGTTTGGACAGTGCTATTTACATGGACAATGTGAGCCACGCGCCTCTTAGAATGATAGTGTACAGTGATACATATGTTACACCTGCAACTATTGAAATGATTTTAGATGTAATCCAAGCTCCCACATGAGGCCCATTGATGCGGCCATTGATACGGCCCACTTGATGTGTATGGGCCCATTGGTGCGGCCCATATGATGTGGCCCATTTGATGTGTATGGGCCCATTGGTGCGGCCCATATGATGTGGCCCATTTGATGCATGTTGGCCCAGATGGAGAGGCCCATTGTGATGTATTTGAGGCCCACGGATTAGGGCCCATTATGATGGAATTACGGCCCAAATGGAGAGGCCAATTGTGATGTATATAAGGGCCATGAGCGAGGCCCAATGAGCCGTATGCGGGGCTTCTGTATGGGGCCGAATGTGATATATATGAGGTCCATTGTGATGTGTGATTACTCCATGATGTATGTAATGATGATTATGGCTGGTCATGCCTTGGGAGCAATGTTGGTTAAATGGCCACATTAATGGGCAATGATGGTTTAATGTCCACATTGTGACCTTCCCTTAGGCCCTGTTAGGCCGATTATCGAGGCCGATTTCGATTGTTGAGGTAGAGTATCAAGGCCGATTCTTATTTGTCGAGGCCGATTGTATAGGCCGATTCTGATTGTAGAGGCCGAGTATCGAGGCCGATTTCGATTTTTCGAGGCCGATTGTATAGGCCGATTCCAAATGTCAAGGCCGAGTATCGAGGTCGATTCTGATTTGTAGAGGCCGATTGTATAGGCCGATTCTGATTGTCGAGGCCAAGTATCGAGGCCGATTGTATAGGCCAATTTCGATTATCGATGCCGATTCTGATTTGTTGAGGTCGACTGTATAGGCCGATTCCGATTGTCGAGGCCAAGTATCTAGGCCGATTCTGATTTGTCGAGGCCGATTGTATAGGCCGATTCCAATTGTCAAGGCCGAGTATCGAGGCCGATTCTGATTTGTCAAGGCCGATTGTATAGGTCGATTCCGATTGTTGAGGCCGATTCCGATTTGTCGAGGTCGATTGTGTAGGCCGATTCTGATTATCGAGGCCGAGTATCGAGGCTGATTCTGATTGTCGAGGCCGATTCCGATTGTTATGGCCGATTGCCGATTCCAATCATCGAGGCCGATTCTGATTGTTATGGCCGATTGCCAATTCCGATCATCGAGGTCGATTCCGATTGTTGTGGTCTATTGCCGATTCCGATCATTGAGGCTGATTATTGCCGATTCCGATTATCGATCGATTTCGATTGTCATTGCCGATTGCCGATTAACAATCGAGGCTTATTATCGTGATCGATTACCGATTCCGATTGTCATGGCCGATTTCCGATTCCGATTGTTATGAACGATTGCCGATTCCGATCATCGAGGCTAATTCCGATTGTCGAGGCTGATTGTATAAGCCGATTGTCGAGGCCCAATGTGATGTATATGCGACCCATAGTTGAGGCCCATTGTGGTGTGTATTCGGCCTGTGTGATGTATATGTAGCCCATGTTTAAGGCCTAATGTGATGAATATGAGGTCTATGTGATGAGACCCATTGTGATGTATTTGAGGGCGAGGCGATGGAATCCATTGTGATGTATATGAGGCCCATGTGAGAGGCCCATCTGATGTGTATTAAGCTCTTGAGTGAGGCCCATGGTATTGTATATTAGGTCCTTGTGTGAGGCCATGGGCCCACTATATGTTAGTCTTTATGTGGGCCATTCCTTGGGGGCAATGTTGGTTAAATGTCCACATTATCGAGGCCGATTGTTGATGCCGGTTATTGATACCGATTATGAGTATGTGACAGCATAGCATCATGATACATGCCCATACCCATCATCTGCATGTTTGTTATGAGATGTGGTTGACCATTACATACGGTATTGGGCAGGTTGTTATGAGACTCCCTGATAGGCGGAGGTTATCTCACATAAGGGCACGGTATGCACAGGATTGATACATGACTGGATTGTATGACTCATACATCTTGCATTATGTGTTGTGATTACTGTACGCCCTAACGACATCAGGGCCGTAGCCTCCACAAGCATATCGTGGATGGCCAGATGGGACACTAGAAATCTGTTCTAGCATACGGGCGCTATAGATGTCCCTGGGTGAAAATTCATAAACCTTCGTGGCCAGGAGACGACCGAGTGGATATATATGAGCGCATGAGGGCCGAATACCAAGAGGTCGCGTCTCTCATTGTGTCGTGGTCGGTTGGGAGGAGGTGTGGCCTTACCCGCCCGAGGGTAGGGGCATAACTAGGCTGAGTTTGACCAGCTCATGAATGGGTCTGCTATCGACGTGTCGGGTAGATATTGGTTGACTACTAGCCAGGCGGATAGTGAGGTCTCTTCCACTTGCATGGCCGCGCGTCAGTGGGCCGCGATTTGCATGTAGAGTGTACTAGACCCCGGTGATGATCCCAGAGAGGAACCCTACTGATATGTGGACTTATTGAGCAGGAATTGTATACTCATTAATTCATTTATTCACTATCCACTCGGGCTGGTGGTGTGCAACTAATTGTTACGTGTACCTTCACATGGTCAGGATTTCGGTTGGGCGCACGACTAACCTGAGATCAGGAGTTTACCATATTGAGTCTGACTATCCAAATTTAGGTATGAGGTTGGTTTGGATAGAAGTCCTTGTGGTGGACCTCGTAGCCTGCGATACTACGTACTATCATCCCGACTTCACACTCCAGCATGGTCATTCCATTCGCACCGCATACTTCATTACATCCCCGGCATATGACATTTTGGGTTACTGTGTTTCTGCATTTATATGGTCTAGATACGGCTGACGGTATTCGTGAACTCATCAGGAATTGTATATTGCATTGCATCCTCGGCATCTAATATTTGTCTCTTTATGACTCCTCATTTGTATACCTGATCTGTATTGAGTAATTTAACATTGATTGACTCATGGACTTGTCAGTATTTTTGCTTACTCTGATATAGTATGATTCATGATCTTATCAGTATTTTCGATATTTTATAACTATGACATTGTATTGGATACATGACACTTACCTTGCACACACACTTACACCACCCTCTAAGCTTTCTATAAGCTTATGCACGATAGATGTGTGTAGGTGGCATAGGGTTGCAGCAGCGTTGAGCTTGGAGCATCAACCATCTTCTGGAGCTTTGATTTTTGATACATCTATTTCCCTTTCAGCACTATATTCAAATGTTTATATTAGTGGATATGTGATGATGATGTTGCCTTTGTGATTTGTGTATACTTGTGGTTATGCTTCTCACGAGTAAAATGTACATTAAAAAATCCTCCTTGTAGGGTCCTAGGATCGGAACCTGGCATATGGGCACTGGAAGCTGAGAATGGGGTACTACAGAGGTTGTCGACACTGGATTCGGCGATCAGGATTCCTGTGAATCCGATTTTCGGGTTTGGGGCGTGACATGATGAGTATGAGGCCAATTTGAGTGCGGCCCGTTGATGCGGCCCACTTGATGTATATTAGGCCCATCGTGATGTATATTAGGCCCATGTGTAGGGCCCACCTATGGTGTATTTATGGCCCATTAACGAGGCCCATTATAATGTAATTCCGGCCCATATGTCGTAGCCCATTGTGATGTATTTGAGGCCCATGGTAATGTTTATTAGGCCCGTATGAGTGGCCCATTGTGATATATTTTTAGCTTATATGATGAGGTCCATTGTGATGTATTTCCAGCCCATTTGGTAAAGCCCAATGTGATGCATATGCAACCCTTTTGACGAGGCCTGACATGATGTATATGTGGCCCTTGAGTGAGGCCCATTGTGGTGTATATTAGGCCTCTGTATGGGGCCATGGGTCCTTTATGATGTTTGGCTCTATGTGGACCATTCCTTGGGAGAAATGATGGTTAAATGTCCATATTGATGGGTGATGATGGTTAAGTGCCCACATTGTGACCTTCCCTTAGGCCGATTCTGATTGTCGAGGCCAGTTATCGATACTGATTATGAGTATGTGATAACATAGCATCATGATACATGTCCATACGTATCATCTGCATGTTTATTGTAAGATGTGATTGACCATTGCATATATCATTGGGCAGGTTGTTATGAGACTCCCTAATAGGCGGAGGTTATCTCACATGAGCACGTGGTATGCGCAGGATTGATGCATAACTGGATTGTATGACTCATGCATCTTGCATTGTGTGTTGTGATTACTGTACACCCTAACGACATCAGGGTCGTAGCCTCCATAGGCATATTGTGGATGGCCAGATGAGACACCGAAAATCTGTTATTAGCATTGGACTGCCATAGATGGCCCTGGGTGAAAATTCCTAAACCCTCTTTGTACTAGAGGACGCCCTAACGTCGAGACCGAGTAGATATATATGAGCCATGAGGGCCGTATACTAGTAGGCCGCGTCTCCCACTGTGTCATGGTCGGTTGGGAGGGTGTGTGGTCTTACCCGCCTGAGGGAGTAGGCATGACTAGGCTGAGTTTGACTAGCTCGTGAATGGGTCCGCTATCGACGTGCCGGATAGATATTAGCTGAATACTGGCCAGGCAGATAGTAAGGTCTCTTCCACTTACCCAGTTGTGCGTTTGATGGGGCGGCAAGCTGGTGTAGAGTGTACTAGACCCCAGTGATGATCCCAGAGATGAACAGTACTGATATATGGACTTATTGAGCAGGAGTTTCATACTCATTTATTCACTATCCACTCGGGCTGGTGGTGCGCAACTATTTGTTACGTATACCTTCGCAATGAACAAGATTTCTGTTGGGGCGTGCGACTAACCTGAGATCAGGAGTTTACCACATTGAGTTTGACTATCCAAATTAGGTGTGAGACTGGTTTGGATAGAAGTCCCTTATGATGGGCCCCATAGCCTGCGATATTACGTACTATCATCTCGACTTCACACTCCAGCATGATCATTTCATTCGCACCGCATATTGCATTACATCCACAGTATATGGCATTTTCGGTTACTGTGTTTCTGCATTTAGATACGGCTGACGGTATTCGTGAACTCATCAGGAATTGTATATTGCATTGCATCCTCAGCATCTGATATTTGGCTCTTTATGACTCCTCGTTTGCATAACTGATCTGTATTGCGTACTCTAATATTGTATGACTTATGGACTTGTCAGTATTTCCGCTTACTCTAATATTGTATGATTCGTGATCTTACCAGTATTTCCTATATTGTATGATTATGGCATGACAATATGATGATGATGATATGATTACGGATGCGTGTAATACGGTTATGGATGTGGTATAGGAGAAATGAAAATATGATTTAATGATGCTGGTAGTATTAACTCGGAGTATTACTATGATGCATATGCATTAGATTGGCATTAGCATCATACCTTATGTACTACACACCTTTCACCATACATGATTTTTTTTTTGTGGCATATTTATCTTGCTTGCATGTAGGACACATTGCACACACGAGTGTCCTCACTAGGCTTTTTTGCATAAGCTTCCTATTTCCCATTTTTTTCAGGCCAGGAGAAACTTGGAAGACTTAGCTTTCTCGATGCATTGTATCTATTTTTCGATTTGGCAATGTTGGCGTTGTGTACCTTTTGGAAAGCATTGTACTCGTAACCATCAGGATTTATAATGGAGAGTGTTGCTTGGTATTTTGATCATGGATCTTTATGCTCAGGTATTATTATATGTATATAAAAAAAAATTTAATAAAAAATCTTCCTTGTGGTGTGCTGAACTCGGGACTTGGTGTATGGAAGTCGAGCGCCGGATTCGGGGCATCACAGAAGCTGTCTGTCCCCGAATTTGGGGCGTGACATGTAATGTCTGTATAATTTCACTAAGTCGAAGTATCCTATGAGAGATAATGCCTTGATCAATAAGACTATATAAATCTATAGACATCTGACGATTATGAACAATTTCCTTTATGTAATAAGGAACCTTAAGCTTATACTCTTTATATAAATTCTTGTTATTATTAAGACTAACATTATAACACAATGCCCAATCTTCTAGCTTTGTGGTGGGCATTAATATCCATTTTTAATGGACAAAGCCAAAAACATATGTACTGCATTAATATTTTGTGCACTGACCTCCATACCACCAAAAACCTCAAATTGACCTTACACTGATGAGATACTTAGAGTAATCCAAGCTATACATCCAATCAAAATTATTAGTGTTCTTGTGTGTGGGCAAAATATTGTATTAATTTTTTACGGATCTATACTTGGATTTAACATAACTCCCTGAGGATTTCTATTGTAGAGACTTTCTTTAGCTATGTGCAAACCTAACCTTTCACAACACTAGAAACTTGCTCTTATCGCTCCATCTTTAATCGATTTATTAAAGGACATATCTTACTAATCGTCTATAAAATCACATTTTTATTTTCAATGAATTTTCCAAGTTACGTTTATTATGTTTTCTGGAATGGTCATGCTTTGATAGATATTTGTTTTCCTTCCTTGAATGCCATAACAAGTACAACTATCTCTTTGAAGTGATTTCATCTATTGTCCGAATTATAATTATTTGCACATCACATCAAGATAAAATCCTTATTAATATTTTTCTTATTTTTATTCTTGTATACTATTTATAATCCATATATGTCATAACCCAAATTTGGAACCTGGGCACTACTATTTCGTAAGTCCCAAACTCAATTAAGATCAACTTCCTCGCCACTTACCAGACTTGGTGAACAGTTAGGAAACTTCTCGAACACCAAACCCGGCTCATGATGAATGATTTTTTTAATGGTTAATCTGATTTGGCAGTTACACATCATATACATGGTATCAACACATACATCCAAGAGACGGACCTATCATTCCAAGGATGGTTACCCAATATAACCATATACATTATTCCATATTATATATACAAAAGTACAATTATCTCAACAACAATGAAGGAAACAATAGTAAGCTCCAACAGCCCATCCTGATACTAAACATATCCTGAAAAAAGGTGTAAATTATCTGTATGAGCGAACAACATCTCGTGAGTTTGTGAGGTGCCGAGAGTAAAACACAGCTTATCAGGGTGCTCCCGTAAAGACATCCAAAACAACCATAGACATATTATCAACCAAGTATGTTATCATAGGTGAGCATGTTATCATTCAAGCATGTTGTTATAGCTAGACAGGTTGTCATGAACATGTCATCAATATTAGGCATACTACTTGAATGACTAACCATGAATCATGAGATTATCTAATAATCATGTACAAGATAATTAAATTCTATATTCTACTATAAGGCATACAATGGAAAAGGAATGATAAATCTGGCATGTGTAGTCGATATGATAGTACGCGGTATCGCAAGCCATTGGGTCCATCACAAAGGACTTCTATCTGAACCAGTCTCATACCTAATTTGGATAGCTAAGCTCAATATGGTAAACTCCTGATTAAGGTTAGTCCCATACCTAACCGAAATCGTAGCCATTGCGAAGGACATGATGATGTAGTTGCACACCACCAGCCCAAGTAGATAGTAGATGAATGAATGCATGAGTCAAATGTTGAACATCCCTCCTCACTACTAGTACACCTCTACACCACATGATACATCTTTTCAAGAATCACAAACATACCATACATGTGTAATCCAACATCTTCACACAAGTGTGAAACGCATTTCCAAAAAACAAAATGTTGGGCGTGTACACCCCTACTCATCTAGTTATTGGCTTAACAATGGATGACCTTGATTTGTTTCGCCCTACCCGGCCTCAGCAGTCAGAATACCACCCACCTCAACCCAGCACAGGATGGTAGGTAATCTCATCACACCTCTTCCCTTTCTGGTCCTAGCGGTGGGAATGACTCTTACACCCATCTTACTGTGCTCACCTCCACTTGACACACGATGAAAGATGACCCAGTTGGCCAATGTTAATGGGTTCGTTGGAGGATAGGCGTCTCCAATATGGGATATAAGTCCGGGGTGGCCATGTTGTACTATTCTAGAAATATTCTCAATAATATCAATAACTTGGTCATCTCAATGCCTCAACACAAACCATCTCTCCTAACCAGCCATCACGTGGCCACCATATAAAATATCCACTCATGACATACATCACCATGAAAGCCCATATAACTGAATGCAGAATCGCAAAGGCATATACATACTCCAACTCCTCTGGATTTCATCCAAGCATACAGATCAACATGAGGGACCACATATTACCATACGGACCAACATGATGGCCTACATACTACCATACAGACCAACACGAGGGTCTAAATATAGTACATATCTAGATCTCATCCAATCATATGAACAGGCACGAGGTCCCAAATCAAAATAATATCCATTATCCTCTAACTCATCAGGATCTTGTCCAGGTATATGGACCAACTTGAGGGCCCTAATTTCATGATAGGCTCATGCATATCATGGATTCTCATGAATCAACTATGTATATCAAACTATCAAGCTGGTGCTACCATAAATAAAGGCAGGATAGACCAATTTGCCAAGTTATGACACATGGACACTTAGTGCCTGTTTGATTTTCCAAATCACATGTAAATGCAATGGGAAATAGTAATTGTTACTATTTCACGTGTTTGAAATTGCATTTGCATTTCTATCTTGAACATTGAGTAAAAAAGACTAGTTTAAATTTCTGGGCCCCACCATGATATATCTGAGCTGTCCATCAGTTTTAGCATAACATTTTAAGGCATGAGCCAAAAAATGAGCCTGATCCAACACTCAGGTGGCCCACACTAAAGGAAACAGTGGCACCGATACATTTTTAACGGTAGATATTCGATTCCCTAAATCTTGTGGTGTGGCCCACTTGAGCTTTATATTAGCCTCATTTTTTTGGTCAAGCCCTAAATTCAGCTAGCATAACAGATGGACGGTGTGGATAAGACACAGACATCATAGTGGGCCCCACATATATTTTACGGTCTCCTCGGGTTTAGAGCCTAAAAAAGTAAGTGTCAAATCAAACATCAATAACAATGCTGTAATTACCCAGTGAAATAATTATTACTCACTTGCAATGTATTTACCAAATGTTTGGAAAATCAAACACGCCCTTAATAATAAACCCTTAGGTCATGGCCCATTATCCATGAGAATGTCCATCTGGACCCTGAATCTGGTCTTGATATGGGCCAGATCATGGCCCTAATACCTATAAGCAATAAGCCTTAACTTGGTACAATTAAGATTCAATCATCAATTTATAATTTGGTCTTATGAGACCCACATTGTGTTTAAGCTTCACATTTCATGGCATGTCCATCATGTATTAGCTGCATAACATATGTTATAATCATTGTGTGTGAGCTACATATCACACACCATTATTCTTCACCACATATCACATGCCATCATACTTCTATCATGAATTATATGTCACCATGCCTTCACCATACATCACATCACATGTCATCACACATCTGCCATACATCTCATAACCTTAAGGGCTTTACTTAACAATAGTGTCAATTGGCCAAGTAGACCAACAAATTAACAATAATCAAAACATCCTTTCCTTGGCCATGAAAGTGGACTCACCTGGCCTCTCATCCAACGGTTGTTTCTAACCATTTTGTATTCTAAGTTCCATGGGCAAGTGGGCTTTCACAAGCCCAAGTCACTAGACCTAACTTAAAAATAGCTAGCATAATGTCAAGGTTCACAATTTCAAGTATTCACATATGCATCATTATTTCATAGCCCTCAATCATATTTGATTCATCACCATTAATTATATCATCACAAGCTTTTGTATTTTTCAATGTGCATGTGCATGTAATGCACGACATGCTGGAATTTACATCTCTTATCATTATCATAGCCATCATCACACATGCCTTGGGTGTCAGGTGTCTGTTCATTATCATACGTATGGCCATCCTTACATGTATCATCCTTATATATGTTATTTTCATCTATACAACAAGTAAAACATGGTTATAACATACATGTCATCATCATGATCATCGATGTGTGCATTATTATCTTGGATATCATCTCCTATGTAACCAGTATCAAGTAAAGCATGATGATTATACACATATCATCATCATGAGCATCAACACATACATCATTATCAACTAGGATATCAACATCATCATCGATGTAACGATCATCAAATAAAGCATGGTGATTAATGAGCATATTTTTCCATCATACACACACACACACACACATACATACTATCATCATCATTAGCATGGGGATCACTTCCACTTCATCATTAACATAAGCAATGTCATAACTACCACAAAAAATTACTTA
Organism: Magnolia officinalis; assembly: GCA_021015155.1. NCBI lineage: Eukaryota > Viridiplantae > Streptophyta > Magnoliopsida > Magnoliales > Magnoliaceae > Magnolia > Magnolia officinalis. The sequence goes on from JAJHSJ010000009.1 coordinate 19,090,805, forward strand.
TCCATCATCAATATATATGCCATCAATTCACCATCCATTAAATCATCACCATAATCGATATTAACCCTTACATAATCACCATCAATTAGATTATATTTATCATTTCAACCAACAACTCACCATCATCATGTTACCACACATGTATCATTATCTCAACCATCAATAGGTGTGTCCCACCAAGGTGTGACCTCCCACATTGACCTTGGAACGTGAGTCTCACTTGATGAACCACTAGGCCAACTCAAAGGGATAAACTTCTAACCACAAGGCTTTCAATGGCGTGGATCTAATTCCACAACTAAGTATGCCTCACACATTCCACCATTAACTAGAAGATAAATCACGATCACAAACATACCCACATGACAACATTGTACAAATTCCACATCATGTTGGGTCCACAAGCCTCATGCACAAGTAAACAAAAAAACTCAACTATTCCGGCTTATACAATCCAAATGGGCCCCACTAAGTGTCATGCCCTGAAATCAGACACTTGGGTATATCCGACCTTGATTCCGTACCTGAAAACATGACATATATTTTATGTGTCTACATTTCATAATCTACACATATATTAGCATAATGATTCTCATTCATAAGATATAACCGTTCAAAAAATAAATAATTACACATTTATTTAAAGAAGAATAAAATATCCATGTTCCGTCTATATAAGATTATTACCAAACTCATGTTCTAACACATGTCATCACCATATTATTATATTATACTTAATGTTCATTACAACTTATTCAGAAAACGTTAAAGGAATGAAAAATAATTCTAAATATAAAATTAAATCTCTTTAAACGCTTTCACGAGATCCTGTTACTGAAATTAAAAAATCCCAACATGGTAAGCTGTGAAGCCCAACGACTAATCTTAACACAGGTTTCGAAAATAACCTCATATAATGTAAATAAAACATATAAAAAAAATACAATACATGTGTATGTAAAGCAAATAGATGAACATGATAATAAACAATTTTTTTCAATGTAAATTAAAAAGAATGAATGAATGGAATCAACATATGCCATAATCAATAATAATAAGTGGAATTTATTTTTTTTTAATACCAGGACTAGTTTACACTAGTTGACCAACACCCACGCCAATACAACACCTAATCTGATAATTAGAACCTTTTGCATGACATGCTCACCCATCCGAATGACACTTTGTGACGGGCCTATTTGCCATTTCGAGGAAAACGCCGTGCGTTTTAAAACCCAAGAGAATCTCTACCCAAAATATCACATCAATCAATCAATCAATCAAGTCAAGTCAAGTACACATTACATCTCCAACCCATGCTTTCTTTCTCCCCAAGACAAGCAACCTACCTTAAGTCAACTCTCAAGTCAAGTACATCTATCACTCACATCCATCACTCATACCCATCACCTCTCTTACAACCTCTCCCTCTCTCTCATTCTCCACCCATTCTCCCAAGCAAGAGAGGTGGACGTCCAAGCACTTCTAAGGAGAGAACTTTGTGTGTGGCCCACCTCCTACCCCTCCCATCTCCCATCTCAATCCTTTAACTTTCATCAACCTCCATCAAAGAGAGATCTAAAGAGTTTGGCATTCCATTGGACCAAGAAGATCGAACGGTGGGTGTTTTATAGACTTAGATTTCATGTTTTGATGATGGGCCAAGTGGGGCCTACCGATTGATGGTATGGATCTCACTTTGGACCCTAGGTGTGGCCGATGGCCCACCATGATTCATATGATCATTCCATGATGGGGCCATTCTCCATGGACCCCATCATGATGTTTACTTTCTTAGTTTGTAAGGGTCATCTAGACATTCCATTTTGGTGGAGAAGGAATCTCCACCATTTATTTTGATTTGGTGGGCCCACATGAAATGGGACCCACTTGATGTATGTTATAATTCATGAAAGGGAGGGCCCATAGTGTCAGGGTCCCTCCATTATTCGTTCTCTCTCTCTCTCCCTCTCTCTCTCTCTCTCTCTCTCTCTCTCTCTCTCTCTCTCTCTCTCTCTCTCTCTGATTTTATGGCCCCTTGTGTATTTATTTTTATCATATGCCACCACCCACTGCACACCCACGGGGCACCCGGGTTGCAGTCACCTTACTACCCCTTTCGGAGGGTCTGGATGATGGGAAAATACAAATATTAGGTGGACCCCACCATGGCCAGATGGGCCTGTCTAGAATCTACTGGACGTCTACTGTCCAGACCGTTCAGTAGGGTCTGGACGTTGTGATATGGCCAAGCTATATGTCCTACAGGGGGGGGGGGGTGAATAAGACTATGCCAAATTTAAAATAAAATCTGCGGAATAAAAATTAAATAGATAGCCTTATAATTATAGATCAATTCACAAAGCTGAAATCAATTCAATCTCAATAAATAGGGATTGAGAGGTTGATGCAAATTCAGTTCTAAGGACAACCTTACACCATAATAAACAAGGGCTTATGGTAGGACAACCTTATTTCTAGAATGTCTTTTGAATCAATAACTTAATCTAAATAGAAATAACTAAATAGCAAGGAATTGAAATAAAGTGCAGAAATAAATATCTAACTTATTACAACAATCCCCACACTTACTTGAAATGTAAATTGTTACAACATTCACATCCACACGTACATTCCACAAAATTGAGTGATAAATGATATGAAAATTAAGCAAGCATTCAATCCACAAGACAAAGAGTTATTGTGGTTCGCCTGTGTATACACCAACTGTCTTTCAACAGCCACACAGAACGCTACTCCACTCCTAATATCCTCACACAGGGGATATCAGCGTTTACTATCAAATAGATTTTCACAGGTTCACCAAAAACCTTTACAATTGTGTCTTTTTAACTTGGGCTTACACAATTCAAAAACCCACACTTTTGAGTTTTCTGGCTCTCCTCAGATAACCACACAAATTGAGATTTTTCTAGCGAATCTCAAACAAAAACCAAAATAGAATGAAATTTACAAAATTATAAAATACCTGGATTTCTCCTATTTGTAGCAGCCCGGTAGAACCAATCGAAGTAGATGTTCGAATATAGAAGTTCAATGTCCACTACTCACTTTAATATGGTTCTAATTTCTAATTAATTTTAGATTTAAACCAGTTGGGCGTAGCTATATTTGATTTTGATTCTAAGAAGAAGGAATAAGGCAATTCCTCTTTTCAAATGAGATTGGAATATAGGAATAAAATCAAATTAAATAAGCTAGCAAAAAGAGAAAGCAATTATGCACAAAATAGCTTAAAAACAAACACAAACTTATCTCAGAGTGGAGCCTTGAATTCACTTAATTTTCAATATGAAACTCTGAAATTCGTGTGCTATTTATAGCTAAAAAAATTCGTCTTCGACTGGTCTTAGGGTCACCACGACTGGTCCTGGAATAAACTGATTTTTGAATTTTTGAGCGCGATCGCATCAGAGCATTGTACGATCGGTCATAGGCAGTCCACGACTGGTTGAAGGCAGCCCACGACTAGTCGAGACCCCTCTATGACTGGTCGTGCGACACTTGATTTAGTCGCTGGAGTTTGAGTCGTAGCTTTACGACTGGTCGAAGGTCGAGTCGAGACAATCCCACAACCGGTTGAGCAGACTACACGACTGGTCATAGCTGAACTGAAAAATTCGATAAATTGTAACAATTATAGGACTGGTCTTGGATCTTCTTAGACTAGTCGAGACAGTGCTAGGACTGGTCGAACAAGGTTTAGGACTGGTCTTAGAATAGACAAAAATCATGTAATGATATTCAAATGAATTATGTATCCAAAGTGACCTACCCTAATGTCAATCTAAGGTTTATCATACCTAGGACATGAGGTATGGACATTGAACACTTCATTTGCTTAGACTTTGATCATTACGAAGCTTGAGTCTTGAGCTTGAGTTCTTCTTTATGTAGCTTGACTACTTCACAAGCTTTGAAGTTAATGTCACTTACACTTGAGTCCCGTACTTATATTTGAATCTTGAACTTCCACTCCCACTTGCACTTGAACTTGAACCTTGACCCTGAGCTCTTCTTTAATATCTTTTACATTGTAGCTTGAACTCTCATGAAGCTTGAAGAATTCTTTGAACTAGATTTCAAGTGTTGACGTGGTGTCTCGTACAGATTTATCAAGATATAAACATAAGACATACGAAGAAGTTTTAACACACAAAATTTGACAATCAAAGAGGAATAAACTCATAGCACTTACAATCTCCCCCTTTGTCAAATTTGTGACAAAACATTTCTCATAATTCAGTAAGATAAGCATCACATTGTATAATAACGAATCATGCACCAGTTGTCATAAAATAATCATCATCCCTCTTGAGACAACACAACTCCCCCTAAGTAGGCATATCACCCTCATCATATCAATCACAATCAAAATCCATAGAAGAATTCACAAATTCTCTCCCTTTTTGTCAAAATATGACAAAGGAAGAATCAAAGATAGGATATGAAAGATAGAAATAGAGATAGTAACTCAGAAAGATAAAAAGTTCAAAGTTAAGAACAATACATAAGAAGTAATTAAGGTGAGTCAAAGTACACATTAAAAGAGTTATCAAGTTTAAAACAGGCATCCACACAACCAAAGAAGGTAAACTAGTAAAGTTATTACAGACAAAAGATTTAACATTCTCAATCTGATCCAGAAGATGGAGCAAGTATGTTAGGATCACTTTGATGAAGGCTCTTCTGTAAGCGCCTAAAATATCTGCACATATTTTTAAATTGTTGATTGTGGCCAACATTCATCTGTTCAACCTTTTCCTCTAATGCACTTAGATGTGCATTGAAATCAGATGGTTCAAAGTCTGGATCATTTCCAGAATCAGAATCAATTTCATTAAAAATATCGTCCATGTCAATATCATCAAGAGGCAACTTGTCACCGTCGACACCAATCTCAGCTTCAGCAGCAGCTTCACCCGCATCAACATTAACTTGACCAGGGGTCAAATCCAACTTCATTTTATTCAGGTTGGAATTGTTAAATATAAGGTGTTGGATAGGAGCCTCACCGACGGGCATAACAACTAACATGTGAGTGGCTAATACATTCAACAGATATCCAAATGGAATATCACCATGACCAGGATGACTACAAATTTGAATGATAGAGGAACAAATCAAGGAGGGCAAACAGATATTAGCACCAGTAATGATTGAGTACAAAATATGAACCATAAACAGAGTTAACTCAGTCTTGTTTCCAAAGCGGGGATACAAATTAGAAGTGAAGATACGATGCAACACTCTGTATTTGGGTAACAAGTATTTGGATTTAAGGGCATTCCCATTAGTAGTCCATGCTGCATTCATGTTACATAATGTTCTAGTATAAATACGTTTTTCCAATTCTGACACTTTCTCAGCAAGTGCACTAGGATGAACACCATCATCATTTATAGGTATGTCTATAAGGCCTGAAATTAAATGTCGATCAACAAAAAAAGGCCCTTCTCTAGTGCTAATAATGAAAGTCAGTTGCTCAGCAGAAAAGTCAGATATGCATGCAACCATAGCCCGTGCAATGGACTGGTATGCCGGCCCGCCCCAGTGTAAAATGTTTTTCCATCCTACAGATTGGAGGAGAGGAAGGAGACCATAAGGAGCAATATGATTTAAACTAACCGCTTTTTCAACAATAACATTGCGCATACGCAGGTCACATACATGTGGAAGATCATCTTCAGGATCCCTAAGATGACGTCTAGTGATTGCATTTGAACGAGAAGAAGACGCACATTTATGAATTTTCTTTTTACCTCTAGATTCCATATTCTTGAAGAAATGAAAGAAATTTCAAGAAAAAAGAGATGGGTTTCTCTAGATTCAACAAAGGAGGAAGAGAAAACCCAAAAAGTAGAAGATTTATATGAAATAGACAACAATAATCAAGAAATTTAAGAGTAAAGATTAAGATTCTTCAAGAAAGCAAGAAAAATCACTCTAACCTGAAGGAATCGAACACAAGGGTTCGACTAGTCGAAGCTCGGCTCGTTGGTGAGGAGGGTTAGAATGAAGAAGAAAAAAGATTTCTCCAAATTAAAAAGATCACCGCGCACATGACTGGTCTTGGGATATACTCGACCGGTCTTGGGAAGACCGCACACGTCCTCGACCGGTCTTAGACCATAAAAAAATATGCAAATTTCACAGAATTTTGAAATTTAAATTAATAATATATTAACATTATATGCAATATGATACAAAAATGTATGATCAATCATTTAAAATTGCACATACCAAGATCAAATTTCAATTTATTAAACCTGCTTTTGTCGAGCGGTTTAGTGAAAATGTCAGCAAGTTGAGTCTCGGTAGAAATATATTCTAAAGTTACTATTTTTTCTTCCACTAATTCATGAATATAATGAAACCGAATGTCAATGTGCTTAATACGTGAATTCTGGATTGGATTTTTTGAAATGTTTATCGCACTGAAATTATCACAATATAAAACCATTGAGTCTTGTGCAATTCCATAATCACTCAGCATTCGTTTCATCCAAACCAACCGAGTACATGCATTTTCTGCTGTAATGTATTCGGCCTCAGCGGTTGAGAGTGATATGGAACTTTGACTTTGCTTCTTGCTAAACCAAGAAACCAAACAGTTTCCAATATAAAAACAACCACCGCTGGTTGATTTTCTGTCATCTAAATTTCCTGCCCAATCAGCATCTGAATAGCCAGCTAATTGAACACTAGTATCATAGGGATACCAAAGACCCAGATTAACTGAACTTGCAATATATCAAATAATTCGTTTAACAGTAGTTAAGTGAGATTCTTTAGGATTAGACTGATATCTAGCGCAAATTCCAACACTTAAAGCAATATCAGGTCTACTTGCAGTTAGGTAAAGTAAGCTACCTATCATACTACGATACAATTTAGGATCTACATCTTTACCTGTAGAGTCTTTTGAGAGTCTTAGAGTTGTACTCATAGGAGTATCAAAGTTCTTACCATTTTCAAATCCGAACCTCTTAATTAAGTTCAATGCATACTTAGTTTGTGAAATAAAAATTCCATCAGATTGCTGTTTTACTTGCAATTCTAGGAAATAATTTAATTCACCAACCATGCTCATTTCGAATTCAGATTTCATTAGATCTGTAAACTCAACAGTCATGTTAGTACAAGTTGATCCATAAATTATATCATCAACATAGATTTGAACCATTAAGATATCATCGTTATGTTTCTTAACAAAGAGTGTCTTAACGACACTACCCATCTGAAAATTGTGACTTAGTAAAAACTTAGTCAATTTTTCATACCATGCTCTGGGGGCTTGTTTCAGACCATAGAGAGCCTTTTTAAGGTGGTATACATGATTAGTAAGCTTAGGGTCTTCAAACCTAGTCGGTTGTTCAACATATACCTCTTCAAGTAAGTCGCCATTCAAAAAGGCACTCTTCACATCCATTTGAAAAATTTTAAACTTTCTAAAACATGAAATAGATATGAAAAGTCTGATAGATTCAAGGCGAGCAACTGGGGCAAAAGTTTCATCATAATCAATCCCTTCAATTTGCGTGTACCCTTCCACAACCAGTCTTGCCTTGTTTCGAATGATATTTCCCAATTTATCAGACTTATTTTTAAAAATCCATTTTGTTCCAATAATGTGTTTATCTTTAGGTATAGGAACAAGATACAAGACATCGTTTCTGACAAACTGATTAAGTTTTTCCTGCATCGCTACTATCCAGTTTTCATCAGAAAGTGCTTCTTTTACGTTTACCGGTTCAACCTGAGATGTAAAGCACATGTAATTACATATGTCTTCTAGTTGTCTACGAGTGCGCACACTAGTGAGAGAGTTTCCAAGAATTTGATCAGTTGGATGATCTTTAACAATCTTTAATTCAGAATTAGTTTCACTTGATGAAGTATCTGGTTTTTCAAATATAAGAGCTTCATCATTATTTGAACTAGGGGCAGGTGTGTTCAAGTGATCATCAATTACTACATTTATTGACTCTTGAATCACACCGGTCCTGTTGTTCAGAACATGATATGCACGACTGTTTAAAGAGTATCCTGAAAAGATCCCTCCATCACTTTTAGTGTCGAACTTTCCCAGATTTTCACGGTCATGTAAAATATAGCACTTGTTGCCAAAAACTCGAAAGTATTTGACAGTAGGCTTTTTCTCAAACCACATTTCATAAGCCATTTTATTATTAGATTTGCAAATATAAACACGGTTGATAATGTAGCAAGCGGTATTCACTGCTTTAGCCCATAAATTTCTAGGGAGCTTCATGCTATTCAACATAACATTTCCCATTTCTTGGAGCACTTTATTTTTTCTTTCCATAATACCATTTTGTTGTGGAGTTTTGGGCGCAGAGAATTCATGTGATATTCCCTGATCGCTACAAAGTTTCTCAAAACCGCTATTTTCAAACTCGGATCCATGATCACTTCGGATCTTACTGACTTGAGAACAGTTTTTAGTTTGGATCCGTTTGATAATCTTTTTTACTTCATCAAGGGTTTCTAATTTGTCCCTTAAAAATGAAACCCAAGTGAATCTTGTATAATCATCTACAATGACCAAGATGTATTTTTTGCCACCTCGACTTTCCATTCTGGTTGGTCCTATAAGATCCATATGGAGAAGCTCGAGTGGTCTAGATGTGGTATTGGAGTTCACCTTTTGTGAGAGCTCCTAGTTTGTTTACCATACTGGCATTCACCACATATCTTGTCTACTTTTTTAATCTTAGGTAGACCTCTAAAAAGTTCTCCTTTGCTCAATCTGTATAAATTCCGGTAGTGTACATGTCCAAGGCGTTTATGCCATAATTCTGTCAAATTGGTATGGACCATGTAACACGATTGATTAGATGAGCTACTGTTGCTTACTATATAGCAGTTTTCAGAAGTTCTGTGACCAGTTAATATTACAGAACCCTTTTTATCTATAATCTCACAACCTTAATTAGAAAATTTAACACTATGGTTGTTGTCGCATATTTGAGATATGCTTAACAGGTTGTGTTTTAGTCCCTTAACATATAAAACATTCTTAAATAAGGGAAGATTATAAAGTTGAACCGTACCTTAGCCAATAATCTTACAGTTGCTACCATCACCAAATGTGACTGACCCATCAGTCATATCTTTTAGATCGGTGAATAAAGCCTTGTCACCTGTCATGTGCCTGGAACATCCACTGTCTAGGTATCATTTTGAATGACTTGTTGCTTTGAAAGCAGTGTGGGCAACCAAGCAGGCAACTTTAGGAACCCATTTCAGAACTGTTTTGGGTTTAAGAACATAGTTGGTCTTCTTTTGTCTGATGTTGTAAGAATGACCTACTGAGTTAGATTTTAAGAGCTCCTTAAGTAAATCAACTATTTTTTTAGCAAGTGGATTTCTGATCTGCTTTTTAAAATAGCTACTTTTAGGTTTTTGAAAAGTTTTTGTATTTTTAGAAAAATTTTAACAGGCGCCTTTTCCTTTTGAATTAGAAGCTTCTCCTTTCACAAAGTTGGGAGGAGTATTCTTCTGTGTAGGAGATGTATTTTTATCATAGCCCAACCCGGATCGATCGCCACATTTTCTTGATTCGGATAATAATTTTTCTAACTTTGGATTTCCTTGGGCATATCTCCATGTATCCTTCAAACTCAGAAGAGAAGATACTTCATTTTTAAGTTTCTCATTTTCAGATTTCAAATCATCAATCAAGGAGGTTTTGAATTCCAAATCACATTTTGATTTTTCGAAACAATCTGAAATATGTGATTTTTCTAAAACAAGAGTTTCAAAACATTCTTTGAGTTTAGAAAACTTTTCTTTTTGAAGTTTAAGTTTGACAGCAATTTTACAACTTTTCTTATATAAACCATTATAAGCATCTTGAAGATCTTCTTCATTTTCATAATCACTATTCAAATTTTCTTCACTTGTTGAATCATCGTGATCTGAAAAAGTAAACTTGGCTAGAATCATGAGGGCTTTAACTTCATTGCCCGACTCAGTTTCAGAATTTTCTGATTCAGAAGAGGCTTTAGAATCAGACGATTCATCCTAAGTAGCCAACATACCCTTCCTTTTGGGTCTGTCCTTTTTAGGACCTTTGTTTGTTAGATGCCTATACTCTTGGTAGTTGTAACACTGACTGTCTTTCAAAGACTTCCAAGTTTTGGACTTAGGTTTAGATCGTTTCTTTTCATTTGTCTTTTGAAAATTGATCCTTTTCTTACTTTTAAAAATCTTATAGAACTTTTTTGCTAAAAAAGCCATATCATCTTCAAAATTTTCTAAATCTGAGTTTTCTTCGGATACATTTTTAGAAGATTTCAAAGCTATCGATTTACCTTTAGGAGCTTTAAAGTTTAACTCATAGGTTTGTAAAGAACCAATTAGTTCTTCTACCTTCATATTATCTGTATCATGAAGTTCCTGGATCGCGGTTACCTTAGAGTTGAACCGTTCAGGAAGTGAGCGTAGTATCTTTGCACACACTTTACTTTCTGGAATTTTATCGCCAAGACCCCACATTGAGTTTTCAATGTCATTTAATCTTGTGTAAAAGTTCATAAACATTTCATGTTCCTCCATACGAATTTCTTCAAATTTGGTTGTGAGGAGTTGGACTTTAGATTTTTTTATAATTGATGTACCCTCATGTGTCATTTCTAATATATCCCAGGCTTGCTTTGCAGTATCACAAGATATGATTCTTTTGAACTCATCCGGTGATAGTGCGCAAGTGATTGCATTTAGTGTTTTTGCATTGGCACTACTCTCACTTTTCTGAAGTGTGGACCAAGATGTATAAGATGTTATTCTCATTGATTTTGATCCATTGATACCAGTTACTTCAATGGTAGGAGGGCTCCATTCAGTCACTGTGGCTTGCCACACACTCTCATCCATTGATTTAAGAAAGATCCTCATTCTGGCTTTCCAATAGGCATAGTTGGAGCCATCAAAGGGTGGAGGCCTAGTGACTGATAGGCTATCAAAATTTGACATTTTATTTATATAGCTTAGATCGTTAGCTCAAGAAATAAATCCAAATAAAAAGCAATAAGAACGAGCTATTAGGCTCTGATACCACTTGAAATGGCCAAGCTATATGTCCTAAGGGGGGGGGGGGTGAATAGGACTATGCCAAATTTAAAATAAAATCTGCGGAATAAAAATTAAATGGATAGCCTTACAATTATAGATCAATTCACAAAGCTGAAATCAATTCAATCTCAATAAATAGGGATTGAGAGGTTGATGCAAATTCAGTTCTAAGGACAACCTTACACCATAATAAACAAGGGCTTATGGTAGGACAACCTTATTTCTAGAAAGTCTTTTGAATCAATAACTCAATCTGAATAGAAATAACTAAATAGCAAGGAATTGAAATAAAGTGCAAAAATAAAGATCTAACTTATTACAACAATCCCCACACTTGCTTGAAATGTAAATTGTTACAACATTCACATCCGCACGTACATTTCACAAAATTGAATGATAAATGATATGAAAATTAAGCAAGCATTCAATCCACAAGACAAAGAGTTATAGTGGTTCTTCTGTGTGTACACCAACTGTCTTTCAACAGCCACACAAAATGCTACTCCACTCCTAATATCCTCACATAGGGGATATCAGCGTTTACTATCAAATAGGTTTTCACAGGTTCACCAAAAACCTTTACAATTGTGTCTTTTTAACTTGGGCTTACACAATTCAAAAACCCACACTTCTGAGTTTTCTGGCTCTCCTCAGATAACCACACAAATTGAGATTTTTCTGGCGAATCTCAAACAAAAACCAAAATAGAATGGAATTTACAAAATTGTAAAATACTTGGATTTCTCCTTTTCGTAGCAGCCCGATAGAACTAATCGGAGTAGATGTTCAAATATAGAAGTTCAATGTCAACTACTCACTTTAATATGGTTCTAATTTCTAATTGATTTTAGATTTAAACCAGTTGGACGTAGCTATATTTGATTTTGATTCCAAGAAGAAGGAATAAGGCAATTCCTCTTTTCAAATGAGATTGGAATATAGGAACAAAATTAAATTAAATAAGTTAGTAAAAAGAGAAAGCAATTATGCACAAAATAGCTTAAAAACAAACACAAACTTATTTCAAAGTGGAGCCTTGAATTCACTTAATTTTTAATATGAAACTCTGAAATTCGTGTGTTATTTATAGCTGAAGAAATTCGTCTTCGACTGGTCCTAGGGTCACCACGACTGGTTCTGGAATAAATTGATTTTTAAATTTTTGAGCGCATCGCATCAGACCGTTGTACGACCGGTCATAGGCAGTCCACAACTGGTCGAAGGCAGCCCATGACTGGTCGAAGGCAGCCCACGACTGGTCGAGACCCCTCTACGACTGGTCGTGCGACACTTGATTTAGTTGCTGGAGTTTGAGTTGTAGCTTTACGACTGGTCGAAGGTCGAGTCGAGACCATCCTACGACCTGTCGAGCAGACTACAGAACTGGTCGTAGCCGAACTAAAAAATCTGATAAATTGTAACAATTCTAGGACTGGTCTTGGATCTTCTTAGACTGGTCGAGATAGTACTAGGACTGGTCGAACAAGGTCTAGGACTGGTCTTAGAATAGACAAAAATCATGTAATGATATTCAAATGAATTATGTATCTAAATAACCTACCCTAAGGTCAATCTAAGGTTTATTATACCTGGGACATGAGGTATGGACATTGAACACTTCATTTGCTTAGACTTTGATCATTACGAAGCTTGAGTCTTGAGCTTGAGTTCTTCTTTATGTAGCTTGACTACTTCACAAGCTTTGAAGTTAATGTTACTTGCACTTGAGTCCCGTACTTATATTTGAAACTTGAACTTCCACTTGCACTTGAACTTGAACCTTGACCCTAAGCTCTTCTTTAATATCTTCTACATTGTAGCTTGAACTCTCATGAAGCTTGAAGAATTCTTTGAACTAGATTTCAAGTGTTGACGTGGTGTCTTGTACAGATTTATCAAGATATAAACATAAGACATACGAAGAAGTTTTGACACATAAAATTTAACAATCAAAGAGGAATAAACTCATAGCACTAACACGTTGCCTGTGAAAAACAGAAATATCAACTTGATTCAAAGTTTTTGGGTGGGCCGCTCATGCAGGCCCCACGTTGATGTATGGATCTGATCCACGCCGTCCATCCCATCTCCCAGCTCATTTTAGGCAATGAGCCGAAAAATGAAACTAATCCGATTACCTGGCAGGCCATATCATAGAAAACAGTGATATTGACTGTTAAAATCTGTTAGGGCCCACTTTGATGTTTCTACACACCAAAACATGCTAAATATTGGCTCGTTTGGTCTGTTATGAGCCATAGAATCCAACCAGTGGAGTAGATCCTCCTGATGCGGGCCTCACCTAGGAAAAACTACAATAAAACAGAAAAAATAATAATAATACTACTACTAATAATAATAATAAAATTTATGCAGCAGGCGTTGCTGCTGCTATCGTCCAGAGGACGCAGCAGCAGCGTCCTGCTGCGCCGCTGGTTGGAAAGGGCAGGGACCGTGGGTCCTAGCCACAGGCATCATCGTGATGTGTGCTGGACATCAATACCGTGCATTTGATGGGGCCCCTTTAAACAGTGGGGCACCCTCTAAAATCAACCACACACAAAAGCTCATGCGGTTCACACGACAGGAAATAGTGGTGGATTGAACGTCTACCATTGAAACTTCCCTGGTCCTAAAAGTTTTGGATAAATATGATATTTATATTTATTTATTTATTTTATGGGTCTGTGTAACCTTATCAATAGATAGGTTGGGAAATAACATTATGGTGGGCCCCACCTGGGACCCACCTGTGAAGGGAATTGTATTGGCTGGTGTACCACACACCAGCACTATAACTGCCGTTGACGTAGCAGGTTCTGTGGAGCACACCTTGATGATGTGTGCACACAACACGTGGGGCCCTCTTTGATGTATGTCTTACATCCAAACCTTCCATCCAATCGGTAAGCTCATCTTAGGCCTAAGACTAAAAATGAGGCAGATCTATCTGAAATTGCGGTGAAGACCGCACTAGTAGAAGTCAGAATATGCCAATATGTCCTAGAGGGGGTGAATAGGACTTTTAAAAGTTTTTATGGTTTATTTAAAATCCTATTTCACTAATCCTTTTAAATATGCAATTATCAGGATTACTTAAATGTAACTCTACTAGCTTCCAAGCCTGATAGAGGATCCAATCACAACTGCTCAAGAAGTAAACAATAAGCAACCTAGTTCATGATGGATATAACTATGTAGGTGTGTGAGATGTGATTAGATATTTAGATAAGGAAGTATTAAAGCAAATCACACAATCAAAATAACAATCTCAAACACAGTCATTTTTATAGTGGTTCGATGATAAGTCTACTCCACTCCCGGTAACTGCATTCAACCCTTGAGTATACCGAATTTCACTAAGAAGGTTTCACATCGGTTCACCTCAAACCTAAGGTTTTAAATCAGGTTCACCTTCAACCTTTACAACCTACACTGAGGCTGACTGTTTATGCTCTCACGAGCAAGGGTCAACACAATGCACCCACTTTTAGGCACACTGGCCAAGGATCTTCCCTAAGACCCTACTGGAGGTTTCTACAAGGTTGACCGCAAATCCGAGGTTTCACGTGGTTCACCTCAAACCCAAGGTTTTACACGGTTCACCTCAAACCCAGAGTTTTACTGGTTCACTCCTAACCAGATGTTTATGCTCTCCACAGAGCAAGGGTCCACACAACGCACCCACCACGTATACTCTCGCCGGAGGCCTCCTTAAGGAATTCAAAGGGTGAGAACCACTTAAGACCCAATCCTAGAAAGGAATGATCACAAGTGTCCTCTTGGACTCTGGATACTTACAAATAAGCTGATGAGTCCCGTTTAGCACAATGTCGAAGATCTCCTCCTCCTTGTTGATGAAGAGTCTTCTGCTCCCTTGATCCGCAACACAAAATGATGTACCAATACTCGGCTTCGGGTTGGGTCAAGGTTATGATAGAATCCTACTCTCTAAAGGTTTTCCTATAAGGAAGATAGAGTAGTTCCAATCTTATGCATTCAAGGCATCCTAGCTTCATGATTTGTCATTAAGGTAGTAGCTGGAGGATCCTTAAATGCGGAAGTTCATTTTCCAATCCACTTTATTGAATGTCAATGATGAGGGTGGATTGGAAGATGAAGTCACTTGAGAGAAAGGGCTTTGGATATAAGATATAACTTGAAACACACAAACGCTCTCTCTTCTTTCTCTCACAGCAACAAAAGACAAGTCCTCTATATATAGGCAAAAAGTTCCAACGGATATAAAACGGTCACATTTATGACAGAGTTCGATTTCATCGAGCAGGGTCGATATCATCGAGCGTATACTCTCGATAGTATCGATGGTCTGCTCGATGACTCAGACTCAATGTCTTACGCTTTTTGAAACTCTTTGCCAACTGATTAATGAATCGAAACCATTGTCGATGTCATCGGATTTCGAACTTCGATTCCATCGATGATAGGATCGATCCATCGACATTTGAAAAATGAGAGAGACTTGACTTTGAAATATTTCAGGATTTCATGAATGATCGGGGAACCATCGAGATCATCGGAATTTGAACGTCGATGATATTGAGATCAGAGTTGAGGCATCGATAATTCCAGCGGGTTTTTCTTTAAGCTTGCTGGACAGTTTATGACCTTGATCGATGCAATCAACCTGGTGTCGATATCATCGATATTTGAATATCGATTCTATCGA
Source organism: Magnolia officinalis (assembly GCA_021015155.1). Lineage (NCBI taxonomy): Eukaryota > Viridiplantae > Streptophyta > Magnoliopsida > Magnoliales > Magnoliaceae > Magnolia > Magnolia officinalis. Next base: position 19,106,616 of record JAJHSJ010000009.1, read on the forward strand.
AGGGCCCCCATCATAGTTAAAATCAACCTGAAATATCTGCTGTAAGATATGCACGCCCACGATTAATATCATCGATGGACTTCCGATGTTATCGATATTTGATTTTAGATTATATCGGAAGAGTATCGATGTATCAAAGGATTTTGAGATTTTCATTAAAAAACAGGGGCACCGAAAATCTATCTGTCGATCTTATCGAGCCACTTTCGATGTACTCGAGATTTGAATATCGATGATATCGATAGGTGTATCGATACATCGATAAATCAATCCAGATGAGTATTTTGTTGCTGGACACTTTTAGTCTTTTTATTGATGATATCGATAGGTACATCGATAAATCGATAAATTCGTCCAGATGAATATTTAGTTGCTGGACACTTTTGGTCCTCTCATCGATAATATCGTTAAGGTATCGAGGACATCGACAGAGGAGGTCGATCATATCGAGGGTGTTTCGATAAATCGACAAGGCGAGAAAAACTTAGAGATTTTCCTATTTTGAAAAAGTTTTCTCACCTTAAAACCCTACGATTTCTAACTTGTTTTTAAGGGTTTTCTTCACCTGGTGTTTTGGATCGTGGGATGTGAGGCTTTTAGATTTACCTGTGATGAGCTTGCACACATCTGGTTGAGGCAGACGCTTGAATCGATATTCCTATCAGGTTCTATAGACAATCTGACTCAACGCTCATGTAACTTGACAAACCAGGGCACTTTCACTATCAGGTGGACCACACCACAGAAAACAGTGGAGAGATGAACGCCTACCACTGAAGTCCTTTTTTGGACCACAACAGTCTTGGATCAAATCGATATTTGTTTTTCCTCTCAACCAGGTCTTTGTGACCTTATTAACAGACTGGATGGAAAATAAACATGATGGTGAGCCCTGAAATTTTTTTAAAACGATGAAAATCAGTATCTCCACTGCTATTTGTGGTACGGTCCATATGATCTTTTGATATGATTCATTCTTTTAGATATTCTCTGGAATGACCTCTAAATGGGTGATGGCCATTGCAATGTGTAAGGCCCATTGATACGACCCACTTGTCGTATATGAGGCCCATTGGTGTGGCCCATGTGATGTGGCCCACTTAATGTATGTGAGGCCTTTGTGTGGGGCCGAATGTGATGTATATGAGGTCCATTGCGATGCGTAATTCCACCATGATATATGTAATGATGTTTATGGTGGGCCATGCCTTGAGAGCAATGATGGTTTGACGTCTACATTGTAAGAGCAATGATGGTTAAATGTCCGCATTGTAACTCTCCCTAAGGCCCATTGATAGGCCCATACTTGTTGCGTGTAGGCCGTCTAGGCCCATCTTCGTTATGAGGAAAGTTCATCATCATATAACATGCTTAGTATAACTTCATGATTCATGCCCATACACATCATATATATGCTTGATATGAGGAGTGACTGATCATAGCATATGCCATTGGGCAGATTGTTTATGGGACTCACTGATAGGAGTCGCCCACATGAGCGCGTGGTATTCATATGATTGTTGTATGACTGGATTGCATGATTCATGCATCTCGCATTGTGTGACATGTATACTGCATACCCTAGCGACATCAGGGCCTTAGCCTCCACAGGCATATCGTAGTTAGCAGGATTGGACACCAAAAATCTTGTTCTACATAGGGTGCTATAGATGTCCCTGGGTGAAATTCCCTAAACCCTTATGGTACCAGAAGGTTGCTCCAATGTCTAGACCGAGTGGATGCATGAGCGCCGAGTGCTGAATACTAGGAGTACATGCTTTCCACTATGTCGTGGTCGGTTGGAAGGTGGTACAGCCTTACCCGCCCAAGTGGAGAAAGCAAAGCCAGGCTGAGTTTGACCAGCTCGAGGAATGGGTCCACTATTGACTAGCCGGGTCTGATATTGGCAGGCGGATAGTTAGGTCTCTTCCACTCACCTTGTTGCGCGCGATGGGGGACAATTTAGTTTAAAGTGTACTAGACCCCAGTGAAATTTCAGAGTTGAGTTGTATTGATATGTGGACTTAGATGAGGATTGGTGTGCTTGAGTTGCATCTCGCATCGCATGGCCTCGGTATGGCCGACATCATTCATACCTTGCATCACATAGCCTCGATACGGCTAATAGTATTCATGGATTCACCAGTATATTCCACATACTCTGATCTTGCATAATTGTATTATTACCTTGCGCACACACTTTCACCATCCTCTAAGCTTTCCATAAGTTTATGCACTACCGTTGCATGCAAGTGACGTTAGATCGCAGCAGCGCTGAGGTTAGAGTGTGTGGTAGATCATCTTGGAACTTTTGTCTATCATCATTGTATTTCCCTTTATGCACATTGTACTTATAATTTTTTTTTATCATAGTGGAAATGTGATGGAGTTTTTGGTTGTCGTTTGTGAGTAATGCCTTTAGTTATGCTTATTACGAATCAAATTCATGTTGAAAATCTTCCTTGTAGCATCCCAGGATCGGAACCTGGCGTATGAACGCTGGGAGCAGAAAGTGGGGTACTACGGAGGCTGTCAGCGCAGGATTCGGCGGTCAGAAATTTTGTGAACCCGGTTTCCCAGTTTGGGGCGTGACACGATCAGTCCAATAGTACTTGACGGCTACTTGTACGAGCCGTGCACCGCCCGAGATAAGACAAAAAATTCCGAAACTTAGGGAGGCCAGAGGCCTCACTGGGTTTATAGTCCATCGCGGACGTCAAGCTCGGTCGGTGCCTAGAAATGGATAAATCGTGCAGTCCAGTCGACACCTGGAAACCGTGAGTCGCTCCGCTTGAGAATAAATAGCTGGAATTTTAAATCAATTGGCCCCGTTACTTGAGTCAATGAATCTGGGCATTTCAGCCATCAGATCTTTTCTAAATTTACACCGAAGGCTAGAAATATTTCCGCGCACTCTCCCACAAAATCTGACCCTTGATCGAGGATCGGTGACCGTTAATCACAAATCGGGCCATTGCGACAAAACCCCGCATCCGTTTGCGGTCGAACTTTACCCAGCCCTTCATCAGACCATGGGGCACTTGTTCCATGAATTAGATGGGCCGGAGGGCCATCAGGGCAGTTCCAACAGCCAGATATGCCCCCCACAAGGCCATTGGAGGCAATTAATGAAGAATAGGGCCAAATGATTTAATTTTAGGGTATGTAATACTTAAACCTCTCTCACTCCCACAAAATCCAGCAGCTGAGAGAGGGAGAGAGAGAGAGGAGAGAGAGAAAAAGGAGAGAGAGAGAGAGAGAAGGAGAGAGAGAGAGAGAGAGAGAGAGAGAGGAGAGAGAGTCCCTTTACGCCCCTCTATTGTCGAAATTTTTGACCCAATCGTCATAGGAACAAACCCCATCCGGTCAAAGGTAAGATTCAGACTCCAATCCATCCCTCTCTAGCCTCTAGCCACATGCATGCACCTTACTACAACTCCATATAATGCAGGGCCCAGGCACATCGAGTTTGCGGACTCGGCAACGTTAGGAAGATTGCAAAGGCTTCCGATCAACAATAGGTATAGACCATTACCTTTAGGTGGCCGATTATTGTCCCTAGCGTTGATTGTAGTGAATGTGTATGGTGTATTATTGTAACACCCCGTACTTTTCCGTACTCGAGTGTTACTATAAAACTAGGATGCAAACCTAGTTTAGTGAACAGTCACGTGCATCCTAGTTTAAATATGACCGTCGAAGGTGATCCTTATCCACATATCAAACCACCCAGTAGTCAAATGAAATATACTAAGTATATTATTTTATCTATTTATTATATTATAAATTTTACACAAACATGGATAAAAAGATTAGGGATGTATCTTGATAATTTATTTATCAAATAAATAATGTATGAAAATGCATTGTAATAAAGTGATACGTATGTATTTAAGGCATATAAAATATCATGAAAATAATATTATATTAACTAAACATAGTGGATAAAATTTTTACAATATATAATTGAATTATAAATGTTAACGTAGTATTAAACATGTATACAAAAATCATTAGATATTTTAATAAGATGGTATATTACTTAACAATGTGATTTTAAAAGAGATATTGTATAATTTTCAATCCATACATACGTGTAATATGATATTGTATATTAGGAATTTTATATTAATAAATATGTGACTAATAGTATGTATATAGTAGCATGTTAATATTAAAAATTATATTTATATATATGTATGAGTTTTTAATTATTTTAACTACAAGTAAATACATATTAATATTAGTATTGGTTAATAATACATGATGAAAGCCTTAAATGGACCCTTGATCTCTTTTAACCGTTGACGTTCAATTTCGAACTGATCCGACCAACAAATCAATGGGAAATCCATAAACGGGATCTAAATCAAGTTATGGGCCCCACCTAGGCGTTAGATCTGCTTGATATCCGATCAAGGACGTTGCTTGGGGCCTCCAAAGTAGAATGGGCGGAGTAGATTTATCACAAACATCATGGTGGACCCCACCTTAAGCATGCGTGCACAACAGGGATGTGCACCCACTGTGCACCAATCCAAAGGAAATCGGTAGAGGTACGTTGACCAAAATTTTTTATAAGCAGAGAGATTTCCCTCTCTCTTTCTGTTTGAAAACAGTGAACGAATGTGCATCCGTGTTTGTGATCAACGGCCCACCCACACTGCCCGGATGGAAGATCCAAATCGTCCATCGTGTCCAGGGCATGGCCTCAACCAAAACCCAGTGACTCCCACATGCTAGAGCATCCACACAAGTGCACGAATCTTGCTGCAAGAAGGTCCTATAAACACACCACTTTACAAAAACGGAAATTGTTTCCGTACGCCACGCTGGCAATCCACGTGAGCTCCATCTCCTTCAATCCCAACCTTCCATTTTAGTGAGATCTCGGCCGTCCGTTTGTTTAGGGCATTCCAAATAAACTAGGGCCGGTTTCGGTTCATACCAACGGTTTTGAGAGCTGGTTTCCCCCAAATTTAATCTGGGATGTTCGTTGAAGATCTAACGGCCTAGGGAAGTTAGATTTTCCTACAAGATGAGGAGAAAACATCTCTTCTCAGCAACCACACCTTATCTCCTCTTCCCACAGCTACTCGAGAAGGAAAACGGCTGAAAGTTTCAAACTCTGAACCCATCACAACATCCATGGAGCTCCATTTTCCTACTTCTACAAGCTTCCTAGGACATGCCAAAGCCCCCTAGAAACTTTGTATTTGAGGAATATCAATCCAGCAAGGATCTGCCATTAACGGCAGATCATCTTCCTCGACAAGAAGCTCGCCGAATCAGCCTGGTAGTTGGGTTGTTGTGAGAGATAGAAGGAGAAGGTGGGAAGGACAGTGAAGAGAATGGAGGAAGGACGAGAGAGAGAGAGAGAGAGAGAGAGAGAGAGAGAGAGAGAGAAGAAGCAGCGGCTGCTGCCGTCTTAGGTGCTGCATTGTGCGGCGGGCTGAGTTGGGCCGAGTTAGGTCAAGTCTACTGTGCTTGGGCCGTGTTTAAGTCGAGTCCAGGGTCGCTGGACCTCTAGCAGATAGAAGGTGAGGAATGAAATAGAGAGAGGAGGAAAGTCAGTTCAAGTCGGACCGCACTACACCCCTGCATTAGGCGGACTGAACCGAGCCAAGTCGGGACTGAGTCAGGACTGGGTTGGGCCGGTTCTAGTCAGGTGGGGCCTAGTTTGAGTACTGCTGGGATTTTCCAGCAGTAAAAGAAAAGAGATGAAAGGAGAAAAGGAAAGAAAAGAAAGAAATGAAGAAGGAAAGAGAGGGGAGAAAGGAAGAAAGAGAGGGTGTGTGTTGCACCAACTCGAATCGAGCCGAGTTTGACTCACTGAGGGGTTGGGTTTGAGTATAGGTCGAGCCAGCTGGGTTAAGTTGGTTCAGTCCCCTGCATCAGGCGGACTGAACCGAGCTAAGTCGGGACTGAGTCAGGACTGAGTTGGGCCGGTTCTAGTCAGGTGGGGCCTAGTTTGAGTACTGCTGGGATTTTCCAGTAGCAAAAGAAAAGAGATGAAAGGAGAAAAGGAAAAAAAAGAAAGAAGAAAGAAATAAGAAGGAAAAGAGGGGAGAAGGAAGAAGAGAGGGTGCGTGTTGCACCAACTCGAATCGAGCCGAGTTTGACTCACTGAGGGGTTGGGTTTCAGTACAGGTCGAGCCAGCTGGGTTAAGTTGGTTTGGGTCTACTCCAGACCTCACTAGAGTCCTAGCAGATGGGAGAGAATAGAAAGGAGAAAAAGAAGAAGGAAAGCAAGGAGGTTGAGTTGTAGTTGCTCCCGAGTCAACTCGGTTGAGGCTGAGTTCGGCTGAGTTGAGTTAGACCTGGTTTAGTCTGGGTTAGCCTAAGCAAGAAAAGAAAAGAAAAGAAAAGAAATAATAAGGAAGAAGGAGAAGAATGAAGAAAGCAAGGAGAAGGAAGGTAGAAGGGGCAATGGGACTTTAACTCGCTGAGTTAACTCAGCTGAGTCAAATCATCAAGTCAAGCTATCGAATTGTAAGTTAACTCTCTATTCTCAAATCAGATTATTTTAAATTACCATTAGTTTCATTTCCATAATTGTAGCAATTATTTAGCATGAGTAGCCTTTAGTAAATTATCTATACCAATATTAATTAGTACATATAAAAGCAATCATCATTAAATATTAGTGTTTTATTTTGTCAAGTATTAAATATTATTATTAGACCATACTATGTATTTTCATCACAATGAGTATTAGTATCGCATTAGCTAATGTTAAATATATTATTAAAATTGATGGTTGTTTTGAAATCATTAGTATTATCGACTATACATCATTAGCCATTATCGTTGTATTGGTAGAAACTATTCTATTTTTATTACCTCTATTATTTAATAGATTATTAATTATTATAAGAATATTAGATATTACATATAAATTTAAATATAAACTTGTGAATTATCATTCGATGGATTAGTACTTCTTTTGCGAGTATTATTCGATCCATTGTTCGATAATAATATTAATAATAACTTAGGATCCAAATCCTAGAATCTAAGCATCAAACTAAACTTTAAGATTAAACCCTAACCCTACGTCAAAACCCTAAAGATAAATAATTAAAACTTTAGGTAGTGTGTAGAACTTGGATCTAATTGTACAAGTTCCAGATTTATGGTAGGATTCGATTTTAAGGGATCGCGCATTCCCTAGCAATGCTGGTAGGCGATGCGAACTATGAGGTGATGATTCTTCCCCTTGAGCTTTCCATCTTCTCATTAGTTTAAGTTATACTTCTTATTTTAATTTATAATTGATATCTCCCTTTTATAATCACATGTGTTAGCTGGTGGAAATTGAATTTCTGTATTGCATGCTTAATGTTTATCCTGTATATTTAATTCATGCTATTGGATTACTCGTGGACCGCTTTTGGGATTTAAGCTGGTACATTAGTGGAAAATCCCCACCTATAAATGTACACCCATACTTAGGTTGTAACCTGGCTGGTTGTGATTGAAATGGACCTTCGGCTTAGTGGTTATTGAATGGTGGTCTAAATGGATCATTGATGTGGGCCTACCATCCAGGGTTGCTACGTCTAAGTGGTTTTCAAGGATGGTATTCTATCGCATGGTTTTAATACTCGTCTTATGTGGCTTATGTTGATATTTGCCCTATGTGGCTTGTTTTGATATTGGCCGTACGTGGGTTTGTTTTGGTATTTTCCTTTTATGAGTTCGATGCTTTATACTGTGCAACCATGCGATGGTAAGCCCCATATACTGAATATGATCGGCCACTAGTCGATTGAGATTCATTAAACATCCTAAGGTGGTAGCCTCATGAGCTAGGGATGGTGGAATGGGACACTATGCCTGAGCTGTCGGCCTATGCTGGGCTCTGAGTTCCCCATAGTGACCTTTGAGCTTTATTAAACTGGCTGGTTGTAAAATGGAATAATAATGGTTGGACTAATCATGCATTTTCATATATTATGGTATTTTCCAGGTGATTAAATTCTCCTTGAGCGATTTATGTATTATGGTCTTTTCCGAGTGAGTAAATTCTCCTTGGGCGATATATGGTCTTTTCTAGTTGATTAAATTCTCCTTGGGCAATTTATGTTTTATGGTCTTTTCCAGGTAATTAAATTCTCCTTGGGTGATCTATATATTATGGTCTTTTCCGGATAACCGGTTCTCCTCGGGTGTACCTTTGTGTATTTTTCCAAGTGACTAGTTCTCTTAGGGCGACCATTTATTTCGACAGTGGGATGTGCATCCCCAGGTCGATGGTGCATTTACCCATCCATGCTTTTAATAAGACTGCATCATGTATTGTTTTGTATGCCTTGCCATGTTTTTATAACTATGCTTACCTAATGTGACGGTGTGTAATCTTGAGGGGAATTCACACTGAGTTGGTCACTCATCCATCAAATATATAGCTGTACAAGTAGCATAAGTGGCTTAAGTGATTTTCAGGTTCGATCTGATGAAGAGCAGAGTAACATTGTTAAAGATGTATGATCGCATGGCCAAGAGTGGCTACGTGGTTTTACAACCCCAGATTTATTATAACCTACTTTGTTTACATGTAACATTATTTCACTTGTAATTATTTATTATAACCTACTTTGTATAAATCATTATGGGCAACCTTTTGTATATTCTAAATGTAATTGCAATTTTCCTTTATGTTGTTTTGTCCACTCTACGCTCATCTGTTAACTCTGATGAATGAATGAAAAAAAAAATACTCGAATTTGACCATCCTTTAAGGTTAACACTCGGGTTTTTGGGAAACGGGTCATGTACTCGGGTCCTAAAAAGTTGGGATGTTACAATTATCCTTGCATGTTGCTAGATTTTTGGACTGTTTGATTTGAACTATAGACTTAGGATTTCCCAAAAATGTGGAAAGGGGTTTAGGCCCCGAACACCCCCGAATGTGTGGAATGCTGACTTACATGTTTGATTAGGGTGTAAGCATTTAATTTCCCTAAATGTTGCTGCACTGTTGTTGAACCTTGTTACATGTAAAATATGTTAGTCATAGAAGGAGTGAATTGTTGTCAAATTGTTGAATTGTTGAATTAGTTGCACTTGATTCCCACTATATCACTGAATTATATGATTCATGCAGGCATATGTGAAATTTAATTGTTGTGAATGGGTGTATGGTTGTCCATCTTGTTAAACTGTTGGAATATGTTGAACATGGTCCTCATGGTTTGGTGGAGATTGGTATATTGCTGTCCATATGCCTATATTGTTGAATTATGCTTATCATTTGTGAAATTATTCCTGAATTTGTTGAATATATGTTATCTGTCTGTGAACATGTCCCCTCATGGATTGGCCAATCAACCAAAATTATCTGGGTAATCTTCATTAGATTAGCCCATGGGTAAGTCTGGCCCGACTAGTTAAACCATAAATTGTCGACCGTAGTTGGACTAAACGAGATGTCGTTCTCAGGTCGTTCAGTCTATGGTTCAGCTTGTGGGGGCATATTAGCTCATAAATCGACTATCCTTATATGTTAACCATGGTTGTACACGCCTGTATGAACCCGAGGTACCCTAAGACCCTTGCACCCACTATTAATTATAATTTATAGCCCACAAGTCTCATGAGCCGGGGATGGTGGTATGGGACACTATGCCCGTGATGTCGGCTTACGCTGGGGTGACGAGCCTCCCCATAGTGACCAGTGAGCACCATGACTCGTGAGCCGGGGACGGTGGTATGGGACACTGTGCCCCTGATGTCGACCTATGCTGGGGTGACGACCTCCCTGTAGTGACTGCGAATAGGACTTGAAGTCCCAACTGCTTTCGTCTGAGCTTAAAAATTATGGGATAGACGAACCCACGAGGGCTAAGGATCGCGAAGTCATACGACCACGGCCTTCGAGCCGCGTGATCGGATTAGGGCAATGTTTCTGACAAGGGTATTCCGGTTTCCCCAACCTGCTGGATGAATGAACCTAAGTAATAAACTTAGCTAACATTTATATGACATTGCATTATCTATTGTGGCGATTCGGCAGTCGAGGTCGCACTGAGGGAGTGTTAGTCATTGTGATCATTAGATGTTGTCGCTTGAGGGAGTGTTGGTGGTGAGGGGCATGCATCACATCATTAAACTATTCATTGCATTAACCAAGAGTACCTAGGATTCTATGACATATTTTGTTCACTAAATTTACTCTTATGCATGATAATTTGTGTAACCTATCGCTAATGGTACCACTGAGTTAGCTACTCACTCCCACTCTGAGACAGTGTTCTAAAACACCAACCAGAATCCCACATAGATGCAGGAACACTGGAACGAAACGCACTGAAAGATGTTGGTGTGGACGACGAAGAGGAGCGGGCGTACTTCCAGACTTTTGGCGGACCTTACTAGTTCAATGGATGACTGTGAGATTGGGCCAGAGCCTTAATATTTTTGGAGAGTGATGTGAGGATGGGACTGGGTCTCTGATAGATGACATTTGGATATTTGGATTGATGTTGGATATTTTATTTTATTAGTAGCACTTGAATCTTCTATTTGGTTTAAATGATAAATTATGCTTGGTTTAATTCTCCATCGTCCACAGGATACCTTATATTCATATGCATTTGAGGCCCATTAGGGCATATATGACACTCAGAAATTCGAGATCCGAGTTCCTACTCGGCCTCTGAAATTCAGGGCGCTATAATCGGTGAAAATTTTTTTCTTATCTTGCACAGTCCAATATGTTGGTGTGAAACCTGTAGCAAGATAATTCGCAGTGTCAGCAAACTAAGGTAATTGGGAGAGTTTAAACAATTGTTTATCAGGGAACATGTCATTTATCGGTATCGGCTCAAGGGAATCGAGGAGATCAAGTCTTGAGAGATGATTAGCCACTACGTTCTCTACTCCCTTTTTGTCTGTTATTTCTATGTTGAATTCCTGGAGTAGGAGGATCCATCTTATCAGGCGAGGCTTGACATTATTCTTAGAGAGAAGGTACGTTAGCACCGCATGATCAGTATAAATGATGATCTTGGATCTAATCAAGTAGGACCTAAATTTGTCCAAAGCGAACACTATGACTAAGAGTTCCTTCTCCGTAGTAGAATAGTTCATTTGGGCAGAATTTAGAATTCTACTCGCATAGTGAATCATATAGGGCTTCTTCTCTTTTCTTTGGCCTAACACCGCCCTAATAACATAATCAGACGTATCACGCATAATCTCAAAAGGTATGATCCAGTAGGATGGCTGCATGATAGGAGCAGTAGTTAACATGCCCTTGAGCTTGGTGAAAACTTTATGGCATTGTTCAGTCCACTCGTATGGTGCATCCTTTTGAAGTAGATTACATAAAGGATGAGAGATATGGCTAAAGTCATTTATGAATCTTCTATAAAATCCAGCGGGTCCTAAGAAAGAACGCACGTCACGTATGCTCTTGGGTGGAGGTAGGTTAGAGATAAGATCAATTTTAGCCTTGTCTATCTCAATTCCCTTAGACGAAATTATATGTCCAAGAACGATTCCCTTGGTAACCATAGAATGACATTTCTTCCAATTCAGAACCGAATTCTTTTCCTCACATCGCTTCAGTACACATTTAAGATTTTCCAAACACTCGCTAAAGGATGGACCAAAGACAGAGAAGTCATCCATGAATACCTCTAAATATTGCCCCACCATGTTAGAAAAAAATACTCAACATGCATCGCTGAAAAGTGGCGGGGGCATTACATAGTTCAAATGGCATCCTTCGGTAAGCAGAGGTGCCAAATGGACATGTGAACGTTGTCTTTTCTTGATCTTCAAGGGCTATCTCTATCTGAATGTAGCCCGAATATCCGTCAAAGAAGCAGTAGTGAGAATGACCCGCTAGCCTTTCCAAATTTTAATCAATGAAGGGCAAAGGAAAGTGGTCCTTCCTTGTGACGGGACTCAACTTTCTGTAGTCGATGCACATTCTCCATCTAGTAGTGACTCTAGTTGGCACGAGATCATTGCCAACATTGGTTACGATGGTGATTCTGTACTTCTTAGGAACCACCTGAGTTGGACTCACCCATTGACTATCAAATATAGGGTATATGATACCCATATCCAACAACTTAAGCACTTCTCCCTTAACCACCTCTTTAATGTTTGGATTTAATTGACATTGTGGTTGTCGGGAGGTTTTTGCATTATCCTATAGATGAATGTGGTGAGTACAAATCAAAGGATTAATTCCCTTGAGGTCCGCAATCAACCATCTAAGGGCTCCTTTATGCTCAAAGAGAGTAGAAATAAGCATACTCTCTTATTTTTCTCAAGGTGGGAAGAAATCACTACCGGGTATGTCTCATTTTGACCTAAGTAAACTTATTTGAGATTAGCGGGCAAGGGTTTTAGGTCAAGTTTTGGTGCCTTGAGACTAGATGGTAGAGGCACTACATCGATTTGAGGAAATTTTTCAAATTGTGACCTCCACCGGTTAATTTCATGTACTGGCATCGCATCAAGTAAGGAATCCATCTCCCGAACCATGTCATCATCTAAATCAGGGGAGTGGGCTAAGCACGTCTCTAGAGGGACAGAGTATAGAATAAAAAAGTGCTCTATCATCTACGAAAGAGTCGATCATGTTAATGTCATAGGTATCGTCTTCATTCTCTGTCTGTTTGTTTATATTGAAAAAGATATTGAGCTCCAATGTTATATTTCCAAAAGATAGATTCATAATTCCATTCCTACAATTAATGATGACATTTGATGTAACAAGGAATGGACGACCAAGAATGACGGGTATCTGAGTGCTCACATCCACAATGGGTTGAGTATCCAGAACAACAACATCTACTGGATAGTAGAATTTATCAACCTGGACTAACACATCCTCAAGCATTTCTCTCGGTACATGGACTGATCGATTAACAAGTTACAATGTAGTCCGGGTGGGTTTTCATTCACCTAAACCCAATTGTTCGTAAACCGAGAATGTGATCAAATTAACACTCGCCCCCAAGTCAAGAAGTGCGTGCTCAATCTAGTGGTTTCCAATTACACATGTGATAATTGCGCTTCCGGGATCTTTATATTTTTGTGGCACATCTTGCTTAAGGATGACACTCACTTTTTCTGTCAAAAAGATTTTCTTTTGAATGTTTTGCCATCTTTTGGTTATACATATATCTTTTTGAAATTTAGCATATGAAGGGATTTATTTAACGACATCTAGTAAATGGATATTGACCTTCACTTGCTTAAGCACCTCTAGAATATCCTGGGAGTTAGAGCGTTTGGTGCAATCAACCGTTGGGGGAATGACGTAATTGGCTTTTTTTGAGATTCCGATTCTATCTAATGTGGGATGTCACCAAGTCCATCATTCTTAACTTCTTTCGAGTCCTAAGGCTTTTCGGCCCTCGCCGGAATAGTTTTGTCAATTGTCTTTCTACTTCTAAGAGTGGTAATAGACTTAACTTGTTCCACATGTTGATTGGAAGATCTTGGGTCATTTATTTCACGTTGTGGCTTTGGATCGGAGAGTGGTTAGGCTGGAAAAGTCCCTTTCTCCCCAGTCGGCTAGTGTGACTCAATCCTTTGAATTGATGATGCAAACATTCCCATTGTTGTTTTGAGATCTTGGAATGCTTGCACTGTGTTCTGGTTGAAGAACTCTTGGTTTTGGATGAATTTTTAAACTAAATCCTCTCGAGGTTTCCTTTGATTTAGAAGTTAAGTAAGGGCCTCTTGAGGATTGGCCATTCCTCCAACTAAAGTTTGGATGGTTCCTCCAATTGGAATTATATGTGTTTGAGGTGGGTCCGTTGAAAGGTTGTTGGTAAGTATTTATGACATTTGATTGCTCATTTAATAAATCTTGAAAAGCAGGGATTGTGAGACAATCCTGTGTTGCATGTATGTTACTAGCACAAATACCACAAACAACTTCCACGACTTCCCTTAGTTTGATAGCTTCCACATTCTTAAGTTCCATGGCCTTGACTTTTCTTGTGAAATTGGCCACCCTTGCACTAATATTGTCTTCTTCTTTTAAGGCATACATTCCTCCCATTTCCTTTGATTGAGTAGGTTTAGAAGTTGTGGGTCTTGGGGAGGTGTCCCATGATTGCGCGTTTTCTACCAATTGATCAAGGTAATCTCACGCATCATTGGCTCCTTGTTTATAAATTCACCGTTACACATCATCTCTACAAATTAGCGCATTGACGAAGTTAATCTATTATAGAAAAAGCTTATTATCTGCCAAATTTCGTAGCCATGATGTGAACAAGAATTTGTGAGATCTTTGAACCTTTCTTAGCATTGGAAGAAGGTATCTGTGAGACCCGACCCTAGTTCCCATGTTTGCATGTATGTGTATGAGTATGCATCTTGTTCATCATGGTCTCGCGGTCCTACCGGTCGAATTCCGGTGACCCGCGACCTTCGAATTGTGTTTATGGTCACCTTGAGTCCGGTCACGTAGACCTGACTCGGATCGACCCAAGACCTATGCCATCTCGTTCGTATCGTCGTTGCGGTTCCAACGACGCGTCTTTTGTGTCAATCCGACCTATGGATCAAAAGTTATGAGCATTTCATCTTGTGGCCCACTTTTTGTACAAAAACATGTGGAGCACCTCCATGGCACAATTTCCCATGCACACCACACACACACACACTACACTATTGCATGGAATAAACACTACCCAACCTAAACACTACCCATACCTAGCCTACCCTAGCAACATTGTTATTGTCACCATAGGTTATTATTACTTCCTTTAAAAAGATTTTTTCCTCTCTTTCCCTCTCATTTCTCTCTCTCTTCTCTTCTTCTCCAGCAACTTCTCTCCCATCTCCCTCTCTTCTCCAGCCCCATTTCCCCTTTAATCTTCCAAATCCAACCATCCAAATCCAATCTCACCCATTGAAATGGATCCCTTGGTGCACTAGGAGCTAGGAGGTCCAAGTTTGGAGCAATCTAAGGTGGGTGTATTCCTAGGACTTAGGATTTCTATTTTCATATTCTTAGATCTCCTTTTTTTTGTGTGGGAAGTGTAGGGCCCACCAATCCATGGTGGAGATCCTACATCATCCCTTAGTTGTGGCCAAATGGCCTTTTTGATGCATGCATGTCCATGCATGGGGTTTCCCCTCTATAGGCCCCCATCATGGAGGATTACTTGGATTTCATAGTATGATGGGTCATCTAGACCCTAGAATCATGGTTGGGATGACATCCCAACCATTGATCTTGAATCTAGAACATGCATGTAGTGGATCTATGTTGTAACATATGAATAAAAAGAATGTATGGTGTGATTGATGAAGGGGAGGGCCTCAATGTGGCGGAGCCCCTCCTCTTGTGGCCGATTCTTTATTATTATTATTTTTCTTTATGATAGAATTTTGATCTTGCATGTGTGGCCCACCTTGTAGGCCAATAAAAATCCAGACCAACCATGGAGCTTGGACGCCCATAGCGGTCCATCCTTAGACATGTGGCCCCAAAATCCACCTAAATGGGACACATGCAAGGGGTATTTGATGATGGGGAAGGTCTGGACATTTGTGGGGCCCACTGGGGTGGTCCACCAAACAAATTCTTGGGGTTAAATCCCATGGAAAACCATGTTTATATTTTAATCATTTCTGTTACATATTGCTGTCCAAATCTGCCTGGACAGATTTTTGGGCCACTTTGGGGCCTGATTTATAGGTCTTTGGTGGGAATAATGAAATAAAATAATATGTGATTCTTGTAGCCTTATGACCCACCTACAACCATACCAAATTTCAGCCCCATCTGACCTTCATTAGGGTCCCAAAGGTGTGGTCCAAATGAGGTGGACAGTCTGGATTTTTCTGCACTGTTCCAGCAATATTCTACCCTGGACAGGTTGGAATTCTAAAATTTATTAAAATACTTTTGGATGTCTAAAAATTATAAAAATTTACAGGGAGGTGGTCCACTCATGTTAGGACCAACCTACAAAATTTTGGGGCTAATGGACACCTGTACACACCATGGTGGTGGCTGGACGGCCCATTACAACATGGTGTCCAGATCAGTCCGATTTTTAGGATAGATTAAATTCTTTAAATAAATTAAAATATTTTTAAATCTCCAAAAATTCTGAAATTTTTTGGGAGTGTGTCCCACCTATTGAAGTATCACTCTGAGAAATTTCAACCCCAACTGACCCTATTTGGGCACCCAAAAGAATGGGCCAAGATGGTTGGCTTGCCAGAATTTTCTGCTGTGCAGTCCAGCAATATGCCTTGATAAAAATTATAATTCAAAAATGTTTCCTCTGATGGTGGGCCACCTTTTTGGGTTTTCTCTCATTGTATGCATGATGAGGGACCTTGGCCCTCAATTTCCAGAGTTTTAGAGGTCCTGGGCCCACTCCAATGGAGTGCCCAAATTTAGGGCAGCAACATGTTATAATTAGGTTTGGCCTTTGGGCTGAAATTTTGAGGAGTGGGGCCCAACACATGGTGAAGAATTTTAGAGGTAATAATTTATACATTTAGTTCCTTAAATGTTGGGCTTAATAAATGCACTTTTGAGGCCCACCACAGTTGAATTTAATTGGGTCCATGAATGTGGTTAGTTGTTAAACTCTTTGAGCCCAATTGGGCTGGAACTTTCTAGATAGGCCTATTGAATTCTTGGGCCATTTTTACCATACTATTGTATTGGATTAGTGGGCCAGATTACACAAGTATATGGGCCCTTGATTGCCCACCAAATCAACTTTATACTTGGGCCGGGTTGTAGGCCCAACTTACTTGACTAAGAACATGACATTTGCCCATGTGATTTGAGCAATGGGCTGCCCACTAGGCCACCACAATATATGGGATTAGTAGCCTTTATGTTGGGCCCTAACCTTTCCCCTATGGGCCCATAGTGAGATATATGGGTTGGGCTATGTGTGTTCCCCTTGGACCCATGTTTTGGTTGGGCCTTGGGCCACCTTTCTGAAGCCCAACATGAATGTATGTGGTATGTAATGGCTGTCCATTTCTTATTTCTAATGTTATGTGGGCCTTGGGCCTTGATCCGTAATCAATTAGAGATGGGCTACCTCTTGGGGACCAATTGTGGTTGGATGTCCACATTGGTGGACCTAAGGTAGACTCATGGGCTCCTATGGATGGTTAAAGGCCCACCATAGACCCTTGTTAGGCTCGTTTCATCTATTTAGGCCCATATCATTGTTCTCCTTAGTCTCATGGGCTACCCCAGGTTTATGGGCCCCCACTAGAGGTTGTATTCCTTATGAGGAATTGGCTAAGTAGCTAGACCCTTCATGGTTAGGTAGAGAGTTCATCTTCACCTCATTAGCACCCCTATTCATCTTCATGGCCCACTCCCATACGCATCATATGCATGCTTGGTTGAGGTATTATTGGCCATGGTTGTGTCATTGTGTAGGACATGTTGGTATCCCCCCAAGAGATGGATGCTTGGGACTAATGCATGGGTGATTGTGTGATTCATGCATCTGGCATTGCATAGCTTATGGATATCCGCCCTTACTTCATCAGGGCCTTGCCTCCACAGGGGTATTCGTGGATGGTTGTATGTGTGGACACCGGAAATATTAGTTGAGCATACCGGGTGCATAGGATGCCCATGGGTGAAATTCCCAAAACTTCCATGGTACCAAGGATCTGCTCCAACGCCGTGACCGGGTGGAATATATGAGCGCACGAGGGCCTTATACAATTAGGCCGCGTCTCCCACTGTCGTGTAGTCGGTTGGATAGGGGTGTGGCCTTACCTGCCTGATGTGAGGGGGCATTGCTAGGCTGAGTCTGACCAGCTCGTAAATGGGTCCGCTACCGTCAAGCCTTGTTGGTGATTGGTTGTCCACAAGCGGGTAGTGAGGTCTCTTACGCTCGTTTGACTGTGCGGGATCTGTAGAGCGGCAGTCATTCAGCAGTGTAATGGACCCCGGTGATTTCCTTATGATTGGAAATGTACTTGACATATGGTTTGGATATGAGCACTGGCATTACTTGCATCACATTAGCATTGGCTGTGTAAGCCCCTTCATGCATTGCCTTGGTATGGCATCCAGTACTCATCGCATCATATTCATGATAAGCCTTGGTAAGGCTAGTGATATTCTCATTGAGCATGTTTCCCTTCTTACATCTCCTACTATTGTTCTGTGCACCATTGTCACACACTTACACCACCCTCTAAGCTTCTATAAGCTTATGCACGATTGATGCGTGCAGGATACTCTAGGCAGGCGACACAGTAGCAGAGCGTGGAGTAGAGCTGAGCATTTGAGGACTCCAGTGTTGCCGACCTTTTTCTCCTTTCCTTTTTGTCTCATGTATGTCCTTTTGGACCTTATGGATGATTGTAAAAGTTTAAATTCTTAGTGGATTTTGTGATGTGTGCCTTGTTATTCTCAGATTTACTTGCAGTGATCTTGGGTATGCTCGTGTTAGAAATGATTATACTGTTATGAAAATCCTCCTTGTAGGATCCCAGGATCGGAACCTGCCTCAGGAACCGAGAATGGGGTACTACGGAGGCTGTTGCGGCCAGAACCGGCCATCGGGTTCCATGTAAGTCCGATTACCGAGTCTGGGGCGTGACAGTATCTTCCTCTTTCTGGGCGAAGTTCATGATTGCCTTCCTTAAAGTGTTAGTTTTATGAAACGGGAAAAACTTTTTGAGAAATTCCCGGATCATCTCGGCCCATGTGCTGATAGATCGTGGCTTTAAGGAGTGCATTCACGTCTTAGCCTTCTCCTTCAATGAAAAGAGGAACAATTTGAGTTGCACTGTGTCCTCAGACACGTTCGAAAAGTGTAATGTGGTGACTATCTCATCAAACTCTTTGATGTGCAAGTATGGACTTTCAAAGTTTAATCCATAAAATTTAGGAAGGAGTTGTATCACTCTAGGTTTAACATCCACGCTTCCTACATTAAGTGGAAACACCATGCAAGTAGGTGTACTCACTCCCTCCAATTGTAAATAATCTCACAAAGTACGAGGCGGGGTGCATTATGCACCTCATTCTCATCTTGAACCTCCTCAACCGAAGGTTGATGTTGATTTGTAGTCATTACTTCAATTAACTGAGAGGATCTTAAGTGGTGTTTAATCCTTTGATGGATAAGCAACCCTTTGACTAATCCTCCTTCACTCAAGAGACGGAGAGTGTTATCACAAATCCAATTGGGCATGAAACACGCACCACCCTTAAGCACCAAACAACTAAAACCTAGAAGAAAGAAAACTAAAGAAAATAAGAAATCTATAAAAGAAAGAGAGAATTGGAAAGAGGTTATCGGATTTGAGTTGCTATGTTAAGATCTTACAAAACATAAAACAATGTTAGTTTCTAAAAACAATTTAAAAAAAAAATCCTAATATAAACAAAAAAATTAACCAAAATCTTAACCTATTTCTAATATCAATTAATCTCAGAAAAACGTAGCTGTAATCACCGGTAACGGCGCCAAAAACTTGTTCACAAGCCCAAGTGCGGGGTCGCGATGTTGTAATAACTCGATGAGACCGAGGTCGAATCTACAGGGACTAAACTTGTACGTAATATGAAAATAACTAGATCTAGAACTAGAAAAAGATCTAAATTGAATTCTGGAACAGTTAAGAGGAATTGTGAATAAAGTATCAATAATGAAAAGGAAACTAGAGCACCAAGGATCTACTTGTAGCTATCAGGATGTTACCTTACTTGTTTCAACAAACACAACTGGAATCAGAGTCCTATCCTATCCAATTGGAAGATGAAGCAATTAAATCAAATCTCTAAATTTTTAATTAATCTAGCCCTCAATGAAGGAGTATTGTGATGATTGGAAGAGAATTCATGCATCCACCATGCCCGGGAGACGATGGTGAATAACGAGTTTTACCAATCTCACAATCTCAAAACAGGAAAAGAAGATAATCAAAGCTATCACAGCATCTATTGTAATTTGAGTCACAATAAATCATAGAAAACTAAAAATATTCCGTAAATTAAAAATAGAAATCAATGATGCTCAACATAAACAAGAATCAAAGCAAAAGAAGAATCAAAATAAACTACAACTTCACATCTTAGCCCTAGCTAAGAGCTTAACTAGTTATAGCTAACTCAAAAACAAAAGAAAAAGTAAAAGATATATTATGATCCATGAAAAATCGAAGTAGAAGAACGTTGTTAGCGCTCCTCATAGGCCTTCTCTCCCTTTCCAAACCCTAGAGGATCATAGGGAGTCCTATTAATAGTTGTGGAACTCTAACTTTCGCATCGAGTTGGAAAAATCTAGAAACCACCTCAAATTTATGCACTATACGCAGTTTCCAAAATAGACTTTCAAAATTTACATTTTTTAATCTCGGAGTTTCAGAATATGTTTTCTCAGGACAATTTTCAGGAATATATTTTTTAGGACAATTTTTAGGATTCCTTTTCTTTTTCTTCACTTCAAATCTTCGATTCTCTTCATTCCTCACTTGGTTTTCTTGGATCTTTGGCATGTGAATTCTTCATTAATGATTTCCAAATATCTAAATCTTCGTTTAGTATTCTTTTAAGTATAAATCTTCCTTTTGGCATTAATTTCACCTTAAGCTCTCGAAATCATCTCGTACATGAAAACATGCATAATTAGATCGATTAAGCACTATCATGTTTATAAAACTAAGGTATAAATAGGGAAAAATATGCAATATTTCACACTCAACACTCACCCACCCAAAGGGTATGACAAAGGTTCCAAGAGGTACCAATTGAGATTTTGGGAATTTCAACCCAAGAGTTTAAGTTGCCCCACCTATTTACGCTTTAGGAATTTTCAACCAAAAGGAATTGATTGCTCTACCTATTTTCTGGTGTTTCATAACTATTTCAATGATACATAATTTTAATATTACATGAATCGAATATTTCTAAAAATCTTCAATGACCGTTATTCTTCGATCAATCCATAATGCGTGATGTAAATAATTTATCAAATTAAAAATAAAAATTTTCAATCAATATAAATTGTCCATACATAATTAAAGTTCTATGTAAAAAATAAATAAACATGCAACGTAATCTATTAGATCTTGATTAAAGTTCTACGTAAATAAATGAATAAATAAATAAACATGCAATATTATCTATTAGATCTAAGAATCTAAAAAATTGTATATAAACCCGAGATTTTTGCAATAATTTAAAAATAAAATAAAATAAATCTAAATTCATAAAAATAATTTTTTAGGCAAAATTAACAATAAGTGAATATTAAAGTTAAATTGAGGCATGCTAATTAAAATAAAGACAACCAAAGCAAGAAAGAATAAATATTTAAATGACATGTTTAAAAGCATAGTAAGCAATAACAACAAATTAAAAATCAAAAGAAATAACAACAAAGATAGGCAAGTAAGATATTGAGTTATTCATACAACAATAATTTTTTTAAAAAAGAAAATAAATACAATTAATTATATGAATAAATGAATAAATAAATAATAAAAAAATATGCATTTTTCTTAAAGATCAAGTGAGAGAAAACTTACCTTTAAAAAAATAACAATTTTATATTATTTCATCTCTCTCTCTTTTTTCTTTCCACTACTTTATATTATTATTATTATTGTTTACCTTTCTTGCTTTCTCTATTTCCTTTTCCCTTTCTTTCTTACGTAAACAACATAGATACCATCCCCTCTCCAATCACGTAACTGTACTGTTGCTTTCTCATTCTCTCACAGCTCAACCTTTTATAAAACACTCAATGGCACATGGATCACATGCGCAAGAGTCTTCATCCCTTAACGTTTTCTATCTCTACAGGTTCTCTCTTCTTACTTTTTTTTTCTTTTTTTTTTTTCAATTAAAAACACGTGTTGGAACATAACTCAATTTGCATGCACGGACGTCATGTACGCTACATGCATACCATATGTTTGCCACATTTGTGTGCATATGATGTGTTTGCCACGTATGTGAGAGGCGTGTGCATGTGATGGGTGTACATGGTGTGTGATGTGATATATGCAAGGGTGCATGGACGGATGGACGAATAAATGTACGATTAGATGCACGTGTAGATGTATGGTTAGATGTGCCTGGGTGTGATTGACCGCTGAACTCCATGATGAACATATGGATTGGAGGCGAGATGGACGGGTAGGATTGTGGTTGGCAACATGACCAGCACGATGAATGTCAATTTATATGGTTGGATAAGTGTTCCAACATTTTTCAACACATATGAATGGTTAGATGGGTGTATCTTTGGATGAATGGTCAAATGCATGGTTGGGTTTATTAATTAATGGATGGTTAGATTTAGATATATTTAAATCAACGGTTAAGATTGGACTAATTTGGTACATTGATCAATGGTTAAAATTGGATGGATAGAATTTACTCGGGTTATTACACTAAGTATGGCCCAACTGACTAGTAGTAGTGTGCAAGGAACGCTGTCCACTAGGCAATGGGCATGCCTAAGAAGGGTTGCCATAATGGGCTTCCTACTCCCAAGTGTTTCCCTTGCCATTGGGCCCAACTAGGTCTTAGATTTGCTTTATTTGGATGGGTCCAAAGCCTCATATAACTTGGGAAAAACAAATGGGCAACAAAGCTGTCCATCTCATGTCCCACACCATAAAAAATGATATGCTTACATACTGTGCAAGGTGGGCGTCACTAGGCAATGGTGAGGCCCATACAACACAACTCACACTAAATGGTCCACTTAAGGTTTTGGGCCCACTAGCACTTGTGAGTTTATTTTCTGGGTTTAGATGCTTCATTAAATGTCTTGGGAAGGTGGTGGACCCCACTGATGTGGCCCCACATGAATTTATGTCAAACAGATTTTTCGTGAAGAAGTGGTTATGGGCCATTTTAAAGTCAGTTTCATAATCATGTGGAGCCCACATCTAGTGAAAGGAAATAACCACCCGCTAGCTCTATGTATGGGCTTTGAAACCCATAAGGTGGCCTTATTGGTTGATTGTATACAATTTACGGTGATAGCACAAACATGGGTACTTGTAGAAACTGTGTATGAAATACAATACAAAAATAGTTTTGCCCAAGTTTGAGTACGTCCTATGATCACATTGGGCCACCTTTTGGCATGCCTTCAGGTGCCCTTGGCATTCCTATATATGCAATTCAAAGCTCACAAGGTGGGACCCACTGGATGCGCATACATAATTTTTTAAATAAGGCCAAATATGAACATTTCAATTTCCTGCACAATTGTGCCTGGCCCTATTTTGAGATCCGCTCTCCAATCATGTGGGGCCCTTTATGGCCCAAGTAAAATACTATTTCTTCATAAATAGGTATAGGCTAGAAGGTCCAGATGGTGGCCCATGCCTATCTTGTACTTGGGGTCCACCATAGCGGCACAAAGTTGGTCCAAAACCTAGAAAATTGATACCAACTCCTGTCACACCCCAAACTCGGAAACCAGGTTCACAAAATTCCCGATCGTCAAATTCGGCACCAACAGCCTCCGTAGTACCCCATTCTCGGCTCCTGCCACCCATATAACAGGTTCCGATCCTGGGATCCTGCAAGGAGGATTTTCAACATAAATTTGTTTCATAAGAAGCATAGCCATAAACATAACCCACTAACAATAACCAACAACATCACCACATATCCACTATAATCAGAAAATTTGAGTACAAGGCATAAAGAGAAATACAAGGTAGATATCAAAAACTCCTGAAGCTCAGCCACACGCTCCTGCCTTAATTCGACTGTGTCCTAGCGTCACCTGCACGCATCTATCGTGCATAAGCTAGTTTTAGGAATGGATCTGTCCCAACTTTAGGTCAACTTTTCATACACTTGGGGGTTATTCTTGATGAAGTGGTGGGACATCCTAGTACTCAGAAATGTCAAATAAACACCCACAATGGTGGGACCCTTTGCTATAGAGCATGGGGCCAACTACGAGGTGTCAAAGAGGCCTACAAGAAATACAATTAGGCACAGAAAATTTTCAGCAAAAAGAAAAAGTGCAAAAGAAAGAAAATAGATACAATGGCAAGTGGGGCCCACACGCTGGTAAAGCATAGATAAGACACACACATCAATACACATAACTATCCAGATTGGATAAACTAATAAAACACATAAATCACAAGTGGTCCCACTCCCAAGTGGGTCCACAATAAGAGGATGAATGTTATGGACAACATCCACACAACATACACATCAAGTAGCACATGAAATGTTCTAATCAAATATCTATGATTAGATTATTTGTTGGAATATTTTGAGCCAACAGATGATTTTGGAATACATCATTTAGTCTACATATAGGTTTCCAGCCATACAGGGTCTTGGATCCATTTGGACTACACATGATAATTCAAGATTTATCCTTACGAAAGTATATGTTGGTCCAGAATTTCTTACATTTTATTAGCAAAGAATCTGACCATAGGGACCATATATATGACTATTACTAACTCAAGTAAGCTAAGAAAAAGGATCCTTACTCTTGCTCCGGTGGTAGGCTCTCAGGAGTTTTAACACCCATTCAAGGGTTCGAGTATCCATAGGTGGTGAAATTCCACCCAGCGTGAGTGTGTGGGGGTGTGGGTGCGTGTGTAAAATTTTTATAAAAAAAAAAGCTAAGAAAAAATCTCAGATATATCTGACCGTTTGAATCACATATATGGCCCACACAACATGTAGCCACAACAAGCCCTCTGACGTAGGGATGAACGTGATGAGGGTAACTACTCCGAATCCACGGAGCTTCTCTGGACTCCTCACAGAGACTTCTCGAATCTACGAGGAAAGAAAGCAGAAAATATAAATAAATTCTAAGAAATTTGAAATTGATTAATTGATCATATTGATAATTGTCTAACGTGTCTCCTTACACCATTAATATAGAAAAAAAAACTAAAATTTGTATTTACCAAAAATAACAAAATTCTAACTCTAATAAAAATTCTAATTCTAATAAAACTTTCTCTAAAAGAGTCCTAGTATAACTAAAAGTTATTTCTAAAAGGAAAGAAAATCTAAAACTCTAAAAATATTTTTAAAATCGGAATTACTAAAAATAGTAAAAATTTTCTAAAAATTCATTTTTGAGCTAAAAGCGCACGTTTTCTAACGAAACGGACATATACGACCCACCTTGTGGGTCAGTTCACCTCGGATGGCCCGTTTCAGTAAAGATTGATAGGTTGTACGCCCCATAACGATACCCGGATCAAAAGTTATGGTCAATTCACGTTCCATCTTCTTTTGGCTCAACCATGCTTGGAATATCTTTGTGACACGTTCTACATCAGACCCCTCCACTTGAAAAAAACTCGTCCTCGAGTTACGCAAGAGACTTGGCACATGAGTCTGAGATAACTTCTGACGCTGATGTTCATTAGCCCTTTTTTTGTACTTGGCATTAAGCTCTTGAGCTGACACAATACATGTACTCATGTTTTCCTTGACTTGACTAATATTGATCAGTTCCTTCACATATGTTTTCAAGATCTCATATTTTTTCTGATAATGTGGGCAATTAGGCGGACTTGCCCCTGAGACGGGATCAACGTGATTTTGTATATCTCGTATGGGAGGCAATTTATTGGGGGGTTCATCGAGCACAATCTCCTTGAACTCCTGTAAAATTGGCTTCAAATCTTCCGAGATATTCACAGACTCCATATATTCTTTCTTTTCAACTAATGGATATATATGTCTTGTTTCCTCATATTGTTTGACAAAAGTCTGTTCAGTTGTGAGAGACTGTTCCTCAACTTTAGAAGTCTTGGGTTGGTTCTCCCTTCCCATTGGGCCAAGCATAATCTTTTTACCATCTTTAATAAAGATAAATAGGTTATCCCGATCCCTATATATAGCATTAATATTATTTTGCCAGGGTTGACCAAGTAACATGTGACAAGCTTCCATGTCGACCACGTCACACATTACTTCATCCTTATAATATTTACCAATGGAAAAAGAGATACGACATCGTTCAGTTACTTCTGTTTTGTTGACCTCCTTGATCCATCCAATCATGTATGGAGATGAGTGTCTTTCTATTTTCAGTTGTAGCTTTTCCACCATTATTTTCGACATGAAATTCTCATCGCTCCTGACATCGATGATCACATTGCAGACTTTTTTGTATGCAACGTACCTTGTTCGAAAGATGTTGTTTCGCTGTAATTTTATTTATACCTTTGGCATGTATAACGGCTTTCTCATAATCGAAGTGGTGGCCTGTGATTTACCATCATCTGATGGTACTTTGTAGAAATTGGGGTTGTGTCGTACAACAACCACGGGTGGTGGAGCACCGCCTTGGGCTCGGGGCGAAAGTAGCGCATCCACAAGACAGTCGAGGGTTACCTGTAGCCCTTGTATGGTCAACTGACTCTCCCGGTGGAAAGCTTCCATTCTTTCCGAAAGATAACGAATCCTTGGATCACTGTCCACAGGATTTTGAATCATACCTTCATTGTTTGCCATCGGCTCAAGGGGAATCCTCGCTTAGATACCAATTGACATAGGGATGAACGTGATGAGGATAACTACTCCGAATCCACGGAGCTTCTTTGGACTCCTCACAGAGACTTCTTGAATCCACGAGGAAAGAAAACAGGAAATAGAAATAATATTCTAATAAATTCGAACTTGATTAATCCCTCTAAAAATGAGTTCACAACCCTTTAAATAGGGGTACCAAGCAATGGGAAAGAAATCAGAATCAAACTACAACTAAAACTCCTAGAATTCGTGACTTACTATAAATAGTAAACTTACTATTTATAGACGGTCGTGATGTCTATTAGTGCGCAAGGTTTTCGGCCAAAAATAGTAAGTGTCCTATTTGGCTTTACCAAACCGTTCTCCTAATTATTCTAAGCTCTTTTCACGTTGGGCGCAACTCCTAAAGCCCGACGGATGAAGAGTTATAATCAAACTAAAACTTATTATTTATAGTAAAAACGAAATTAAAGCAGGGAAACGACCGTCGATCCAGGGGTTTTTCATAATTTCAGGAATCGCAACCCTATGTAGCTGGGTTGGTTGGCTAAAGTAGCTCGTTTTACCCCAAAATCATATATTTTACGTCAGCTAACTCATTCCGGATTGTGAGATACGCCCGATCTAAGGTTCGACGGTCCAGATCACTTCTGTCGTCGACTGGGCCTTTTCTGATCCATCTTGGCCGTGAAACTGTCCGCGACCCGCTCTACATCATCCTCAAATATATTTTTGTACAAGGCTAAGATCTCAGTCGTTCGAACTCCGATCGAGGCATATTATATACCGTTGGAACGCTACTTCGATGTACTACATACCCAACATAATATGTATTTTTATTATGTTCAATGAAGGGACAAAAATGGGTCTGTATTTGGTAAATCAAGACCATTTATGCGCCACTGGACAACAACCAAGTAAAATTGATAATATGGGAGATTAGACCATTAGATAGCCACAAAATTTGGTCCATAGTTACCTCATACTATGGTACATATTACCACCAAGTTTTACTTCTGATCTTAACACAATTGAGTTTATACAATTTTTAAAAGTTGTTGTCTAAATAGGAAAACAAGATTACATGTGAAAGGTGTGGATATAATATTTATCTTGGTGGACCGTACTGACGTGGGCCACCTTGCTGATCATCATAGTCAGCCATACATGCACATAGGGGCTCCACACCAGTGGGCCCTACACACATTAAGAAAATATAAAAGGAAGAAGGAAATATGAGGAAGAGGAGGATGGAAGGAGGGGGTGTAGACTCACCTCAAATGAATGGATGATTGGATGATGATGAGTGGTCTACTCCCTCTAGGTTTGATGGTGGGCCACACTTTGATCCCTCTCTCTCTCTCTCTCTCTCTCTCTCTCTCTCTCTCTCTCTCTCTCTTTTAAAATCTAAATTTTTTTCTAAGTGTAGCAAAAGTATGAGTGTAAGAGAGCTCTCTTTTATAGAGAATGGGGTTGATGTGGGAAATTTAAAGAGTCTTATTGGTGCTAAAAGTGAGGTAGAAAGTGGTGTATACTGTGGTTAGTGGATGGATGAGATGGATGGTGCTAAGAATGCATTGGCTAAAGTGGATAAAATCTAGGCATGCATTGGCTAATGAATAGATAAAAATTGTGGGTTGTAGGTGATGCATGGTGGATGATGAAGTGGAGTGTTTCAATTGATTGTTTAAAGCGATGTGCCACAAAACAAAGTATGCATTGGATGCATGTCTAGGATGATGTGGACATGGGCCATGATTAGTTTCTAAGGCATATGAAGAGGGTCAATGATGGATTTTGGAGTAGAACTCATTTTGTCTCATAGTGTATTCTCTTATATGTGGTAGCATTCTCTTATATGTGGTAGTTCTTTATTTGTTATGTTGTGCTTGTCCTATCTTGTGATAATTTTTATATTCTAGAAAGTGAGCTTTAGGCCCACATGGGCTCAAGTCCAATGTGTTTAGCACAATAAATGTTGCTTGTGTTACAAGATATGCAATTTGGGTCGTGGATTTGATGGGCTATATCTTACTAATGGAGCGTCAGATTGATGTATGAGTTTTACCATTGCGACCGTAGGGACGATGTGGTCAACAAGACATGAGTTTCGAAGGCATCTGACACAAATCACTTAGGTAGGGTCATTGGATATTCTAGGGTGCTGCATACAATCAATTGATGGCACAGATCAGGGCACATGCGTGCACGAGCAGTGTTACAAAGGACCGGGATCCCACAATATAGTACCTACCTACAAGTTGCTATTAACTTGTATAAGTTCAAATAAAATCTATGAATTTTAAAACATAAAGTGTTCGAATGATATCATGGATATTCTCTACCATCACCCCTAGTGATCCATAACCATTTTTTTTAAAAACCATTTGACCCAACAAACTCCTCACAAATTCACAAAAATGGTTGCATCCTGCTCAATCTTGAAAAGGAGCTGACCGACATTGTAAAATTCAATATTGATAAGTCCCCCAATCTCCTCCAAAGAACTCATAACTTTAGCCATGTGGTTTATCTCTGTACCATCAATAATGAGTATTGCAAAATGACGCATTGCATCAACCACCTAAGTTAAATATGTTTCGAGAACTTCACACGGATGAGCAAACCAAGTCCTTTTCCTTGAATTATTATCATTACAAGCATTATTAGATGTCAAGTTTGGGGTGCTGCATAACGTTTCTCTCGGGATTATCTGTCGAAGGAATGTCATAAATTTGGCCCAAATTCTTTGAAGATAGCTCCAACGTGTCATGCATGTAATCATCAGTGTCAGACTACGTCTCATTTAAATCCCGTTGAAGTTGGGAAGAGGATGTAATCATATTTTTGTTGCCTCTAACATACCTCCCTATTGTTTGGTCATCCCCGACGATGGCCGCTAGATTGTCCATTCCATCGATTCACTTGCCTCAAAGTTGTTCTGCTCATGGATGGGACTAGACGTAAACAAAATGTAAATGTTAGACCATTTCACTATGGACTTCATCTCAACGAATTTTCGTCTCGACTATTAAACAGATTAGTAAAGAATTATAAATAATTATCCCCAGGTAATCCTCTCACACTTCATTCGGGGCCATGGCAACCATTAGCTCAAAATCCCATCCAAGCCCATTGGCCAAGAGCATTTCCTTGACATCGTTGTAGACTCTCTTATGATACCTCATCCAATTCTATACATTCATTCAGTTGAGGATAACCCCAGTTTGTCACGTTGCATCTTTTGCAACCATTTGGTAAGCCTTCCTCTTGAAGCCATTGTTAGCTGGAGACTCGTTTTATAGGCCCCAACATTGAAGAACAAATCGTACTGTAAACCCAATGGAGATGGAGATGGAGACGGAGATGGGTCATCTCCCTCGAGTTCCATCGTCCTACAAGCTTCGGGATATGGGGCATTTGGGAATGACTTTCAAATCCCTCACTAAGAGAATTAATTCTCGAATGAGAGAGATGAAAACCCATTAAATCCGTTAGCGCAGACGCATATTCTATGAGGGATTTTCCAAATACCTCTTTAGTTGCAGTGAAACCCTAGTTGGATATGAAGGGGCTGTGGCACATATTCCCACATACGGACTCTTAAAAATTTCAGTTGACACCAAGCCAATTTTATTTCTCACCTAATTCCACTTAATACCATCTAATACAATTTAATCCTACGCATCGAACAAGCCCTAAAGTCTATTAAAGTTTATCTAAGTGTTTATAAGTCCTGTGGAAGTCCCTCTACATTCATCAAGCTAGAATGATGTTGAAGATGAACAACCTTTTTATGCTAATATTGAAGTTAAATGGTTGGATTTGATTGTTGTTTGAGGCAAACGGTTAAATTAGGTAGTATATTATAGATCAAAGGTTTGGTTACACTTGTATAGAAGATGTTCACTCCAAATGAACTCATATAAATATTGATGGCCCAATTAAGTTAACATCAGAGACAAGCATCCCGATAATAATAATATTTAACTTGAATGCATTGATTCAACCAATATTTATGATGAGTAATTGGATTAGAAGTCAAGAAAAATAAACGTGGCCGGATATGATAGAAGGAAACTTTAGAATATGCCCTCCACCAAGTTGAACAGTATCCATTAAGCCAATGCAAAAATTACATGTGCCACATTTTTACCGGCCTATTTCGACTATTCATCTTTTTAATATCAACCTAATCATACATTTTGTCCTAAATATCAGTAGAATTAGGAGTTGTTTGATATCTCTACTAATAAGAGCTTATTTGATTATTTTAAAAAAGTTTTATTGTGGAAATATATTGTTTGATAAAGTTCTAATTTTATATATATCTTAATTTTTTAGAAACGAGCAAATAAGCTTTTAAATTTTAAGTAATCGAGAAATCACTTTTTTTAATAGCTTAATTGCCTTAAGCAGGTAGAGATTTAGGGGGCGCATGGTATTAGATGGGAGTATGTGGGATGGAATTGCATTTGTTCCCGTGCCAATTCCACTCAATGTTTGGGAAGAATGGAAAAGCTTGGAACCTCATAGGTTTCGGATCTGTCTCATTTTTAGGCCCATGTCATAAAATGAGGTTACAAAATAGATGAACGGTTTGGATATAACACATGTGTTATTCTCAATAACTTCAAATGATGGTAGGTATATTTATTCAATGTACCACCTTATTACCAACATAGCATGAAATTAAGCTTATCCCATGGTAACAAGGACAATTCCGGCTATGTGTAATAATTATGTTTTTTAAATCCTATCCCACCTGATCCTTTCCAATGCCATGCTTCAAACACCTGGCTTTAAGTATTTTTGAAAATACCAAAATTGCCCCCTTGAAATCTCTTTGCAATCTCTCTTTCACTTGAAGGTAGGGCCCCACATGATGAATGGTCCACGTTAAGGTGGGGCTCACAAAATGCATTGTTGATGGTTCACATCAAAGGCGGGCCCCTACGTGATGGATGACCTACATCAAAGTGTGGCCCCCACATGATGGACTATCCACATCAAGTGGGCAAACTTTATGGATGTTCCCCATCAAAGGTGGGACCCGCATGATGGATGGTGGACATTGAAGGTCAGCTTACATGATGGACGGTTGACACCAAAGGTGGGCTCAGATACACCCTGATTCATAGCTCAAGTGGTAGGCTGAGTGAAGTTTCAACACTGAGGTCTTAGTGTCGATTCCCTAGCTGGGGTGGCTAATACCGAAGTATATACTGACAGTGGGGTGTGTAGCTAACCCAAAAAAAGAAAAAGAAAAAAGAAGGTGGGCCTAGATGATGAACAACCTATATATAAGGTGGGGCGCCACATGATGAA
Organism: Magnolia officinalis; assembly: GCA_021015155.1. Classification (NCBI taxonomy): domain Eukaryota; kingdom Viridiplantae; phylum Streptophyta; class Magnoliopsida; order Magnoliales; family Magnoliaceae; genus Magnolia; species Magnolia officinalis. Next base: position 19,138,435 of record JAJHSJ010000009.1, read on the forward strand.
TGGCCCACATGAAGGAGGGCCCACATAATGGACAAAGTGGGCCTCACATGATGGATGTCTCACATAAAAATTTAGCCCCGCATGATGGATGGTCCATATCAAGTGGGCCACACCTGATTGATGGCCTATATCCAAGGTATCCCATGATGGACAACCTATATCTAAAGTCGCCCAACATGATAGATGATCCACATAGAAGGTGCACCCCACATAATGCACACAATGGATGGTGGACATCAAAAGCAGGCCCAACATGACGAATGACCCACATCAAAGTGTGGCCTCACAAGATGGATGGCACACATCAAGTGGGCCCCACCTCGTAGATGATCTACATCAAGATGAGCCCCACATAATGGACAATCCACATCAAAGGTCAACCCTAATGATGAATGTCCCACATCAAATGCGGACAGTACATGATGGAAAATCCAATTCGAAGTTGGGGCCTACAGAATAGACACATCAAATGTGGGCTCCACGTGATGGGCAGTGGACATTGAAGAGCCTCACATGATGGATGACCTACATCAAGTGGGCCCATAAAATGGATGGTCCGCATGAATGATCCACATCTAACGTGGGCCTCATATGATGGGTTATCCACTTCAAAAGTTTAGTCTACACTATGGATGATCCACATCAAAGGTGGGCTCCACATGATAGATGATCCACATCTAATATTGATATCATAGACAACTCACATCCAATGAGAGAGGCATGAGTGGCATGCTTGTTTGAGATTGAATTGTTGCAAGTTTTAAAAATTACAACAACTATCCTAAAAACTCTTATTTAAATATTGTATGATGTAAACTTATTTTAATTTTAATTTTTTTGTTTTTTAAGTTATGAAAAAAGTAATTTTACTAAACAAGCTTATTACAAAACAAATGTTAGAATAAAAAGTCTTAATATTCTCTAACTTTTATTAGAATAACTTTTATTGCATTAGATAGGAGATGCCAAATATGCCATTAGATTGTTCATCTTTAATATTGATTTAATAGTAGTAATCTTCTATGATATCGACCTTATCAAAGTACTATATATTATTTTATAATAGCCTAATCGGGTGGTTCATATTCAATGCCTACCTAATTAGATTAACTTTTTTTTTAACACACACCCGCCACGTACCCACACAAGCCGTAACGGGATTTCACCACCTATGGGTTTCGAACCCAAGACATCGGGTTGAAACTCCTCAGAGTCTTCCACTCGGCAAGGACTGGAACCCAAAAGTGAAAAAACTTCCTAATTAGATTAACTTATATAGACTTTGATGCTTTGAATGGCTCATGCGAATACACCAAATTCTGTTTAAGTTTGTCAAAGTCCATCAAAGTGCCATTAATTAGAGTCCTATTAATTAGAGTCCTTGGAAGGTCATTTAAATGCTTATAAGTCCTTTTGAAGTCCATCTAAGTTCATGAAATTAGAGCGATATTGAAGATGGCCGAAACCAATTAGGTTACTATTGATTGAAGGGCTGGATTTGATAGATGCAGTACTATAAATGATCTATATCCATTGTCCGGTCTGGATGGCCCACCTGATGAGTATACCCTCTTGATCATCCTGTATTTCTTCTTAAGAAGGAATTGAAGAGGTGAATTTTAACAGATGTTCGTGAGACACCATCTATTAGGTGGTGCCAACTATGGAAATGCCATAGACCTTAACCCATTCATGGATGGGCTACAGTCGTACAATGAAAATGGACGGTTGAAAACAAAAAGGCCCCAACGGCCTTATTTGCAATGTCCACATGTAACCAAGAAAAGAACATCTGGCTCATGGAAGCGGATTGGGTACTGAGTAACTCAGTACTTTGCAGCAGCGAACGGAGTTAACTCTGTGGGGGCCACCTTGGATGTATGTGTCATATCCACGCCGTCCACCCGTTTTTTCAGATCATTTTAGGATATGAACCCAAAATTGGAACATATATAAAGCTCAAGTGGACCACACCAGAATATCAGGTTGATCTAAAACTTCTGTAGCCCCAAGAAGTTTTCACGGTAGGCGTTCAATTCCGTCTGTTTCGAGTAGTGTGGTCCATTTTATCTTTGTATATGCTTCAATTATGTCCTAATGTCATAAAATGAGTTGTTAAAACTGATGGACGGAGTGGATAAGACACATACATCATGGTGGCCCCCACAAATTTTACTCAGTATAGCGTACTGAGTTACTCAGTACGCAATCTTCTTCCCCGTATCTTCGGACATTGCGTGTTCACACAAACCCTCCACCTGATCCACGGCCCAGATCTTTCATACGTGTGCCGCGTGAGCTCATCAATCTCCCCTCGTGCGAATAGCAGTGTCCTTGGCAAAGGAACGTACCTTGGAAAGAATATGCGACGCGCCTTCGCGCGAAGATTCTTTAAGATGCGAATCTTGGAATCTTCTCCCTACCTCAATCAAGAGTTTTAAGACCGCCTCCCTATTCAAACCACCTTCTCATTTAAACTAACCTACACCCACCTCCGACTCCCTAGCGCACGTTAGCAGGTACCCCTCTCTCTCTCTCTCTCTCTCCCTCTCTCAGCTGCATCCCTTCTTTCTACTCTTGATAACGAGAACTAATCACCCAAAAGCTGGCTGCATGCTAACTGATCCAGCCCCGATTCTCCTACCAATGTATCATACGTGTAGGACATCTGACCCGTGCAATATTCGGGCCCCACCATGGAGATCGCCTGTCTAAAAAATTACGCCGATCTACTTGTTAGGTGGGCCACACTAAAATTTGAGTAGGACCGCCGGCCATTCCATTAATTTCTGCAGTCTGTCACCGCTCGATGTGTGGATCGACTAAATGGTGGGCCACACCGTTTTCATGGGTCGGATATCCCCTAAAAGTGCCATATTGGCGGGAAAGATGGGGCTGCATGCTGAATTATCATGCAGCTGGTTGAAGGTGTTTGTTCGTTTTTGTAGATACCATATTACAAAGCTGTACTGTACTATCTTATAAGTTATAGGTACTTCTCTGAATTTGGGTACGTTGGGAGTGTCTCCCATAGGTTTTATTTGGAGCTCATGGTTCAATGATCTAAACCGTTGGAATGGTGGGCCTCATCATGAATAGTGATACCTGAGAAATCTTTGCACATGCCACATCTCCAAGATCCAAATTGTCCACAAACTATACAATTACTGATGAGCACAATCTCTGTAATTACTATGTCCCTATCCTTTATGTTTGTAGAAGAAGGAGAGAGAATTTGGGGAAATTAGAGATTAGAGAGAGAAGGCTGTCTAACCCTATGTTTTATTAAAATAGATTCTGATACAGCATAGTGTTCCATGAGAGCATCAAAATAGGATATAGGATACAATCAAGAAGAACAAAGAAATCAGATACCATAGTCTGGCAAGGTCATTGCCTTAATAAATATGGAAACTCCAATGAAATGTAGGTTTAAGGGGTGTCATTGGGCATCAGTGGGCATGAGACAGACAACTGGTGATGGCCTCCTGAGGTTTGACCATGAAGATTGGCGGCATGCCTAAATAGGTTGGCCGATTAAGATTGCTGGTGCATGTGGCAATGTTGGTTGGTGTGGCCACTACTGGCGCTGGCATGCTGTGGTGACAATAGGTGGGGGTGAATAGTTAATGTGGCGGTGATGGTAGCTGCTGTTGGTGGTGGCGCCATGGTAGGTGGATTGGAAGACGGGAAGAAGAAGGGGACAGAGAGAGAGAGAGAGAGAGAGAGAGAGAGAGAGAGAGAGAGAGAGAGAGAGAGAGAGATAGAGAGAGAGATCTAGAGAGAGAGAGAGAGAGAGGAGTTAAACCTAGCTCTGAGAGAGAGAGAGAGAGAGAGCTCTCTCCTCTCTAGAGAGACTCTCTTCTCTCTCGAGTATCTCTCTCTCTCTCTCTCTCTCTAGAGATCTCTCTCTCCCGATAGATAGAGAGAGAGAGTTAAACCTAGCTCTGATACCATGTACAAGAGAAGGAGAGAATTTGGGGAAACTAGAGATTAGAGATGGGAGGATCTCTAACCCTATGTTTATTAATATAACCTTTAATATACAATAAGGTGTCCTGAGGTATCACCAAAGTAGGATAGAAATTTACAATTTCTCACAATCCTTGCAATTATGAGTGTGTGTATTTGTAATCAATGCCACTCAATGAATTCAATATGAAATGTTGATTTCATGGTAAGAGAGTATGTGATGCTATCAATATTAGCTGATTTAGTTATCAGCATTCAATATCCATGCATACAATACACGTACTAGATTTGGTCTTTCCATCTGATGGGCCCTAGTGTAGATGAGGATGTCCTGAGAATCACACCAGCTGGATGATTGTAGCCACTGATTAGGGGGATTTTCTTATGAATTGCTGAAGTGAGGAAAAATTCTCACCTGGGGTTGACCCCCAATGGGGAAAGAAAATAAATCCTCCCATAGATGGCTCAGATCATGCAACTTTTGTGATTCTTGATGTATCACGCATGGTTTAAAATGTTGTTTGATTCGACTCGGTTTGTACTATTTTTGTGCTATTTATTTTAAAATAAATTGGTTTTTGGGATATTTTGTGAAATACTCGGACTAACTTTTCAAACCCTTGAAATAAAATTTTCTTTTTAAAAGGTAAAAATATATTGGGCGTCTACAGGAGGTAATTTAAGACTTTGATTTTTGCTCTGTCCACACTCTCATATGCACGGGCAAGGGCTTGGGCACTTGAGGTGCACATTGCACTTCACATGTGCACATCCTTGTGAGGAGCTTGAGGATCTATTGGGTGTCCCAAGTTGATCAGACCACAAGATTGTGCTACCAGGTTGACTATGGTATGTCTAGGGGCTTAAGCCTCATATGGGTCTAAGAAGATGTGCTTTAGATTGTCAGATCGAACTAGATAGAGCGGGTGCAGGTACAACGTTGGATCACGTGGTTGCTACAATGTTTCTTGGCGTGTTAACCATTTGAGTCGGTTAAAAATTAATGGTTGTAGTGGAAAAGTAGTAAATAAATAGAACCACTAAGAGGCGCCATGAAGGGTTGTATGAACCGAACAAGCACATTGGAAGATGGTTATATACTCTAGATGTAAGCTTAAGATGTTGTTTATAGGGACCAATTCTCAAAGAGAAATATTGAAGCAATTTGAGGCTATTTGCAACATGTGCCATGCTGCACATGACCACAATTTACATGTCTTGGCAAAAAAATTAGGTTGTTCCTTCTAACCGGTATGGTCTTGGTCTTCATTGCACATGACCAAACCATCTATGTCTACTTTCCCTCATCTTATTACTTAGTGGTGCTACTCCTAAGTTACTTGAGTGCATTCATTTCTAATTCTATCGTTCCTTGTGTTGCCACCCATCTTATTACTTGAATGCATTCATCCACCTAAGACTGGTGTGGTCTTGGTCTTCATTGCACATGACCAAACCATCTAAGTCTACTTTCCCTCATCTTATTACTTAGTGGTGCTACTCCGAAGTTACTTGAATACATTCATTAATTCTAATTCTATGATTCCTTGTGCTGCCACTAATCCACCTCAACATCCTCATTTCAACTACACTCATCCTATGAATGTGTTGTTCCTTAACTGCCCAACATTTTCCTTTTAGTTTGAGTGGTAGATGACGATCACATAGAACACTAGAGGCAAATCTCCATTTCTTCCACCCAAGCTTGAATTCTATGGGTGACATCCTTGTCAATCTTTCCAATCTCATGAATTATTGACCTAAGGTATTGATGTTGGTCGTTTTGGGAAACTTCTTGGCCAACAATCTTAATTAATTCCTTGTTTTCACTCATACTGACTAAAATTGCACTACATATACTCTTTTTTAGTGCGACGAATTTTGAATCCTTTAGATTCTAAAACATTCCTTAATAAATCTAGCTTTGTGTTTACACCCACAACCTTGTCTTGTCAATCAAAATTATGTCATTTGCAAACAACATACACCATGGGATCTCTTCCTGCAAATTCCTCATTAACTCTTCCATAACCAATGTGAAAAAGTGTATGCTCAATGCGGACCCCTAGACAATGATATTCAAATATTTCCTATCTTAAACAAATTTTGAAATATGTTTCTCTAGTTACAAAATTTTAGAATAGCATAGATGGGGACTTTGATTAAAAAATGAGCTAGAAATAATAGAGGGAGAATGATTGGTTATAAACTCTTGATTTTGTTAGTTCGGATCCTTAAAGGACTTGAATTTTTATGCAGACTAGATCAACACTTTGGGTTCCTTAATGTGCTTGTTCATTCATTCTGAACGACCCAGGACTACTCTTGAACAGATGTGATCCTAAACTACAATGAAACTAGTGAACTTGGTTTAATCATAACCTATGGAGTCCCATAATCAATTAGAATCCTGGGCTCCTTGGCACCTCTCAAAGTGTAAGGTATAAAGTGTGCCTCAAGCACTACAACCTCACATGAGGAAAATCAACCTTGCACATGCTTACACCTATAGACAAGTAAAATAGAAATGTTGCGCAGCACGCCAACAACGCAGTGAACCGAGATCCAATCTCAGGTCTCACCCACAAACAATAAACAAGAAGAAATATAAACTAAAAAAAGAATCAAAGCATTCCAAACAAATCACAAGACAGGATATACGTGGAAAAACCCCAACAAGGGTAAAAAACCACGGATGCAAACTTCCACTATGAAGAAAAACGAAGATTACAAGGCAATATACTAATCTCTCATTTGGAAGTACATAGAAAACCCTTTGCCCACACCATAGAATTATTTCTCATACACTAGAAAAGCCTTAGGGACACCTATTTATAGTTTAGGCAACTTCCCTTTCGCACCCTTGCGAAAACCGACTCAAATTTCCGCAGTCCGCATCAAATTCAGAAACGAAACTACGTAACCTCGACTGGTCGTGAAGGCTGCATGACCGGTCGAAAGGATCCCACAACCAGTCGAGCACCTCGGACCCCAAAAATTGATATTCGCTGGACTTTGAGTCGAACCAGTCCACGACTGCTCATGACTGGTCGAGCGGACCCCACGACCGGTCGAGCAAGGGCCACGACCGGTCGTGCGACCCCCAAATGTGGCTCCACATCTCAACAAGAAAGGTGTAGGATAACCCTTTATAAACCATTCTCTCGTTCTTCTCCACATAAAATTTGGCAAGCTTGTAAAGGAGAAGGAAAGAATAGTTGCTATATTGTGTCTCATTACAGAAACTATCCATCTTTGTCTTATTTGATAAATGTCATTTTTCCTTATTTTAAAAGGCTTCAAAATTCATGATTTAGAAAATTTTCCTTGAGTATTTTCTAATTTCTTAATAAAATATTTTGGGAATCCACTAAAACCACATGTATGAGAAAAATGAATGGTTAGAGCTTAGTTGCATGATCCTTCTATTCAAGTGCCGCTCTCGCTTTGAAACTTGTGCTCCTGCTCCAGCTTCCTAGCTGTTTATGCTTGATAACATTTCAAAACAGATGCTTCCCTGCTTCCCACCTGAATCTGTTGCCTTGTCACTTAACACTTCATGCATCTATCATTTAGGGTAGAGGAAAAAAGACCAACATCATATATCCAAATGTGCATCACGTCTGATGAGAAGACTGACCTGACTTTTGGGCTTGGTAATGTTCATGGGTGCCCCAACTGGCTAATGGCGTTGATCACGCACATGTGTGATGCATCGGTCTGCAAATCTTCCTTTTTCATTTCTCCATACAAAAACTGCTTAAGCATCTCTCGTGTTCAAAATATCAGGATATACCAAATTATATCAGGCATGTATGATGATAAATTCATCAGGCGATACCTTATAGATGTTTGCATCACACCTAGGACATAATATTGCTTGAACTGTATTGTATTGTGGATACATTCTGATACTAGTGATATCAGTCGAACAAACAGAAAAAAAAAAAAAAAAGAAAAAAAAGCTAGTAAGAGTTCAATTTTCATGTACTAGTGATATCAGTTTTAAAAAAAAACATAAAGCCAGTAAGAGTTCATTTTTCATGTTGTTGTAATAATATTTTACTAGATTTTGATTGTAACTGCAATATTTCTTTCACATTAGATCTTGAAGCGTTTTCTTGCAAATTCCAATCAATCTATTTTATCAGCAAATTTCTACTAGTTCCTGGAGTATGTCAAACCTATCTAGAGCCCTTGATGGGGTCCACGGACTACATCGGGTCCCCCATTCGCCATTCTCAGTGCATAAGACTTCTCAGCATGGGGACTGCCATCTCTCAACCTGTGATGGTTCGGAGGCTATTGGAGCAAACCAGAGATTATTAATGAGGTGGGTTCCACTAGCTACTAATATTTTAGCCTTAACCTTAAGCTTTGTATGAATTCATGACTTCTCTATAGTCTCGTGTAGTGTTTATCTTAGAGCATTTGAGCTTCTTTTTTGCATTATGGTATACACTAATAATAATACGATACTACTGAAATATTGTGTAAATAGAGCTTTGCTAAGCCCCGCATGAATCCTTCCACATCCAAGCCATGCATTAGGTTAGCCTGCTCCAAGAGTCAGGGGGTCTGTTTCTCTCAAGGGCCACATACGTACAAAATGATGGACAGTTTGTAAGGGAAATGCTGATAGGCCACATTTCAACATAGATGAGCAGCCCACTTGATGAGAAAACTAGCCTACTTTTGGCCATCTATACAGTGGGGCCCAGCTGCTTAGAGCTCCCACACAAGTACTGGATTTGCACTTGTGGCTGTGTTTGGAGGTGTATGTGGGCTTGGTAAAATCTTGTAGGTGTTACTGGTTGATTAATCTGTGTATGTTTCAGTCGGATGTGGCAGCAGAGACCATCATGCATGAGGCCGGTACACTGTTGTCTTGGAGGAGGTACTTGAAGATGACTGCAATTGCTTGATGTGTGCAGATTAGTTTGGTAAACCCCAATGACTTTGTGGCATATGATGTTTCTTCTCATACTTCTGTTTTTCTCTTTTAGGGGATCAGAACCTCTCAGAGACAATTGCTAATGTATTAACATCTCTGCCGTTTATTGTCCTCGGCATCCAGGCCCCACGGCAAGTTTTCCTTTCAAATGGCATAAGAAGCTCCCAAGTTTGTGTTTTTTCTTCCTTTCATGACATCTAACACCTCATCTTCCATTGAGCATGCAGGAAGAACTTGAATGGCATACTGTATGCAAATTCGTTGATCGGAGTTGGAGTTGCCTCGAGTTTATACCACTCCTCAAGAGGAGAAATCAGGAAGTATCTGCGATGGGCCGATTACACAATGATAGCCACGACCACAGTCGTAAGTGAGATCTCATTTGAAAACCATTTAATGAATCCGGGAACTGTAGGCTAGTCTCATTTGTACATGTAATCTTGTCAAGAAGCATGAATATTACATTAATGGAATACGAAAGTCCCTATAACAGATTGTTATGCATTCGGCAATGAATCTGAATGGGTTAGCTCATTGTGCCATAAAATGCTCTGCTTTCGTATTGTTAGAACTTGATGCAAGTGGAATTTAGTTTGTCCATCGAGCTGTTTACCCCGATCAAGGTTCCCTGGATCGTGGGTCACCTTGGTACGCAGTTCACAACTTCCTCTAATACATGGTTCGCTAGGGGTAGGATCATGTCGGTCTCACCAATACATAAGTCTATGCAATATAGTTTTATATATGAATGAATATTACAATTTATAATGAAATCAGTAATGTTGTTATTATAGACCCCACATGTCCATTCTATTGAATAAATCAAAATATAAATATGTGCAGTCTGCATCGTAAATAAAAATCGGACAACTAATTCAACAGTAACAGTATAGAACCATAATTTCGGGTCGGTAAAAATAGCGATATGGATCTCCATTGACCCATAATCTGGATCACATGGTTTGGAACACAAAACGTAGGGCTTTGGTGATTAGGTAACATTCCTTGTTGATACATGTTGAATTCGTTTGACCACTAAATCTCAGGGACCCATTTTATCGAAACATTTTTTAGCATAGTGATAATGACTTTCAAATAAATTTTTATGTTTGATTTTTATATTCTTGGTATGACCGACTCTTATCTGTTGTGAATCCCATACCCATACCCATGTCATGTCATATCCCACATGGGATTTGAAGGATCCGAGTGTGCAACCAACAATATCCATTCTATGTATCTTTCATTTGTGATAATTCAAAATTAGGTCTAAAAAGCATACTCATGGCATATATCTGCCATCGTTAGTGTTAAAGGGTGAGGAAGCCTTTGTAATAAGCTTCTGATCAGATTTTGGGTCCAGTTTCATTGCCAAATACCAGTTTTCCAGTAGTAAAACTTTGCTGCCTACTGTGTATGTTTGGCTATTTGATACCATTTAAGTTAATCCATGAAAATTCAATTTCTTTGGCGAAAACTTCCTATGGTGGTTTTCAGAACTCTGTTGAAAAGTTCAACGGTTTAAGCAAACTGCTGTCATCATCATAATACCCTTGTCCAACTATTTGGCATCTGCTCTAAGAATCCTGTTCGTCAATCTTATTGGAATTTGAAATTTCTTGATCGATTGGGAGAAGTTCTACGATCGGCTGCACCCACGATTTTACCTGGGCATGGAACCGTCAGTCACATCCTTTATTTTCTTGTCTCCCCCCACGCCCCCTCCTTTTTTTCCCCCTAACTAATGTATATTTTGTCAAACACCAGTGTAGAGTAGTTTAGTTCCTTTTGACATGGTATTAGAGAAAAAGAATAACAATACCTGGTTCATCACTGAGCCAAGTTCCCTATGTATGGGATTTCTTTCTGGAACTGAAATTTCAGATTGGTTTGGAACCAATTTGATTCAGTTCTTATTTTTGGTTCCTTTCAAATCTTTATCTTCCTCTTTCTTTTAACTGTCTTTTGTTGATTCTATGCATCATGTGGAATATTGTCATCAGATGAATTCTGACTTATAATATGTATTGCTTCATTCTTGAGTTCACAATGATATGGAGCATAGTTCATAAACCCAAAAATTCGACTCGATGTCCATCTGGGTCAGCTCGTATTGAGGACCTGGACGAGCCTTGACTTATCTTGACTTAATAATTAATTAATTAAATTAATAATATTTAATTGGCCATAAGTGTTTAATATACATGTAAAGTTAATCAAACTATTAAAGGAAACACAGATGCTGTCCTCCTATACATATTGAGTTTGAAACAATCCTCATACTTTCCCCCAACCATGTTTCCTAATCACGCAGCTTGGAATCACATTGATTCAAGTTGACTTGGTTGAGTTTTGAATAATGTAACCTTGTTTTAGAACTATGACATAGAGTGTGATCTTGCAGGTGAGGCACTGATGAAGTTAATTCAACAAATCATCCATGAAACATGTACCAACTGGCAGTAATAATCAAACGATGGTCTAAGATTGTTATTCATTCTTTGTAATGTATCCTAGAATAATCACATTTTTAACCATTTCCATCAATTCCTTGTATGAGTTATTATTGTCACTGTTTGATTTTTATTTATTTAATTAAAGATGGTCAATGCATTTTTCCCCCCTCTAGCGATTGTGTTTATTGCTCCTGTGCACTGAATACTGTCATTTATTCTAGTGTGGATAAATGAACTTTTTCTGCAGTGTCTTTCGAGGGCAATCAGGAATGAGAATCCAAAATTGCTAATGGCAGCATCTGCATTGTGTCTACCATTTCAACCATTGATGGTTTCAGTTCTCCACACCGGCATGATGGAGGTAATACCCAATCTACTCAGCATCTAAATTCAAAATCTCAAGATTTTCATAGTATTGCAGTTTCTTATGTGGAGAGATGCACGATTTTAGGTGTTCATACAGTTGCTATTGCACTTCTGTCTATTTTTCCAATGAAATGACCAAATTACTGTGATTTTTTCTTGCTACGTGTAACGTACCTTTGGTGTTTTGGAAAGATAGGAATTGAAATGAGCTTCTCAAATGCTGTCAAGTGTTTCTCTCACCTTCCCCATTGCTGTTTCTTTTGGTGGGTTGTCCCACTAGTCACATGGTGCTGACTCACAGGATTCTGTAGTCTGTACAAGTGGGGCCCACAGTATGGTGATCAGTGGATGGTGGATGCCCCAAAATCACCAGATAAGAAGATCCCATTTCTTTGATCTTTGGACTATTTTCCATTGAAGATGGACTGGTGTTGAGTTTCTCCTCAACCATCTATTGTAGGCTACTGATCAAAGGGTTAGGATCTTCCAAATTTGGAAGATTTTTGGGTATCACACATCCACATTGCACCCATTAGATCAATGGTCCACATCATTGAACCATAGCCTACACGAATGGAAATACACGTCATCCAACCGAACTTTTGCTGATTCAAAGGACTCTCTTAAGGGCCTGGTTGGACTCACTTGTGCAAGAGGGAGTTTCCAAAGAAGGGTGTTTCAAGCCTGCTATTTCTGTCAACTCAATGAAAACCAGTTGGATTGGTTTCCATCGAGTTGGCATTTTAGCGCATATTTTGTCGAGCAGGATGGTGAAATGGGGATTTGCAAAGTGAATCCAAATGCACATCAATACCCCGGTTCAGCTCAAAAGCTGGTTTACACCTCAAACACCCTTTTGGAGGGTGTGTCCAAAAGGGCCATAAGTCCTCTCCTCTAGGAGCAGTTTATATCAATTCCATCCATCTTATTTTGTAGGTCCTCTAGGAACTCTTTTTGTTTCAGCATTAAATGAGCTCCAGTTGTAAAAATTTCTTCAGGCTGGGAAGCCAAACCCCAAATAGCTAGGACAAGGCTATGATGATAGTGATGATTATTATATGTGTTTTGGGCATTAACGCCATTGGTCAAAGAATCTTGGATTACCATCCGAACCCCAAATAATGGCCACCCAAGCTGTTGGGAGAAAGATCCCTTCTCGACCACAAACACAACAATATTGTAAAAAAAAGAAAGTAGAAAGAAAAAAGGAAAAATACAACATAGATTTACGTGGTTCCTTTTCGGTACATCCATGTATTCACGCCAATCCACTATGCTCAAAGATAAAAAATGAAGAAACGACTCTCAATACAATGACGGCTCTCTCTCTCTCTCTCTCTCTCTCTCTCTCTCTCTCTCTCTCTCACGAGAGAATATATATTACCCCAAACGAACTAGGGTTTACATAAAATTCCATGTGAAATTATGAAATTGCCCTCAGGTAGGGGGCGTAGCCCTCAGTGAGCTTAGCATAGAGCTCAACCTGCGAAAGTGGTGGCCGGACGAGCAGTACACCTCTAACGATCAAGCTTTACAGATCCTAACACAAGCTACCGCTAGCAGCCAGTCCCAAATAGTTGGGGTGATGATTATGGTGGTGATGGTGATGGTGATGGTGATGGTGATGTGGTGATGGTGATGGTGATGATTAAATGCTTGGGTGAGCATTTTAATCAATAGCTGGGGTGAGTATTTTTTAGAATTAAATGCTTTTGGTCAAAGAACCTTGGATTAACATCTGAAACCCAAATGATGATGGTCACCTAAGCTACCATTAGAAGCCAACCCCAAATAGATGAAATGAGGCTATGATGGTGATGGTGATGGTGGTAGCCGTGATGATGACGATCCATGTTTTCAGCATTAACCGCATTTGGTAAAAAATGGATTTACATCTGAACCCTGGTCAGATTACTAATTTAAATTTAAACGCACGCACATGCACTCTTCCGTGGGCTGGAAGGCACAAATCATAGTATTAAAATCCTTGACTATTCGGCGTAATTTTATTCAAGAGTACATTTCCTTTTCTCAAGTGACCTTCAAAGCTGTTTCACCACTATCTGTTCAAGTCTCTTTTTGGTTCACAGAATTGATTTGATTAGTTGTCTTGATCAAGCCATCTTGGTGTTTTGATGGCTGGTTGTATTTATAATTGCAGGTTGACTAGCTGGTCCATCGGGGACCAATTTCCCTTCCAGCTCAGTTATGTAGTAGGAGAATAGACAAAAGGGAAAAAGAAGATCACTGTCCTTTGAATCCGAAAGGGTAAAAAAGGGGGTCCTGTAAATAAAATTAATAAGATGAGTTGTCCTCTCAACAACACAATTGATATGTTTATACGAGCTTGGACTCCTTAACTTACCCGAATAGAAACTTAATAAAAATAGTGAAGTCATTTAAACCGACTCAAACAATCTTAGATGATTCAAACAAGGATTTCTAGTTATGACTGAACTCTTCCAACCTTAAAATGACTAAAAAAATAAAATCGGTAGTATCTAAAAATGGAAAAGTTTGACTTTGAACTAATATTCAACCCCTAAAATGGCCTTTTTTTTTTGGGGGTCAAATTGTATTGAGCCAATCGACTCCTAGCTTTTAAAGATATCTTATAATAGTGATTTTGACAACCAGTCGCAAAGTTATGGCTGTTTCAAGCTCAACGTGCATTAGGCAGTTTTTGCCCTAGATCGGAGCCTCCGAGCTTTTGATCTTGGCGCTCCATAAAGTCGTCTGCAACATCACTCAGATTGCTCTTCTTTTGGATGCGTCTGGCTAATATGCATTGAATTGAATCACACCCACAAATCTGGTAAAAGTGGAACTAACCAAATTGTAATCTCCATAGCATTAGTATTCACTTTCAAGGATCCAAATTGAAATTGCACTACTTCCAAGTTGGACTAGGGAAGGAACTAAATTGCATTCTGAGTGCTACTTATTTTGCCATTTTCTCTTGATTAACCCGAGTTTACAATTCAATTCACTTGCGCATCCAAACATGACATTCGGGTTCTAGCTGTTCTAGACTTACAAGATCTGTCGTCCTTGTTTCCTTTGCAGGTAGCATTCGCAAGAAGAGCATTGACGAAACCAGAGCTGAGGATGGCCCACAACCTTCACAAGATGTCGTCGCTATTGGGAGGTGTGCTTTTTGTCGCGGATGATTTCTTCCCTCAGACTCCATACATCCATGCTGCATGGCATCTTGCAGCAGCAATTGGTGTTGGTACATGTCATAAACTTCTTGAATGACTATGCTCAGTGGTACATGCATATATGACTATCGTCAATGATTGTTGACCTGAGAATGCATATATATAGTCAGACCCCCAATCTGCACAAGTGGGGCCCACATTTTCATGACGGGCCCCAACATGGATGGTCCATCCACCAAAAATCTCCACCATGGGACAATCCTAACCTGCTGCTGATCAGAGTGCATGTAAGTAGATAAGTCTTCCGAAATAAATAAATAAAGATGTAGGAGCAGTGCAAGTTTGGCAGAAAGAAGTCCAAAGATTTGATGGCCAGGAGCTTCCAGGCATAGTTCAAAAACCTGAAAGCTCAACTTGATTCCATGTTTAGCTGGGCTCAACTTGATTCCATGTTCAGCTGGGTCAGGTTGACTCGAAGACTCGATCTGACTCGACTCAATATTTAATTATTGTAAATTGAAAACGTTTGGATTATAAATGGATATTTATTATTATTTTATTTAATTTTCTACACTCATTCACAACCACACACACCACATGGGTACTCAAACCCATGATCTTGGTGTTGAAACTCACAGTCTACCACAGAGCCATGAGTAGGGACACCAATGGATATTTAATTATTTAGATTTAGTGTAAGTAATATAAACCATAACTCAAATCAGTAACTACATGGTTACTTTACTGGTGAAGTGCATTGCTTCCTTTGGTTGAGGTTGTGGTTTGAATCCCTCTCACCTTCTTTATTTATAGTTAAGTCCAGGTGAAGTGAAGTCAGGCTCACCACTATGTTTCCTAGTGACAGATTTCTCAGATTCAAAGTGAAAATATGAAGATTGAATGATTAAAATGCTCATCATGTTTCAAAATTCAATAGAAATGACTAGAGAAATGGGAAATCCTTCTATGAAATGATGCTTATCGGCCTTGATCTTCTCTTTGAGCTCTTTAATCTTCAAAAGCAAGATGATTCTGACTACTAGAAATCAAATTTCAGATCGAAGAACCAATTGAGTCACATTTCTTTCATCTACTCCCTACCTTGTTCTTCATCTAGGTGAAGTCAGGCCTAGTACCGAGTTTCTCAACAACTCTGTCGAAATCTTGCTGAGCTGAGTTGCCTTGGCCGAGTTTCAAGTTGAGTCAGTGAGTTTTGGAACTATGCTCAAGAGACCATTAAGAAAAGGTACATAGCCCAGATATTCCTAGAGTGTGTAGTTGGCTCCTAATATCATGGAATTTCATGATACTTTCTACCAAATTTCATGATATTGTGGGAATTTCCTCCGTTAATTTTGAGAGAGTTTTAAATATTAGATCTTTACGAGACACGAGGAATTTGAAGTAAAAGTAAGAGCATTTAGGTAGTTTGGAGGTGTCTGACTAATTCTCAACTAAGTATGCGGATTGCTTGCAGCCCTAAGAACTGTGGGGCCCTACTATGATGATTGTGTTATATCCACTCTGTTCATTGGTTTTGCAGGTCATTTTAGGGCATGACCCCAAATACGAGGCAGATCAAAAGCTCAAGTGAACCACACCACAATTGAAAGCTTCTTGTGGACTGCCGATGTTTTGGATCAAGCTGATATTTGGGTTTTCCCTTCATCAAGGTTGGAGTCACCTTATGAATGGGTTGCATGGAAAATAAACATTAGGGTGGGCCCAAGGAAGGTTTCAACATAGGGTGTCATTATCCCTACTGTTTCTGTGGTGTGGTCAACTTGAACTTTGGATCTGCCTCATGTTTGGTCTCATCATGCCCTTAAATGATCTGTTTAAACGGATGGACTATGCAGATATAATGCCATACATCATGGCAGGCCCCACATGGGATAATGGTGTATATTTTACTTGTTCCATACGAGCATCCTTCTATTTTAAAATCTGGATGTGATAATACGCACGCCTTAACAGCATGTGGCCAGCACCTACATGAAAACAAGGCTTCCTACAGTAAATCCCAACGTGTTGCCCTATTACTATAGGATATGCTGGAACTCTGGTCTTTGGACATGGTTCATCTTCCGATGATCTAGATCATTTATATGATGGCTCTCACCTTAGATATGGTGTATGTATAAAAAATAAAATCTCTTTTGAATATTTATACATATGATCGATTGATTCTTTTCCTTTTGAATTTAAACAATCTTTCTAACTTTTAAATAATCAAAAAGGTTGAAATACTTTAATCTAAGAGTTACTTTGGGTATAAACAATCTTTCTAACTTTTAAATAATCAAAAGGTTGAAATACTTTAATCTGAGTCTTATTTTGGGTATACCCTGCCACAATTAGACCATTCATATATAGTCCTTATACAATAGCTCTCACCTTAGGGTCGAGCCTATTCAAAAATTTGATTTTGCTAGGCGTAGGCCTATCCCATTGCAGGACAGGAAACATGAATTTTGGGCTTTCAATGGGCTGTGTTGGCCCATTCGTCTTTCAGCTTAGCCTGATTTGGGCTGGACTTGGGCTGCAACCTGAGGGTGTGACCTAGGTCTAAAGTTTATGGCTGTTTATTACTTTGGCTGGGTTCGAGTTATCTCTAAGAGCCCATCAGCCCAGCCCGGACCGTTTAAGGATTGAAGGGAATTTTTGTCAATATCATGTATGAGTGGGAACATCTACATCTCTAAATAATCGTCACCACCAGGCTCAGGACTGTTTATTTTGGTGCATTATAGGTACAGGCTGGAATTGGGCCTAGGTTTTATTCTGCAGGCGAGGCTTGGACAGACCTCAGCCCAGCCCGTTGACAGCTACATGTACATGCCATATCCAATTGTTATATGTTTATCCTTATAGATTTAATTTTCCAAGATAATATGGCTAAGGCTCCTAAGGCTCTTATTGAGTTGAGTGCCCCGACTTGTTTATTAACGGGCCCACAATTCTAGCCTGAGCCTAACCAACGATCTGTTACCCTGTGGACTGACCTGACCTATTACCCCACCTGGTTTTGGACGTGGATTGCTTGTGAAAGCCTTTCGCAGGAACTTCCTGTGACCGGGAAGCTAGGTGGACCCACTGTGATGCTTGTGAGAAATCCACCCTGTCCATCCTTTTGCCAGATCATGTTAGGACCTGGACTAAAAAATGCAGTAGATCCAAAACTCAAGTGGGCTGCACAACAGGAAAAGGTGGGTAGGGAAATGTCTAAAGTTGAAACCTACGTAGCTGCACATACAAAATCACAATCAATGTTGGGATTCAGACTCCCAACAAACCCATATCAATCCTAGGTATTAGAAACTTAGATCTAACCCCCCGTCAATCTGTGTGCTTTGCATAAGCATGTATAACGAAGATAAAACAATTCAAATAAATCAGAATAATCAAATAATAAAGCAATCAACTACATAACACAATATTTTACATAAAACCCTAGCGGGAAAAAGCCACGACACAACGCAAGATATATCAATTATAATCAAAACCTCAGAGTTTACACCACTCACCTTTTTCGATTATATATCACCCGATCTCTCATTGCAATGCGCAATCCCTTGAGAAGATCTCTTCTCAAGCCCTTACAAGTGTTGGAAACCCTCTCGCCTTACAAAAACCCTACAAGCTTTAATCGCGGATTAGCCTTAAATAGCCCGATTTTTGCAACTATGCATGACAAGTCCAGTCGAACTGAATAGAACCTTCGGTCGGACCGATTCAACCTGAAGCACTTTTCGATCAAATCAAAAAAATGTAAAACATCAGAATGTGCAACCTATCTTTCAACCAATTTTCGGTCGAACTGAAAATGGACTCGGTTGAACCAAGATAAGACAACTCTGCACAGTAGATTGGCAGAATCCAAGATATCCGTCACAACAATCAACACTTCAAATGCACATGGAATTAAGGCATGTGGGGCCCAACTACACTTGTTGTTCACCAAGTGGGCTCCAAAGGACCCTACATCCAACATACTTAACAGTCTCACTGATGATAGAGACGATGGACCACAATAGGGGATTAGATTTAGTTGACAGAAGAGCATTGTTTGACTGATGCAGCTATACGTGAAGCCCAATATTCCTTCATTTAAATTCCCATCTTCATTGCTAAATTCCATTCCTTTGGATTCTCATCTTTAATGGAAGAAGTTTACATTGACTAGGAGAAATGTAAATGCTTTGTGGTATTTTCCATTTCAGTTTCCATTGGATTAGGCAAGCCCAAAGCCAGCCAGGTTTTAGGTCTGGCCCATAATAGGTGTTAAGAAAAAAAAAAAAAATTTCTAAACTCGTAGAACCCTCTGTAAAATTTTTGTCTCAATTGTTAATGGAGCATGGCTTTAAATTGGCTTATGACTTGACCATCTTTTAATAGCTTCGACATGAATAGAAGTTGTTTAACCTGGCCTAACACACCCCAGATCAACAAGTAAGAAGCTACCACATGTTATCACACTTGTACAAAAGTACAAGAGAAACATACTCGCAGTAGGAAAAGACCGTAGTTACTTATCCATTAAGGAAACATATCCTGCCAGGAAGGCTAGACGCTTACAGACATACACATGGCCAAAACCCAAAGGGCGATCGTTATCTCACAACATGTGACCAACAAACGCAAGGTACATCCAACCTCTAGCATGTAGAGGAAGTATGCTAAACTCTCGTTTAATCGGTCACCGGATGGTATGGCCTATTAAGAGGGAAATACCTCTGGAGAACATCCAAGGACCTTTTAGAAGACTACATAACCGGAGATGAAGAGTAGTAGGCCATCTGTAGATAACATCACTCGTAGTAGCATAATGCCTAAAAGATTCCAGAACCAAATAAAATATATTATTAGAAAGGCTGTTACCTAACTAGAAGATCTCTCGCGAAAGCTATGAATCTTATGCATGGCCATTGCCTCTCTAAAACTATAAAAGCGGCGTACAAAAAAGAGCTAAGGGTCTGACGTCAACGCAATCACATACAAATCTTTCAGCTTTACATCATCTATCTCTTTTCCATCCCTCATGAACGTCTACTCAAATTAGTTTTAATTCTAGTTGCTCCCACTTTTGTTTAGCACCATGCTGTAGCAAGTCTGGATTCTTTAGTTTATTTTAGTTTCCACTACTGCCTAGTGCATCGATGTAGTACGCCAATTAGTTAGTATAAACATCCATGACTGCGTCATTGGATCCCCAAATTGCTGAGTCTTTATTTAGTGATTTCCTGGTCACATCCTTCTGACCATACACCATGACCATTTGGTATTTTCCATAATCATTGTATGATTGTCCAGGTTCAAAGTACCATCAAGACTACAATCGTTTTGCCAGCATAGACTATTGTCAGTAATCTCTTTTGCTTATTTTTTTAATTGATTGTACTATATTCATATTCAGATTAATAAAATCACCATCAAGCCAATTTTTTTAGCTTTTTCTATCTTTATTGATTTTGTTAAGAAACACGACCAAAGCTATTACTGTTATAAGAAAAGTCATTGTTTTCAAGACAAAAAGGATCTATAAGAAGTACTAACCTTTCCTTTCGTAAATTTCTTGATCACTTCAATAATCAGTGACTGAATAGCCAGGCCAATCTCACATATCTAGTCCTAATCTAGCTAGGGTGCCTTGGGTCACAAGGCCTTCAATTTGATTAAAGTTAAATATGACTCTGGCACACTCGACACCTAACATATTCACACATGTTTAATTGCAATCGGGTCATTCATTACACATGTGGTCGTGTGTCCGAATTGAACATCAACATTATTTTGTGGCACGCCTGGTGGGACATGGTGTGCTAAGTTGTAGTTTCTCAACAAAACAACATGGTTAGTAAATTGAGAAATAAGGCTAATAATCCAGTGAGATTACAAAAGAACCATAAGACAAGGGTTAACAGGTAGAACCTGTCGATGTGGATGCAAGATCTTCTTCCCAAGGCAACGCTTCACTGGACGATGTTGTAGAGACCTTGTGCGATATGCGAGGGACCCTATAACAGATATAAGAGAGCAACAGGGAACAAATAGAAAAATTCACAAGATTCCTCAAAATATTTCTCAAAAGATTCTCAGCATTGATGGACCACCAGACTACTGATAATTCTCCAGTGGACTTAAAAAAACTGACTAGACTTCCAACAACAATGATCAGTAGGGCGGGACCACAAGGCCACCCTCCACCGCATTAAGTGGTTATGAGAAGGAACAATTGAAACTCTTGTTCATTCGACCAACAAGATTATGGAGACCACCTGAGGGGCAACTCTATGTAGGGACTAATCAACTCAGGGGCAACGACCATTCTTAACAGTGTAACAGACTTATATGTTGGAGTCAATCAATCCGGGGGGGGGGGGGGGGGGGGGGGGGGGGGGGGGGGGGAATAATCCCACCAGGCTATTCGAGTGCTGAGATGCTCGAGGGGAAAGCCTCGATAGTAGTAATCCACTAGCTGGTCCAGTCGTCTCAACCACTTGTGTGTGAGAATGTTATAGGAATTATCCAAAAGTTGGTTGCCAAACTCTAGGACCGTCGGGTCATTAGACCCGTCTATAAACAACTGTACCCTAATTGCATAGATCAATACTTCAAACTACCGAGAGGGTATGGAGTCCCTGAATTCACCGTATTTTCAGAAGAAGGTAATTTAACAAGTATTAAACATATCGATCGATTTACCATGCAATGCGGTGACGTATTAACTATGGATTACATGAAACTCAGGCTATTTGGAAACTCCCTAATGAGAGTTGCCTTCACATTGTACATAAATTTACCCCCAACTCAATCCGCACTTGTCTCGAGATGGAGGAAAGATTCCACATCCAATTTCATTTAGCTGAGCCTGAAGTTTCCTTGGTTGATCTTTCCTGACTCAGATAGTTGTTAGGAGAAACGACCAAGTGATTTATTGCTCGATTAAATAAATGCAAGGAATCGATGCTTGGTGGCCCCATTAGAGGCCGAATTTGTCAAACTGGCCCAAGATGGTATGAATATTGAACTTCAATAGAACTTTTGGCATGGAATTCGAAGATCTCTTTGAACTCTCTACCCATGTCACCCGTTATGAATGAATTCTCCTTTAAGAGAATCAAAGAAGGAATTTATCACAAGGAGCCTACTATCAGGACCTTAATTATGATTTGACAGCCGCTGAGGTGGTGGCCAAACGCCGTACAAATGTTCATCCCTAACAAAATCAAAAGTACAAACCCCTGTGTGTATAAACCTTAGAAACAATACTTTTAAATTTAATAAGCAATAGTCTTTTGACATAAACAAGGTCGATCCAGTAAGCTAAATTCATTAAGCTCTTAGGCTATCGGAAAATCCAATCGTTAATGAGCTAAAGAAAAGAAATTTCTTTAAGTGACACAGGACTAAAACTCATCTAACTAAGAGTTATTTTATTTTTAGAAATATTATACAATAGAATATAGACAAAGGCCTGGTGAAGTTCCCGGAGAAGAATAAGGCCATGGGAATCGTCATAATCTATTTCCAAAGATTTTTGTAGCCAACGTCATCTTAGTAGATCTCGAAAGTAGACAACTGTGGCATCATCGTAGGAACAACCACAAAGACTATGATACGAGGCGGAACGGTCTCAGAGGGTCTACCCTTATCATGCTGCACCTAGGGAAGGTGTAAAGAAGTTCACTTCGCCATGGAATCCGTTCCCACCGAGCCACGATCCTAGTATTGGAGCAACCTTAACAGGCTCTAACGAGATGTGTTCCAAACGAATACAAACGCTCGATAGATAGACGACACAAACATCCAAGGGTAGTAAAACCAACGAATGCCCGATTAGATCATTGGACCCTTACTCTCCATAAAAAAATTCTACAACCATTGCATAAGTCAATTAGGATGCAAAAACATCGATTATAGAGAAAAAAGGCCGAAATAATAATTCCAAAGGAGAGAGTGACATATCCCAATAAGCATTGGTCGATGGAAAATGACTTCTCCCACAGCCAATATTGATGCATCAACGAAAAAGAATACAAGTTAATCAATCTACAAATGACTTGTAGGAAGTTATAGCCGACAAATAGGACCATACAAATTTATAAGCTATCAAATTGTCTATAGCTAAAATGGAGTGTATACCAAATGTGATGACCGAAAGACAAATCTTCGGTCAGTTGACCCATATAAAATGGAATTAAAAAATTCAATTAGCTGAATAAAGGCCAAATGCAAGAACAAGCTTAGAGAAGAAGACATAATACATATAAAAGCATTGACCAATCTAAACAGGCCGAGTCATGGCATCTACGTACCTGAAACAAAGGCTAGCGGCATCACATATAGAATACTATGACTACATAGAAAAAGGATAAATTTAGATAATCATAGAAAGTCATTCATCTACAAAAATAATAAAGTAATGGTCTAGAAAGCCGATGTTAGTTTTTAGCCGAAAATATTATCTAGCTACTTCTATGATGACATTACTACCATTCCACCCTGTTTAAAATAATAAAGTATTGATTAAAGGCCAGAGAGTATCTATGGCAACCATTGTGACATTGGGATGGGCATGATGAGGTCGATCACCATCTTCCTTAAGGGGATAACTTTGAATCCACAGAGCTTCTCTGGACTCCTCATAGAGATATCTCGAATCTACGAGAAAAAATAAGAAAATAGAAATAAATTCTAGAAAATTTAAAATTTCATTCGTAGATAATAAAAATGAATTTACAATCCTTTAAATAGTGATACCAAACCTTGGAAGAAGTTTCAAAATCAAACTCTAACTTAAACTCCCTAAAATTTGTAACTTACTATAAATAGTAAATTTACTATTTATAGTGTCCTATTTGGATTAACTACGTTATTCTCCTAATTTTTCTAAGAACTTTTCATGTTGGACACAACTCCTAAAGCTTAAAGGATGAAGAGTTATAATCAAACTAAAACTTACTATAAATAGTAAAATGGAAATAAAATGGATTTTCAACCGTCGATCTAATGGAATCTCACAAATTCGGTGTGGGCAAGCCGGCATAGCTGGGTTAGTTGTCTAAAGTAACTTCTCCTACCCCAAAATCATATAAGATACGTCGAGTAACTCATTCTAGTTTGCGAGATACGCCTGTTGTAAGGTTTTGACGGTCCAGATCACCTCCGCCACTGATCGGGCCTTCTTTGGTCCATCCGGGACATGAAAGTGTCTGTGATCCGCTCTACATCACATTGCCATAACCATCAAACATAAAAAAGGAAAGTTTTGAGGAAGAGGTGTTCACTCCCCAAGTGCAGGGTTGTGATGTAGTAATAAAACTCGGTAAGACCGAGGTCGAATCCCAAGGGACTGGAACTTGTATGTAATCTGAAATTAAATAGGACTAGAACTAGACTAAGATGAATTCTAAATGAACTGTAAATTGAAGAATAATGATGAAATAATTATCTAAAGAATTCAGGGAAAGGAAACTAGGGATTCAGAGGATCCACTTATAGAGATCAGGGAGATCTTACGCCTGCTTTAAGAATCATAGAAATTAAACTGAACTTATTTGATATAGTTCTTAAGAGATGACAAGTATATGAATTAGAATGGATTCCATCACCAAGCCATGCCCAAGAGACAAAGCAAACAACAGAATTAAACTAATTACCAACCAATCTCATGTATGAAGGTTAGGAAGGGTACCGACATCCGACCATGCCCAGGAGACGATGGTGGACAACAGGGCTTCCTGATGTCATAAACATAAAAAGGAAAAGAACATGCACAAAGCCATTGCAGACCCATTGTAATTTCAGTCACAACAGACCATTAAAGACTAAAAACATTCCCTTAATAATCAAATTAAAATCAAACTCAGTTCATAATTAAAATTAATTAAAGGCATAAAATAGAGTCTCCCATCACGCTACAAGCTTCACCTCTTAGCCCTAGCTAAGAGGTTTTAGCCACACATGATAGGGCTAATCATCTTAAAAGGAAAGAAAAATAAAACAAAAAAAATAAAAAATTAACAATAAAAAACTACAAACTCTACTCTCTCTTGCTCTCATGTTCTAGCCAAGATCCAGATGATCCCTTGAGCTCCCTCTTTCTTCTCATCTTATAGGCGGCAGGGAATGCTGTCGGTTTGGAGAACTGACCGAGTTGGAGTCAGTCATGGAGTGCGTAAACTCTATCCGTAACAACCGGACTGCGTTTGGAGCGATCATCGGGACGCTGATCGTCCCAAAACTTCTTTTGTCTTCATGGCTCAGGTCAGGACCCCCCTCTGCATCCGTTGGACGGATCGGATCATCGATCCGATGATGATCAGAAACACAAAGGGCACCACAGTGGCCGGATTTCCCGGACGCGCGTAAGGCTTACGCAAACACGCTGACGTGTTCGATGGGCCCCATAGTGATATTTTGATGCAATCCACCCCGTCCATTGCAATCACGTCGAAAAACCAATAAGAAATGGCTGGTTTCAGGTTGAGTTTGGTGTGGCCCACAGAATAGTTTGCTCCACCGTTCGACGTGCGTTTGAAGGGCTGAAAACCAAGATTCGTGATATTTTGCAATTGTTCCACCTAGGAGATGGTATTGGCCATCCTTCGGAATTAATGAATGGTTTGGATTGTCAATATGGACAATGGGTGGGGCCCACTACTCAAAAACGGACAAACGCTGTTCGTCCGCTGTCTCCGTGTGGGAGATGGCGCGGGTCAGCGCTCGTGTTGACCGGGCTCCAAGTCCGGTGTGGCGCGCGTGGAATTTCCATGGTGCATATGCATCTCGCGGTGTGGTGTCCACTGCGACGTTTCTGAGAAATCCGCACTGTCCATCTACTGTATCATCGAGTTTAAGGGGTAGAGACCAAAGTTGAAGCATTTCCAGATATCAGGTGGGCCCCACTTATGGATTTAATAGGCTGATCTGTCTATTGAGATACTTACACAATGATCCAATGGGTGAAATTCGACATGTACGGTTAATTTATGACCCTTAGACCATGTATGAAGTTTTGAGCCAAACAAATGGTAGGAACCCCGTGATTTTACATTCTGGATGATTTTCGAGCCACTTGAGCTTCAATTTCTCAATTTTCGCAGATCCCTGGCGTGTAATTCTGTCGATCTTGGTCCCCTGGAGTCCGTCCCTTGCCTTTGGTGTCATCAAAGCGTTAAATCCATGCTTTAAGCATCATTTTTCAGTCCAAACTCATAAAAACACCCTGAATCACAAATACGATTAAACGGGCCATTAAACAGTATCATGCTTGTAAATCCAGGTAATAACTGGGGTCTGATATGTAATATTTGACCCTCAACACAACCCCTAACCAGCATTTTGCTAGTCCCGAGCAAAGTATGCGAAAAATAAGTTGAGAATTACAGGATAATTTATATGAAACCGAGTGATATTTTGAAAAACGATCCAGACACGAGAAATCTAAGATTCATGAATGTTGGGCATTCTTTCTTCTGGACTCAAGTACATGACAAACCTCATAATCAAGTCGTAAGCATTAATCCATAAATTAGAAAAAATTCTAAACATCGAGTTCCATGGGTGTATAGTGTCACCTTGCTCACCATCATTAAGATTCACTTCTCTATTTCAGGATATCATTGGTAACCAATAAGAGAATTCATGATAACCAAAACTTGTCTCACAGATCATCTTTTCATTTTTCTAGCTTTTAATTTTTCCATTAAAAGTAATACCAAGAAGGGGAAACAAATCCTCACCTATAGGGAGCAAACCTATGGCGAAGACCGTACACCCAACCCTTTTCACATATCATCCATGGGGAAAAAAAAAAAAATCCTCACCTATAGGGAGCAAACCTATGATGAAGGTTATTCGCCCAACCCTTTCCGGAGGTATCTGTTTTTTTTTTTTCTTCAATTGATCATGATGGGCAAATTTCCCATGATTACCAAGTTAACCCTTCAATATCAAATTGAAACCTTAATGTGAAAGCGAGATGTGACATGTGAGATCATGACTCAATCAATGTTTACAACTTCTAATTATGGTTTAACAATTCAAACTTAACTGTGAAATTTAACAAATACTGAATCCAAGAAATGCCAACATCACATATCTTGAAATTTTAAGTGCCCTAGATGGCTATCAAAATCACTTCAAATTCACAAGAAATGCCAGAAAAATTAAAAATTTTCACAATTTTTGCTCAAGACCAAGAAAACACTGATTAGGTTTCCTAATCTCCGATCCCTAACCTAAAATCTACATTGTCCTCAATGTAAAAGATATCAGCATGCAATGCACATGGGACAACGAAAATAAATGAGGAGTGATGGGAAGATAGTACCTGAACGAAAGAATCAAGAGGCTTTCCAAAGATATCTACTTAAGAGCGGGTCAGAACAAGAGAGAAACCAATAGAAGTAAAACAAAAATAACAAAAATAAAATCCTACCTACACCACTTTCGCAGGTACTCTCGATTGCATTTAGCGCATGCAACAAGCCTTTAAACCCCTAGGTTGCCCCTAGTGGATGAGTTGTAGTCTCGTGAGGGTTTGCAGCAATGTTACCCACAAACATTGAACTAGGAAAATGAAATGGAAAGCTGGGTTGCCTCCTAGGAGCGCTAAGTTTAACGTTTTCAACCAGACAATAAAGACAACTACCCTAGTCTTAAGAAAACGATAAACCTACTTATACCTCCACTGTGGAAGCATGGAAAATCTGCTCACTCATACATCTAGGTTCTTCCGTCGGCCAGTATCTCGGTAAGTTTCTCAGAAGGTTTTTCAACAAGATCATCCAAAAGCCCGTTTTGCAGTAGGCTTGGATGTCTTGGAGCGTGAATGTCCAGAGAAGTTGAGGGACCTCAGCATAAAGTTTTCTTTTAATCATCTGAAGTGTCCAAAGTATATATGATTCTCCTGTGGTAGAAAAAATTTCGGAGTTAGTATACCATGATGAATCAGAGACTACAAGTAAGTAAAATTCAGAAATTTTTTTAGTAGGTGGTGTAGTCTCCACACACTCCGAAGTTTCAATCTTTGGTTCAATTCTTAGCTCCTCCTCCTTTGATGGTAAACATTCAGGATCTGGGGGAGGATGTACTTCAGAGTAAGGGTCCTCTCGGTCCGTCACAATTACCGAGGTATTGTATTGCGAGGCATCCACTATTTCTTATATCATGGGATCGTTTGAATCTATAAAGTGTGCCAAGTAATCATCCAAAGAGTCGAAATATTCAGTTGAAAGGAGTTCATTCATCCTATCGAGATCTGTGATGATATGTCCAATAGCTCCTTTATCTTCTTCGAGAGTAGAAATGAGCATACTCTCTAGATTGTTCTCAAGGTGGGATGAAATCACCACTGGGTTTATCTTTTCTTGACCTAAATAGGCATATTCCAAATCAGAGGGTAAAAGTTTTATGTCAAGCTTCGGTGCTTTGAGGTTAGGCGATAGAGGCACTGCATCGGTATGGGGCAACTCTTCAAATTGTGGCCTCCACCGGTTAACTTCAAGTACCGGTGCAGCATCAAGTATGACACACATCTCCCTAGTCATGCCATCATTAAAATTATGAGAGTGGGTCAAGCGCGTCTCTAGAGGGTCAGAGGGTAAAGTCAAAGGTGTCATATCATCCACGAAAGTGTCAATCATGTTAATATCGTGAAAATCATCCTCATTCTCTAACTGTCTGCCTGTATTGAAAAATATGTTTGACTCCAATGTAATATTCCCGAAAGACATAGTCATGACACCATTCCTGTAATTGATAATTACGTTTGAAGTGGCAAGGAATGAGCGACCAAGAATGACGGGAATCTGAGTGCTCATGTTACTGATGGGTTCGGTATCTAGGATGATAAAATTTATGGGGTAGTAAAATCTATCGACCTGGACTAACACATCCTCAATTATCCCTCTTGGTATACGAACAAAGCGATCAACAAGTTGTAGTGTGGTTGGGGTGGGTTTTAATTCACCCAAACCTAACTGTTTGTATACCGAGTAGGGAATCAGATTGACACTCGCTCCTAAGTCAAGAAGTGCATGCTCAATTCGATAGTCCCCGATTACACATGATATGGTTGGACTGCCAGGATCTTTGAATTTCTGCGGCGCATCTTGCTTTAGGATGGCACTCACTTTCTCAGTCAAGAAGATTTTCTTTTGAATATTATGCCGTCTTTTGGTTGTACATAAGTCTTTCAGGAATTTGGCATATGAAGGTATTTGTTTTACAACATCCAGTAGCGGGATGTTGATCTTCACCTGTTTCAACACCTCTAGAATATCCTGAGAGTTAGAGAGAGATTTTGGTGCAACCAATCGTTGGGGGAATGGAGCAACCGGCTTCTCTTGAGGCTCCATTTCTACCTCTGGTGGGACATGGCTAGATCCATCTTCTTTGTCCACTTCCGGGTCCTTAGGCTTTTCAGCCATAACCGGAATGGTTTTGTCAATGATCTTCCCACTCCTAAGAGTAGTGATGGATTTAGCTTGTTCCATCTGGTTTAAAGAGCTAGGGTCACTTATTTCATATTGCGGCTTGGGATTGGGGAGAGGTTGAGCAGGAAGCATCCCCTTTCCTACACTTGTTAATTGTGAATAGACGACGTAAGCGTTCATAATACTGTATAGATATCGTGGAATGCTTGTGCCGAATTCTGATTAAGTAGCTCTTGTTCTCGAATATGTTTTTGAACCAGATCCTCTTGAGGTTTCTCTTGATTTGGAGTTTGATTGAGGAAACCTTGAGGAGTAGCCGTTTGTCCATTCCTCCAACTGAAGTTTGGATGATTTCTCCAACCGGGATTGTATGTATTAGAGGTAGGTCCATTGAAAGGTCTTTGATAATTATTTACGGCATTGGTTTGTTCAGTCAGTACCTCTTGAAAGGTAGATATGGTTGGACACTTTTCAGTTGTGTGACTGTTACAACCATAAATACCGCAAACAACTTCCTTACCCTTATCCTTCATTGATTCCATGGCCTCAAATTTCTTTATGAGATTAGCCACTTTAACGTTGATATCATCATCCTCTTTCAGCAGGTATACTCCACCCCTTTCCTTTGATTGAGTGGGCCTAGAAGTGGTACTTGATTTAGGGTATGTGTCCCATGATTGTGCGTTTTCAGCAAGTCTATCCAAGTAATCCCATACGTCATCGACATTTTTATTCATGAATTCTCCATTACACATTGTCTCAACCAATTGGCGCATAGAGGATGTCAGCCCATCATAGAAAAAGTGCGTAATACGCCACGTTTCAAAACCGTGTTGTGGGCAAGAGCTAACAAGATCCTTGAACCGCTCCCAACATTGGAAGAATGTTTCATCCTCCCTTTGAGCGAAGTTCATGATTGATTTTCTAAAAGTGTTCGTTTTATGATATGGAAAAAATTTCTTTATGAACTCTCTTTGCATATCATTCCATGTGCTAATAGATCTAGGACGTAGTGAATGCAACCACGTCTTAGCTTTTTCTTTCAAAGAAAAGGGGAAGAGTTTCAGCCTGACTGTGTCCTCAGACACGTTTGGAAAATATAAAGCAGTTATAATTTCATCAAACTCTTTCAAGTGTAGATATGGTTCTTCGGATTCAAGCCCATGAAATTTAGGAGTGAGTTGTATCACCCCTGGCTTGATATTCATATGTCCCGTATTCTCAGGAAAAACCATATATGAGGGCGTGCTCACCCCCGTCAGTTGTAAATAATCGCGTAAAGTACGAGGCTGGGGTGCTTG
Organism: Magnolia officinalis; assembly: GCA_021015155.1. Classification (NCBI taxonomy): domain Eukaryota; kingdom Viridiplantae; phylum Streptophyta; class Magnoliopsida; order Magnoliales; family Magnoliaceae; genus Magnolia; species Magnolia officinalis. Next base: position 19,169,089 of record JAJHSJ010000009.1, read on the forward strand.
ATGTACCTCATTCTCATCATGGTTGTGTTGAGGTTGATTTGCAGCCATAACATCAATTTAGATTCTAAACTTAAACCTAAAAGAGAGAAATGAAAAAAATCTAGAAAGAAAGAGAGGATTTTGGAAAGAAGTTACCAGATGTGGTCTTCCTAAGTTAAAACCTGCAAAATGAAAACAAGAAAGTCAGTTTCCTTAAAAGGGAAATTCTAAAACAAATCAATCTAATTTCTAAAAAGGGAGAAATTCCTAAAAATAAAGTTTATTTATTTATTTAGTTATTTTATTTTATTTTTATTTTAAAGGAAAATAACTAACCTAGTTTCTAAAAACAAAAAAAAAAAGGGAAAGTTCTAAACTTAAAGTTAGAAAATTCTAAATTAGAAATCTTAATCCTACAAAAACTGAAAAACAGGTTAGTTTCTATAAATCAAACAGAAAAAATCCTAACATAAAATTAGTAAAAATCCTAATCTTAAACTAATTCTAAAACTAGTCAATTTCAGAAAAACGCAACCGTCAGTCCCCGGCAACGGCGCCAAAAACTTGTTCACTCCCCAAGTGCAGGGTTGTGATGTAGTAATAAAACTCGGTAAAACCGAGGTCGAATCCCAAGGGACTGGAACTTGTACGTAATTTGAAACTAAATAGGACTAGAACTAGACTAAGATGAATTCTAAACCAACTGTAAATTGAAGAATAATGATGAAATAATTATCTAAAGAATTCAGGGAAAGGAAACTAGGGATTCAGAGGATTCACTTGTAGAGATCAGGGAGATCTTACGTCTGCTTTAAGAATCATAGAAATTAAACTGAACTTATTTGATATAGTTCTCAAGAGATGACAGGTATATGAATTAGAATGGATTCCATCACCAAACCATGCACAAGAGACAAAGCAAACAACAGAATTAAACTAATTACCAACCAATCTCATGTATGAAGGTTAGGAAGGGTACCGACATCCGACCATGCCCAGGAGACGATGGTGGACAATAGGGCTTCCTGATGTCATAAACATTAAAAGGAAAAGAACATGCTTAAAGCCATTGCAGACCCATTGTAATTTCAGTCACATGAGACCATTAAAGACTAAAAACATTCCCTTAATAATCAAACTAAAATCAAACTCAGTTCATAATTAAAATTAATTAAAGGCATAAAATAGAGTCTCCCATCACGCTACAAGCTTTACCTCTTAGCCCTAACTAAGAGGTTTTAGCCACACATGATGGGGCTAATCATCTTAAAAGGAAAGAAAAATAAAACAGAAAAAATAAAAAATTAACAATAAAAAAGTACAAACTCTACTCTCTCTTGCTCTCACGTTCCAGCCAAGATCCAGATGATCCCTTGAGCTCCCTCTTTCTTCTTATCTTATAGGCGGCAGGGAATGCTGTCGGTTTGGAGAACCGATCGAGTTGGAGTCGGTCATGGAGTGCGTAAACTCTATCCGTAGCAACCGGACTGCGTTTGGAGCGATCATCGAGACGTTGATCGTCCCAAAACTTCTTCTGTCTTCATGGCTCAGGTCAGGACCCCCCTCTGCATCTGCTGGACGGATCGGATCATCGATCCGATGGTGATCAGAAACACAAAGGGCCCCACAGCGGACGGATTTCCCGGACGCGCGTAAGGCTTACGCAAACACGCTGACGTGTTCGGTGGCCCCCATAGTGATGGTTTTGATGCAATCCACCCCGTCCATTGCAATCACGTCAAAAAACCAATAAGAAATGGTTGGTTTCAGGTTGAGTTTGGTGTGGCCCACAGAATAGTTTGCTCCGCCGTCCGAAGTGCGTTTGAAGGGCTGAAAACCAAGATTCGCGATATTTTGTAATTGTTCCACCTAGGAGATGGTATTGGCCATCCTTTGGAATTAATGAATGGTTTGGATTGTCCGTATGGACAATGGGTGGGGCCCACTACTCAAAAATGGACGGACGCTTTTCGTCCGCTGTCTCCGTGTGGGAGATGGCGTGGGTCAACGCCCGTGTTGACCGGGCTCCAAGTCTGGTGTGGCGCGCGTGGAATTTCCATGGTGCACATGCATCTCGCAGTGTGGGGTCCACTGCGATGTTTCTGAGAAATCCGCACCGTCCATCTACCGTATCATCGAGTTTAAGGGGTAGAGACCAAAGTTGAAGCATTTTCAGATATCAGGTGGGCCCCACTTATGGATTTAATAGGCTGATCTGTCTGTTGGGATACTTACACAATAATCCAATGGGTGAAATTCGACATGTACGATTAATTTATGACCCTCAGACCATGTATGAAGTTTTGAGCCAAACAGATGGTGGGAACCCCGTGATTTTACATTCTGGATGATTTTCGAGCCACTTGAGCTTCAATTTCTCGATTTTCACGGATCCCTGGCGTGTAATTCCGTCGATCTTGGTCCCCTGGAGTCCGTCCCTTGTCTTTGGTGTCATCAAAGCGTTAAATCCATACTTTAAGCATCCTTTTTTCAGTCCAAACTCATAAAAACACCCTGCATCACAAATACGATTAAACGGGCCATTAAACAGTATCATGCTTGTAAATCCAGGTAATAACTGGGGTTTGATATGTAATATTTGACCCTCAACAAGAGGCCTCCCTTCGACCTCAAGAAGCAACATTAGAAGGCCATCTGTTGGCACAATGTGAAGCCCATCGTAGCTTCATCCATCTTCTTCCTGGAACTCCTCTGTTGAAAACTCCAACAAGGAACACCAGTCTGTGCCTACTTTAGCTACTCCAATGCCTCATTTTCCTTAGTCGTGGTGCTTTCATACTCCACCTCGCAGCCATTTATCTCAGCCTCGATTTCGGCTCGTTGCTCTTTGTGGTTTTGAATTTGCTTATCCATAAATATTATTCTCTCCACCAGTCCCTTTATACTATCTTCTAGCCTCCTCGACTGGGGAGTCGACCATTATAACCTCTACCAATAACCCATCCTTCTTGGCTATGCTATCATCACGAGCTTTCTTCAAGTCCATTGATTCTTTGGCCATTCTTTTGTGAGCTTGAAAGAATTGTTCGGCCTGATAATGCTCGAGTCTTGTTTTTCGATGGTTGAAGGCTGATGATACCATGTCATTAACAACTCCATTTTGGATGACCACTCTATGTCAAACCTAACCTCACCATGAACCTAGTCTACCAGAAGAGGGATCTTAGTCAAATTCTTTGAAAGTGACTACGAAGACAGGTCCATGTGGAGTCGAAGAAGCTCACATGGACGTCTTTTCAATTGTTCCAACTCATCATATTTAGGGTCTTCCGCCAAAATATTCTCTGCATTTATAAATGTCTCTATGGAAGTGAAAATGTTGCCATCCAAGGTGGTAGGAGATCTAGAAGATACTTCTATCTCTACAACCTTGATAGCTTTATAAGGTCGAGAGCTAGAGGGGTTGCTTGATAGCCTTACATGAGCTTGGCTTGGCCGATGATTGGTCTGATGGGTTGACATCTCTAAATGATGTGTCAATTTTGAAATCGATGAAAAGAAGGTGACAAGGGTGAGCAACGTAGAAGGTATTCAAGTATTCTTGATTGGGGGGGGGGGGGGGGGGGGTCATACAAGATCCCTCGACTGGGGAGTCGACCATTATAACCTCTACCAATAACCCATCCTTTTGGCTATGCTATCATCACGAGCTTTCTTCAAGTCCATTGATTCTTTGGCCATTCTTTTGTGAGCTTGAAAGAATTGTTCGGCCTGATAATGCTCGAGTCTTGTTTTTCGATGGTTGAAGGCTGATGATACCATGTCATTAACCAACTCCATTTTGGATGACCACTCTATGTCAAACCTAACCTCACCATGAACCTAGTCTACCAGAAGAGGGATCTTAGTCAAATTCTTTGAAAGTGACTACGAAGACAGGTCCATGTGAGTCGAAGAAGCTCACATGGACGTCTTTTCAATTGTTCCAACTCATCATATTTAGGGTCTTCCGCCAAAATATTCTCTGCATTTATAAATGTCTCTATGGAAGTGAAAATGTTGCCATCCAAGGTGGTAGGAGATCTAGAAGACACTTCTATCTCTACAACCTTGATAGCTTTATAAGGTCGAGAGCTAGAGGGGTTGCTTGATAGCCTTACATGAGCTTGGCTTGGCCGATGATTGGTCTGATGGGTTGACATCTCTAAATGTGTGTGTCAATTTTGAAATCGATGAAAAGAAGGTGATAAGGGTGAGCAACGTAGAAGGTATTCAAAGTATTCTTGATTGGGGGGGGGGGGGGGGGTCATACAAGATCCCTCGACTGGGGAGTCGACCATTATAACCTCTACCAATAACCCATCCTTCTTGGCTATGCTATCATCACGAGCTTTCTTCAAGTCCATGATTCTTTGGCCATTCTTTTGTGAGCTTGAAAGAATTGTTCGGCCTGATAATGCTCGAGTTGTTTTTCGATGGTTGAAGGCTGATGATACCATGTCATTAACCAACTCCATTTTGGATGACCACTCTATGTCAAACCTAACCTCACCATGAACCTAGTCTACCAGAAGAGGGATCTTAGTCAAATTCTTTGAAAGTGACTACGAAGACAGGTCCATGTGAGTCGAAGAAGCTCACATGGACGTCTTTTCAATTGTTCCAACTCATCATATTTAGGGTCTTCCGCCAAAATATTCTCTGCATTTATAAATGTCTCTATGGAAGTGAAAATGTTGCCATCCAAGGTGGTAGGAGATCTAGAAGATACTTCTATCTCTACAACCTTGATAGCTTTATAAGGTCGAGAGCTAGAGGGGTTGCTTGATAGCCTTACATGAGCTTGGCTTGGCCGATGATTGGTCTGATGGGTTGACATCTCTAAATGATGTGTCATTTTGAAATCGATGAAAAGAAGGTGACAAGGGTGAGCAACGTAGAAGGTATTCAAAGTATTCTTGATTGGGGGGGGGGGGGGGGGGGGGGAGGGGGGGGGGGGGGGGGTGGGTCATATAAGATCCCTCGACTGGGGAGTCGACCATTATAACCTCTACCAATAACCCATCCTTCTTGGCTATGCTATCATCACGAGCTTTCTTCAAGTCCATTGATTCTTTGGCCATTCTTTTGTGAGCTTGAAAGAATTGTTCGGCCTGATAATGCTCGAGTCTTGTTTTTCGATGGTTGAAGGCTGATGATACCATGCCATTAACCAACTCCATTTTGGATGACCACTCTATGTCAAACCTAACCTCACCATGAACCTAGTCTACCAGAAGAGGGATCTTAGTCAAATTCTTTGAAAGTGACTACGAAGACAGGTCCATGTGAGTCGAAGAAGAAGCTCACATGGACGTCTTTTCAATTGTTCCAACTCATCATATTTAGGGTCTTCCGCCAAAATATTCTCTGCATTTATAAATGTCTCTATGGAAGTGAAAATGTTGCCATCCAAGGTGGTAGGAGATCTAGAAGATACTTCTATCTCTACAACCTTGATAGCTTTATAAGGTCGAGAGCTAGAGGGGTTGCTTGATAGCCTTACATGAGCTTGGGCCGATGATTGGTCTGATGGGTTGACATCTCTAAATGATGTGTCAATTTTGAAATCGATGAAAAGAAGGTGACAAGGGTGAGCAACGTAGAAGGTATCAAAGTATTCTTGATTGGGGGGGGGGGGGGGGGGGGGGGGGTCATACAAGATCCCTCGACTGGGGAGTCGACCATTATAACCTCTACAATAACCCCTTCTTGGCTATGCTATCATCACGAGCTTTCTTCAAGTCCATTGATTCTTTGGCCATTCTTTTGTGAGCTTGAAAGAATTGTTCGGCCTGATAATGCTCGAGTCTTGTTTTTCGATGGTTGAAGGCTGATGATACCATGTCATTAACCAACTCCATTTTGGATGACCACTCTATGTCAAACCTAACCTCACCATGAACCTAGTCTACCAGAAGAGGGATCTTAGTCAAATTCTTTGAAAGTGACTACGAAGACAGGTCCATGTGAGTCGAAGAAGCTCACATGGACGTCTTTTCAATTGTTCCAACTCATCATATTTAGGGTCTTCCGCCAAAATATTCTCTGCATTTATAAATGTCTCTATGGAAGTGAAAATGTTGCCATCCAAGGTGGTAGGAGATCTAGAAGACACTTCTATCTCTACAACCTTGATAGCTTTATAGGTCGAGAGCTAGAGGGGTTGCTTGATAGCCTTACATGAGCTTGGCTTGGCCGATGATTGGTCTGATGGGTTGACATCTCTAAATGATGTGTCAATTTTGAAATCGATGAAAAGAAGGTGACAAGGGTGGAGTAAACGTAGAAGGTATTCAAAGTATTCTTGATTGGGGGGGGGGGGGGGGGGGGGGGTCATACAAGATCCCTCGACTGGGGAGTCGACCATTATAACCTCTACCAATAACCCATCCTTCTTGGCTATGCTATCATCACGAGCTTTCTTCAAGTCCATTGATTCTTTGGCCATTCTTTTGTGAGCTTGAAAGAATTGTTCGGCCTGATAATGCTCGAGTCTTGTTTTTCGATGGTTGAAGGCTGATGATACCATGTCATTAACCAACCATTTTGGATGACCACTCTATGTCAAACCTAACTTCACCATGAACCTAGTCTACCAGAAGAGGGATCTTAGTCAAATTCTTTGAAAGTGACTACGAAGACAGGTCCATGTGAGTCGAAGAAGCTCACATGGACGTCTTTTCAATTGTTCCAACTCATCATATTTAGGGTCTTCCGCCAAAATATTCTCTGCATTTATAAATGTCTCTATGGAAGTGAAAATATTGCCATCCAAGGTGGTAGGAGATCTAGAAGACACTTCTATCTCTACAACCTTGATAGCTTTATAAGGTCGAGAGCTAGAGGGGTTGCTTGATAGCCTTACATGAGCTTGGCTTGGCCGATGATTGGTCTGATGGGTTGACATCTCTAAATGATGTGTCAATTTTGAAATCGATGAAAAGAAGGTGACAAGGGTGAGCAACGTAGAAGGTATTCAAAGTATTCTTGATTGGGGGGGGGGGGGGGGGGGGGGGGGGGGGTCATACAAGATCCCTCGACTGGGGAGTCGACCATTATAACCTCTACCAATAACCCATCCTTCTTGGCTATGCTATCATCACGAGCTTTCTTCAAGTCCATTGATTCTTTGGCCATTCTTTTGTGAGCTTGAAAGAATTGTTCGGCCTGATAATGCTCGAGTCTTGTTTTTCGATGGTTGAAGGCTGATGATACCATGTCATTAACCAACTCCATTTTGGATGACCACTCTATGTCAAACCTAACCTCACCATGAACCTAGTCTACCAGAAGAGGGATCTTAGTCAAATTCTTTGAAAGTGACTACGAAGACAGGTCCATGTGAGTCGAAGAAGCTCACATGGACGTCTTTTCAATTGTTCCAACTCATCTTATTTAGGGTCTTCCACCAAAATATTCTCTGCATTATAAATGTCTGTATGGAAGTGAAAATGTTGCCATCCAAGTGGTAGGAGATCTAGAAGATACTTCTATCTCTACAACCTTGATAGCTTTATAAGGTCGAGAGCTAGAGGGGTTGCTTGATAGCCTTACATGAGCTTGGCTGGCCGATGATTGGTCTGATGGGTTGACATCTCTAAATGATGTGTCAATTTTGAAATCGATGAAAAGAAGGTGACAAGGGTGAGCAACGTAGAAGGTATTCAAAGTATTCTTGATTGGGGGGGGGGGGGGGGGGGGGGTCATACAAGATCCCTCGACTGGGGAGTCGACCATTATAACCTCTACAATAACCCATCCTTCTTGGCTATGCTATCATCACGAGCTTTCTTCAAGTCCATTGATTCTTTGGCCATTCTTTTGTGAGCTTGAAAGAATTGTTCGGCCTGATAATGCTCGAGTCTTGTTTTTCGATGGTTGAAGGCTGATGATACCATGCCATTAACCAACTCCATTTTGGATGACCACTCTATGTCAAACCTAACCTCACCATGAACCTAGTCTACCAGAAGAGGGATCTTAGTCAAATTCTTTGAAAGTGACTACGAAGACAGGTCCATGTGAGTCGAAGAAGCTCACATGGACGTCTTTTCAATTGTTCCAACTCATCATATTTAGGGTCTTCCGCCAAAATATTCTCTGCATTTATAAATGTCTCTATGGAAGTGAAAATGTTGCCATCCAAGGTGGTAGGAGATCTAGAAGATACTTCTATCTCTACAACCTTGATAGCTTTATAAGGTCGAGAGCTAGAGGGGTTGCTTGATAGCCTTACATGAGCTTGGCTTGGCCGATGATTGGTCTGATGGGTTGACATCTCTAAATGATGTGTCAATTTTGAAATCGATGAAAAGAAGGTGACAAGGGTGAGCAACGTAGAAGGTATTCAAAGTATTCTTGATTGGGGGGGGGGGGGGGGGGGGGGTCATACAAGATCCCTCGACTGGGGAGTCGACCATTATAACCTCTACCAATAACCCATCCTTCTTGGCTATGCTATCATCACGAGCTTTCTTCAAGTCCATTGATTCTTTGGCCATTCTTTTGTGAGCTTGAAAGAATTGTTCGGCCTGATAATGCTCGAGTCGTGTTTTCGATGGTTGAAGGCTGATGATACCATGTCATTAACCAACTCCATTTTGGATGACCACTCTATGTCAAACCTAACCTCACCATGAACCTAGTCTACCAGAAGAGGGATCTTAGTCAAATTCTTTGAAAGTGACTACGAAGACAGGTCCATGTGAGTCGAAGAAGCTCACATGGACGTCTTTTCAATTGTTCCAACTCATCTATTTAGGGTCTTCCGCCAAAATATTCTCTGCATTTATAAATGGCTCTATGGAAGTGAAAATGTTGCCATCCAAGGTGGTAGGAGATCTAGAAGACACTTCTATCTCTACAACCTTGATAGCTTTATAAGGTCGAGAGCTAGAGGGGTTGCTTGATAGCCTTACATGAGCTTGGCTTGGCCGATGATTGGTCTGATGGGTTGACATCTCTAAATGATGTGTCAATTTTGAAATCGATGAAAAGAAGGTGACAAGGGTGAGCAACGTAGAAGGTATTCAAAGTATTCTGATTGGGGGGGGGGGGGGGGGGGGGGGTCATACAAGATCCCTCGACTGGGGAGTCGACCATTATAACCTCTACCAATAACCCATCCTTCTTGGCTATGCTATCATCACGAGCTTTCTTCAAGTCCATTGATTCTTTGGCCATTCTTTTGTGAGCTTGAAAGAATTGTTCGGCCTGATAATGCTCGAGTCTTGTTTTTCGATGGTTGAAGGCTGATGATACCATGTCATTAACCAACTCCATTTTGGATGACCACTCTATGTCAAACCTAACCTCACCATGAACCTAGTCTACCAGAAGAGGGATCTTAGTCAAATTCTTTGAAAGTGACTACGAAGACAGGTCCATGTGAGTCGAAGAAGCTCACATGGACGTCTTTTCAATTGTTCCAACTCATCATATTTAGGGTCTTCCGCCAAAATATTCTCTGCATTTATAAATGGCTCTATGGAAGTGAAAATGTTGCCATCCAAGGTGGTAGGAGATCTAGAAGACACTTCTATCTCTACACCTTGATAGCTTTATAAGGTCGAGAGCTAGAGGGGTGCTTGATAGCCTTACATGAGCTTGGCTTGGCCGATGATGATGGTCTGATGGTTGACATCTCTAAATGATGTGTCAATTTTGAAATCGATGAAAAGAAGGTGACAAGGGTGAGCAACGTAGAAGGTATTCAAAGTATTCTTGATGGGGGGGGGGGGGGGGGTCATACAAGATCCCTCGACTGGGGAGTCGACCATTATAACCTCTACCAATAACCCATCCTTCTTGGCTATGCTATCATCACGAGCTTTCTTCAAGTCCATTGATTCTTTGGCCATTCTTTTGTGAGCTTGAAAGAATTGTTCGGCCTGATAATGCTCGAGTCTTGTTTTTCGATGGTTGAAGGCTGATGATACCATGTCATTAACCAACTCCATTTTGGATGACCACTCTATGTCAAACCTAACCTCACCATGAACCTAGTCTACCAGAAGAGGGATCTTAGTCAAATTCTTTGAAAGTGACTACGAAGACAGGTCCATGTGAGTCGAAGAAGCTCACATGGACGTCTTTTCAATTGTTCCAACTCATCATATTTAGGGTCTTCCGCCAAAATATTCTCTGCATTTATAAATGTCTCTATGGAAGTGAAAATGTTGCCATCCAAGGTGGTAGGAGATCTAGAAGACACTTCTATCTCTACAACTTGATAGCTTTATAAGGTCGAGAGCTAGAGGGGTGCTTGATAGCCTTACATGAGCTTGGCTTGGCCGATGATTGGTCTGATGGGTTGACATCTCTAAATGATGTGTCAATTTTGAAATCGATGAAAAGAAGGTGACAAGGGTGAGCAACGTAGAAGGTATTCAAAGTATTCTTGATTGGGGGGGGGGGGGGGGGGCCATACAAGATCCCTCGGCTGGGGGGTCGACCATTATAACCTCTACCAATAACCCATCCTTCTTGGCTATGCTATCATCACGAGCTTTCTTCAAGTCCATTGATTCTTTGGCCATTCTTTTGTGAGCTTGAAAGAATTGTTCGGCCTGATAATGCTCGAGTCTTGTTTTTCGATGGTTGAAGGCTGATGATACCATGTCATTAACCAACTCCATTTTGGATGACCACTCTATGTCAAACCTAACCTCACCATGAACCTAGTCTACCAGAAGAGGGATCTTAGTCAAATTCTTTGAAAGTGACTACGAAGACAGGTCCATGTGAGTCGAAGAAGCTCACATGGACGTCTTTTCAATTGTTCCAACTCATCATATTAGGGTCTTCCACCAAAATATTCTCTGCATTTATAAATGTCTGTATGGAAGTGAAAATGTTGCCATCCAAGGTGGTAGGAGATCTAGAAGATACTTCTATCTCTACAACCTTGATAGCTTTTTAAGGTCGAGAGCTAGAGGGGTTGCTTGATAGCCTTACATGAGCTTGGCTTGGCCGATGATTGGTCTGATGGGTTGACATCTCTAAATGATGTGTCAATTTTGAAATCGATGAAAAGAAGGTGACAGGGTGAGCAACGTAGAAGGTATTCAAAGTATTCTTGATTGGGGGGGGGGGGGGGGGGGGGGGGGGGGTCATACAAGATCCCTCGACTGGGGAGTCGACCATTATAACCTCTACCAATAACCCATCCTTCTTGGCTATGCTATCATCACGAGCTTTCTTCAAGTCCATTGATTCTTTGGCCATTCTTTTGTGAGCTTGAAAGAATTGTTCGGCCTGATAATGCTCGAGTCTTGTTTTTCGATGGTTGAAGGCTGATGATACCATGTCATTAACCAACTCCATTTTGGATGACCACTCTATGTCAAACCTAACCTCACCATGAACCTAGTCTACCAGAAGAGGGATCTTAGTCAAATTCTTTGAAAGTGACTACGAAGACAGGTCCATGTGAGTCGAAGAAGCTCACATGGACGTCTTTTCAATTGTTCCAACTCATCATATTTAGGGTCTTCCACCAAAATATTCTCTGCATTTATAAATGTCTCTATGGAAGTGAAAATGTTGCCATCCAAGGTGGTAGGAGATCTAGAAGACACTTCTATCTCTACAACCTTGATAGCTTTATAAGGTCGAGAGCTAGAGGGGTTGCTTGATAGCCTTACATGAGCTTGGCTTGGCCGATGATTGGTCTGATGGGTTGACATCTCTAAATGATGTGTCAATTTTGAAATCGATGAAAAGAAGGTGACAAGGGTGAGCAACGTAGAGGTATTCAAAGTATTCTTGATTGGGGGGGGGGGGGGGGGGGGTCATACAAGATCCCTCGACTGGGGAGTCGACCATTATAACCTCTACCAATAACCCATCCTTCTTGGCTATGCTATCATCACGAGCTTTCTTCAAGTCCATTGATTCTTTGGCCATTCTTTTGTGAGCTTGAAAGAATTGTTCGGCCTGATAATGCTCGAGTCTTGTTTTTCGATGGTTGAAGGCTGATGATACCATGCCATTAACCAACTCCATTTTGGATGACCACTCTATGTCAAACCTAACCTCACCATGAACCTAGTCTACCAGAAGAGGGATCTTAGTCAAATTCTTTGAAAGTGATACGAAGACAGGTCCATGTGAGTCGAAGAAGCTCACATGGACGTCTTTTCAATTGTTCCAACTCATCATATTTAGGGTCTTCCGCCAAAATATTCTCTGCATTTATAAATGTCTCTATGGAAGTGAAAATGTTGCCATCCAAGGTGGTAGGAGATCTAGAAGATACTTCTATCTCTACAACCTGATATAGCTTTATAAGGTCGAGAGCTAGAGGGGTTGCTTGATAGCCTTACATGAGCTTGGCTTGGCCGATGATTGGTCTGATGGGTTGACATCTCTAAATGATGTGTCAATTTTGAAATCTGGATGAAAAGAAGGTGACAAGGGTGAGCAACGTAGAAGGTATTCAAAGTATTCTTGATTGGGGGGGGGGGGGGGGGGGGGTCATACAAGATCCCTCGACTGGGGAGTCGACCATTATAACCTCTACCAATAACCCATCCTTCTTGGCTATGCTATCATCACGAGCTTTCTTCAAGTCCATTGATTCTTTGGCCATCTTTTGTGAGCTTGAAAGAATTGTTCGGCCTGATAATGCTCGAGTCTTGTTTTTCGATGGTTGAAGGCTGTGATGATACCATGTCATTAACCAACTCCATTTTGGATGACCACTCTATGTCAAACCTAACCTCACCATGAACCTAGTCTACCAGAAGAGGGATCTTAGTCAAATTCTTTGAAAGTGACTACGAAGACAGGTCCATGTGAGTCGAAGAAGCTCACATGGACGTCTTTTCAATTGTCCAACTCATCATATTTAGGGTCTTCCGCCAAAATATTCTCTGCATTTATAAATGTCTCTATGGAAGTGAAAATGTTGCCATCCAAGGTGGTAGGAGATCTAGAAGACACTTCTATCTCTACAACCTTGATAGCTTTATAAGGTCGAGAGCTAGAGGGGTTGCTTGATAGCCTTACATGAGCTTGGCTTGGCCGATGATTGGTCTGATGGGTTGACATCTCTAAATGATGTGTCAATTTTGAAATCGATGAAAAGAAGGTGACAAGGGTGAGCAACGTAGAAGGTATTCAAAGTATTCTTGATTGGGGGGGGGGGGGGGGGTCATACAAGATCCCTCACTTTGCTCTACCAAAGTCTCGGGATTGCCGAACAAGTTAATCATGCCACCACTTCACTCTACATTAATGATAGAAGATTGCAAGGATCCCTTTTGATCTCAATTCTCCTCTGCCCAGCTCCTTGGTTGATAGAGGCAAACTCCTAGTAATGAATGACGACACTAACAAATATTCAGTGCCGTTTGAACAACCGTTGATGCTCGACCTTGTCTCTCTCTTCCATAGTTTCTTTAGCTTATAGATGAGCACTTATTGCAAAGAAAGGTTGTCAAATATGGGAGTCTAAAAAATGCGGTAAGACAATATTGAAGTTTAAAATTTAAATACCTCCAAAATAAAGAAGGGTAACCTAGACAATGCCAGTTGGTGTGATGGCTATGGTTGGCAAACAACTCCTCTAGGATCACTAGCATTGGGTGGAGAACTAGTGAGGATACCTTGACAACTGTTAACGAATGGTGTGTGTGCAGTCTCTCTCTTGGAGCAATGACCTTTTTGGGATAGGGAGGCTTGGTTGATGCCTGTATGCGTTTCCTATGTGTCACTTCCCCCTTTCTAATCTTTGTAATTTTCAAATGCCCCAATAGTTGGAGGTCAAGGGGATGATGGAGAGAGGAGACTACACAACTCAGTGACATGCTGGCGCCCCAAATAATAGGTAGCCCACTAGGTATGAAACCCTGGAGTAACTGATATGTAACACCTCATACTTTTCAGTACTCGGGTGTTACCGTGTAACCTAATTTGGTATAAGTACAAACCTAGTTTAAGCAACGTTTACATTCATTCTAGTCTAAATCCGACCATTGAAAGAAATCCCCATTCTTAAATCAAACGATCCTACCATCGAATTAAACGAATCAACCAGATGTCGAAAATTGGGAATTAGACCTTCACTTGTAGTGGCCCACTTTAATGTAAAGTAACCCTAATATCAAGGTTTGTAGCTAAATGACTCGTAGTGAGTAGTCCTATATCTTAAAAATAGATACAATAGAAAGAGAAATAAATAACAATGTATAGGTAATAATAATGATAATAATAATAAAATATTTAATAATATAAAAGCATGAGATGGATAGTCCTAATAACGTACAGAGTGGGACCCACAACATGACTATGATATATATATATATATATATAATAAAAATAAAAATTTAAAATTAATATGATCATTTGGATAATAACAAGTCTTGAACATACAAATGACCCATTAGGACCCTCTGACCGTTGATGGTCAGATTGGAATTGATCTGACCGTCAGATCGACGAGAATCCATAAATAGGGCCCAAATCAAGTTGTGGGCCCCACCTAGGCATTAAATCTACCTGATCTTCGATCAACGACCCTGCTTAGGAACCTCTAAATGGAATGGACGGTGTTAATTTGTTCAAACATCTTTATGGACCCATAACTGTTCTGTGTGTGCACCAGAGGGAGTGCACTTGAGGTGCACTAGACCATGACCATGGTCAATCGGGTTTGACCCGTGGTTTCCCGCAGAGGAAGAATTTCTCTCTCCTTTCTTGTTTTCGACCAGCGAACGGGCGCCGTCCATTCACGTCAACTATGGCCCACCATCAATAATCATCTGAGACATCCGGACCGTCCATCGCATCCACCATTCGAACTTGACCAGAACCATGCCCTCCACACAAGTTATGCATGCGTGCATGCACACAAAGGTGGACCTAAACAGAGTCGCGTGTGGCACATTTTCAAAAACGGAAACCGTTTTCGCTGCCAACTTGGCAATCCACGTGCGCCCCTCATCCTCTATCTCGGTTGTTCAATCCATAGCCCTCCACTCAAAGTAACGCGATTTAGGGCTCTTTTCCATAGCCAAAAGAAAATAACGGCCGGTTTTGTAATACTGGCTGTATTTAGAAGTGGTTTTTAACGGATCAAATCCTGGCTGCTCATTATCCATTTGAGGGTTGTGAGGGAACCAGGGTTGCTATAAAAATAGAGAGAAAACGCCTCTCCACCCGCCTCTTTCAAAAACCCTAGAAACTCACCGTTTTCATCCAAGCTCGAACCCACCGAACTAACTTCTCTCAACCTTCGAAAACCCACGTCTATAAGCTCACTAGAGCTTAACCAAACCATACATAAGAGCTGGATTAAAGAAAAAAACCACCATCTTGAAGTTGCCATTAAAGCTCCATCTCCTTCCTCATCGAGAAGCAGTTGTCGTGTGGGTTGTGTGGACACTGAATCCATTAGGTGGGCCTCCCAAACACCGCTCGATCACATATGATCATCCCGGAGTTGTTCCAGGTTGTTGTGGTGAAGCTCAAATCAAGGCAGCGTGCAACCGGGCCTTCTGACGTGCGATCATCAACAGCTACAACTTGTTCTGAGTTGGTCAAGATTTAGTCCAGCGACCTTGCTGGATAGATATGAGAAAAGAAGGAGAATGAAAGAGAAAGAAGAAGAAGAGAAGAGAGAGAGAGAGAAGAGAGAGAGAGAGAACGAGAGAGAGAGATAGAGAGATGAGAGAGAGAGCGAGAGAGAGAGAGAGAGAGAGAGAGATAGGAGAGAGATGAGAGAGAGAGAGAGGAGAGTGAGAGGAGAGAGGACAGAGACTCGACCATCTCCTTCCTACACCAAGTCAACTCAACGAGTTGGACACCCTGTTCGACTTGTTGTTGGACCAAGTTGGGTTTGTTCTATTGGGTTTTGGGTTGTATTGTCATGAAGCAAAAAAGAAGAAGAAGAGATGTGTGAAGGACGTCTCCCTTTCTGTGTAGCTGCCGAGTCGACTTGATTCACATGAGTTAAGTCGAGGCACGGTCTGAGTTGGGCCTGTTTGTTCAAGTGTTGTTGCTGGATTCCCAGCATGTGGAAAACAAGTAGAAGACGAAGAAGGAAGAAGAAGAGAAGAAGAAGAGAGAGAAGAGAGGAGAGAGAGGAATGAGAGAGCGAGAGAGGAGAGGAGAGAGAGAGGAGAGAGAGAGAGAGAGAGGTGGGTGGTTAAGTGAGCCGAGTCAACTCGGGTGCTGAATTGAGTTGATTCAACTCAAATCAACTAGGTGCATCTTCCTCTCAACTTTGCATTGAAATTCTAGTTAGTAGCTCGATTGGTTAATAGATTTCCTAATCTTAACTAAGATGTAGCCCAATATCACATTTTTGGTTTTATTTTGTTCGAATTGGGAGCAAACCGAGCTTATGGGTCGACTTGAGTCAACTAATGTAAGTCAGCTTTCTCTCCCAAAGTAAATTGTTTGATTTATTATTACAATTGGTGTTACTACGGTTATTACGATTATTAAATATGCTTAGTTATTAACAGGTTATGTATGCTAGTATTAGTTATTACAAACAAAACCACAATCATTATATGTTAGATATTAGTATTTATTTATCATTCCTAGATATTATCATTGATAATAGATCACCCTATTTATTACCATCATAATGATCATTATTAACATGATAGTTAATATTGATTACATGTTAATGTTAATGGCAGTTTTGTGATTAATATTGTGATCGATTGTACATCAATTAATGTTCAAATCCTAAATATCTAAGCTTAAAATTAAACTCTAGGATGAAGCCCCAAACCTAGGTAATCCAAACCTTAGGTTATAATCTTGACCATATATAGTTTGTAGAACTTTGATTTAACCGTCTAATCTTATGATTCATGGTAGGATTCGACTCTAAGGGTGTACGCACCTCTTAACAATGGCATAGGCGATTCAAAATATAAGGTGATAATTTCTTCTCCTTGAGCTTTCCACTTTCCTGTTAGCTTAAGTAATAGTTCAATTTTATTTCAACTGATAATTGTCTCTAATTTATGATTACTTGTGTTAGTTGTGGAATTTGATTATTAATCATGTGCTCAACACTTAGTTTGCATGAACATCTATATGTTGTACTTGTATATCCTTTCATGTTTATGGATTGCTTGTGGAATCTTGAATTGGTACATTTATTAGTAAAAAATTTCACTATTATTTGTACACTCAGACTTGGGATGTAACTTGATTGATTGTGATTATAATGGGCCCTCGACCTAGTGGTTACTTTGGATGATGTGAATATTGATGTGGGCCTACCATTCATGGGTTATCGTGTCTGCGTGGCTTTTGAGGATGATCTTTTTATCTCATCGATTTGATATTTGTCTTATATGGCTTCGATTTGATATTTTTCCTATATGATTTCGGTTTGTTATTTACCCTAGTGGCTTCGACTTAGTATTTGCCCTATGTGGCTTCGATGATTTATTTCTACATAACCATGCGATGGTAAGTTCCACTTGTTGAACTATAATTGGCCACTAGTCGATGAAGTTCCATTAAACATCCTAAGGTGGTAGCCTCATGAGCCGGAGATGGTGGTATGGGTCCTATGCCCGAGCTGTCGGCTTACGCTGGGTGATGAGCCCCTCGTAGTGACCTTTGAGCTTTCTTAAGCTGGCTAGTTATAAATGGATTAATAATGGTTGGGCTAATCATGTATTCATAGTAAATGGGCGATGACGGGTGGCTAATTCTGGATGCTATAGCATGTGCCTATAGGATTTAGTTGTGGTATCGTTTTGCTAAGTATCAGACCACCGACTATCGGCCCACTTTCTGTGAGCTTGACACTATGTATGTATGATGTACTTTCGCTGGTGACCACCCACATGCATGAGTTTTGCCCAAAAGTTAACTGGATGAGCATCCCCAGTTGATGTGTACTCATGTATCCATGTGTAACGCCCTGAAAATCGGGGGTCGAGCATAAACTCAACTCCCGAGTTCCAGAACATCACTTATGCAACAAAATGAATGATGATTGAATGTTGACTGTATTCGTGCATTGAACATGAGTGAGATTAAGCCAAAAACAACATATCATACTCCAGAGACAGTTAAGTTTGCAAGCGGAAGACTGTGATAGATAGATAAAATATATAACTTATGATGAGTCTCCAGAGTGTGTGATAACATTACCAGGTTAAATAAATACAATTGCAGTTCTAAAATTTACCAAATGTGAGGAAGTGTAATGCCTTCTATCCCATGTGCCATAGCCCCGTCAATACCTTATCAGGTCTTCATTGACCTGCCAGAGAGATACAGATAGGAGAACTCCTCCTCATCACAGAAGTAGTCCGGCTCTGCTTCACAAGCATCGCCATCACCTGAAACTCAACAAATCTGGTGGGTGTTCGGAACACCGTCCCGTAACATGGGAGTGAGTGATCAACTTAGTGGAACAATAAGGCATAGGTTAACATGTTATCAATTCAATCAAGCAGTAATGATAAAGCAGTACAAATCAAACATTTCTAACTACTCTTGTTAAGTGCGAAAATGAAATGACATGATGCTGTATGCCCTTGCCAAACCACCCTCAAGCGACATCATCTTACGTTCGCGAATGCTTACTCCCTCAGTGCGCCACATCTACAAAGCACATGCGGTGCGATGATGCTCATGATTACCAAGTTTTTATTAGTCCATTTCAAACAGCAGTATTAGAAAACTAAGGTACCTCCCTTGTATCATTCCCAAACATGATCCATTCTAGGGTCGTCAATCCTAGTTATTCTCATACGATGTTATGGTTTGAGAAACGTAGTGAAGGCATCGCAAAGGGCTTATCACCCGTCAGCGCGGATACAGATCTCACCGTATGCAGCTCAATTGCTGGCCGTCAGCTCGAGTACAGGTCTCACCGTACTCGGCTCAATCACTAGCCGTCAGCTCGAGTACAGGTCTCACCGTACTCGGCTCAACCCACACTCTAGTTGCTGTGAAAGACTCGTGGCCAATCACAGACCCTTGGAGTGTACTCGATGATACTACGGAGGACTCGTCGCCCGTCAGCACGAGCACAGATCTCACCGTACTCGGCTCTCGCCGAGGTATCGACAGCTCGAATACAGTGTCCCATACCACCATATTCGGCTCACGAGTTGATTGCGCAATGGTCACTACGGGGAGGCACATGGCCCCAGCGTAGGCCGACAGCTCGACCACGGTGTCCCATACCACCATGCCCGGCTCATGCGACTTAGCGGATCTAGGTACCATGGTTAAACGGGGATCGCCACTGGTAAGTTTGGTACCCTAGGTTCAAGCAGTAGCGCACAAACAGGGTGAACATACATAAGGCAGATCGGGTTACTTGATGAGCTCGACTAGCACGATCGCCCGTTGAGCTGCACGACATGAAGTGCATAAACAACTTCGTGTGGCCTAGCCACTGCCGACAGGCAACGCACGACTCGAGTTCGTCTAACACATCCCACGTGGCAAATGAATCTCAGCCACGAGTTCAATCTCGTTACCGATTGCCTGGACTATAATCATAGCCCCAACCACAATCAATTACAGAGATATAAAGCAGTAATGGATCAGGATTCAAATCATACAATCAGTCTGGTATTATCCGTTTAGGGCTGCCAGGGCTGTTGCACGCACTCGTTGCTCCGCTCCCCCATCACCCATGACGGATCATACAACATAAATATAAATTTAAACATATGCATTACATATTAAAATCATAAAACAGTTGAGCATGTTATGAATCACAACACAAGCATGAGTTTGTACATGTTCAAATCCTAATCACACAACTATCAAAGGAGATCATACACATAGTGAAAAGAGGTTGAGAGTCATACCTCAACACCCTTATATATTACAATTTGCTAACTACTACACATTCAGACATTTCAAGAAACACTTAAACAACCATACATCAACATACATGACATATGTCGATCACATAGGCATTAGGCCAAATCCTTTCACTAGGGAGTTGCCCCAATCATAACACGCGTACACCCACGACGGATAGTCATGGCAAGCAGGAATCCAAGTTCCATATCCATTCCGTCATTTCCACAAACACTTGGGCCACACATTTTAGCATATATAGTGTATAATGGCCGTGGCGTGATTTAGGGCAAATCCTTTCGTCAAAGGGGTATGCCAATACATCAATCATGAATCCATGACAATTAGTCATGGCGAGCACGAATGAGAATTCTATACTCATTCAGCCATTTCCACAAACACTTAGAATACACTATTACAACATACATGGTGTATGTTAGTAAAACATGTATTAGGGTTATCCTTTAGCCAAGCTAGTATTTTATCCATGTATAATATATTACTACAGCAAATAATTATGATACATACATCTCCAAAATTTATACGTATACAGTATTTATAGAATACACAATTTCAACATACGTAGCATTTACAAGTGAACATGTATTACGGCGATTCCTTTCGCCAAACTAGTATTTTATCCATATATAGTATAATCATACATTAAATAAACATGTCAAACACTTCTCCAAAAAAAATACGTATACGGTATTTCTACGTATATCTAGAGTATGTGAAATTCCATATTCTACAACGTTAATCGAAACAGGAAACGGAAAGCACTTTGTACATGTGCATTTACACGCAGATCATGAATCTATCATTATCTGACATTGAAAGCGTTGAAAAACGTAACTTATACACTTAAAGTCCGCACCTTTGGTCGTAGAATCGTAACGGAGTTGATAGGTTTGCTAAGCTTCCGTATCGGCAGTTTGGCAACCTAGAGAACGGAATAGGTTAGCTATTTCACAACCTACAACAGTCTAAACTCCAAAACAGATTAGGGTTAGGGTTTCTTACCTAGAAACGGGGCTGGAATCGCCGGGAAAGCGATGAGAAAGGGATGGTGCAGCCCGTGTGGTGGCAGGGAACGACGGCAGGGAGATTCTCCCACTTCTCCCTCACTTTCTCTCTCTTTTCCCTCTCTCAAATCCAAATTCGTATGGCTGGAATGGGAGAGGGTTTAAGGTCCTTATATAGCCTCAAAACTCACCGAAATAGACTCCTGTTCAAAGGTTACTGCTAATATAGGTATTTCGTCACTTTTCCAGCTCAAAAGAGAGGTTCTGGTGGCCCTCCTTGAGCCAAACGTCAGACTTAAGCTCACCACACATGGATCTATGAGGGATTACGTTTTCGACTCGATCGGATTTCCAGATCGCACGTGGCGGACCACTTTCAGTTCAACGGTCAGTGGGCCACGATCCGAAATTCCAAGTACATGTAAATGTTCCTGAAATTTTTCTTAATCCGAGGGTGTAATTTGGTCTGATTCTGACGGTCAGGTTGCTTAATACTGATGCACAAGCGAATGGTGTCAGATCACTATTCCAGATATTTATTTTGGAAGGGAATAGTGTTTTTCACACTCCCTCACTCCGGATCGAAATAAATGACCGTGGGACATCGGTCGGAGCTGATTTTTGAGATGATTGTCAAGCCCAGGGGCGGGTCCTAGTTCCTTAGCTTCGAGTTAATCGGACTCCCGATGTGCGATCTAAACCTAATACGAAGTTTCGTTTCATTCCCGAGAGCAGACGGGAAATGAGTTCGGTTCTAAACTTTAGGGTAACCTAGAGTCACATGTTTTACAAGTTTTGGGTCTTGCAGATCGTATTTAAAGCGATCCCAACGGATTTCATGGCTAATCGAGTTTGCACTTAGTTAACTTTGTTAAATTTCTAAAGGATTTAATCCTAATTGTTTTCTGGTTGAGATGGTACTTAGGCCTTTGTAGTTTGTATATAAAGTGATCCAAGTTTTACTACTTAGCTAGTTAAGATAGTGTCTAGGGCGAAAGTGCTTTGAAAAATTGAAAGCACAAGGTAGTGAAGGGTGGGATTTGTGAAGGAAATGGGTTAAGGAGCGATTTTTGACTGTGGGATTTAGTTTTGACAAGTTGGTAAGGTCTTAGGATCGACCCAATGCCTAAGGACGTCTAATCCCAGGTTGGCAAAAATCCGGGATGTTACACCATGCATTTAATAAGATTGCATCATGTATTATTTTGAATGTCTTTTCGTTTGCAACTATGCTTAACTAATATGGCGGTCTGTAATCTGGAGGGGAATTCACACTGAACTAGCCACTCATTCATCGAATATATAATCGTACAGGTAGTGCAGGTGGCCTAGATGATATTCGTGTTCATATTAATGAGGAGCAGGGTACAATTGTCAATGATGCATAATTGTATATGCCAAGAGTTGCTATGTGATTTTACAGCCCAAGATTAGCTATAATTTACTTTGTTTCACATGCGATATTATTTTATTTTGTAATTGTAAGTATTGAGACATTGGTTTGTATAAGTCATTTGGGTAGCCGCTTGTATACTTTGAATATATTGAAATTTCTCTTATGCTTGATTTGTTAATATTCCGCTAAGTTGCCGACTCTAAAAGAGAAAAGAAAAGATTAAAAAAAATAT
Source organism: Magnolia officinalis (assembly GCA_021015155.1). Lineage (NCBI taxonomy): Eukaryota > Viridiplantae > Streptophyta > Magnoliopsida > Magnoliales > Magnoliaceae > Magnolia > Magnolia officinalis. The sequence goes on from JAJHSJ010000009.1 coordinate 19,191,530, forward strand.
ACGTGGAATTTGATTATCCTTAAAGGTTAACACTTGAATTTTTGGAAAACGAGTCATATACTCGGGTTTCAAAAACATGGGGTGTTACATGATAGCCATGAAGGAACGACAATGAGGGAAAGTTGACTTATTGTGGCATCAAAGTTCCAACAGAGAACCAAATATTCTTTAGTTAAGAAGAAAAAGTCACGTCCAAGTGGAAAATGGTTACAAGAGAAAAGACAAGGAGGGAGTGATATACACCTACTTAAACTAAATTGGTGGGCATAAAGAGGGTTAAAATTTTACCTCTGCCTTGATGTTCAACCTTCTAACGTTGAAGGCAACACTGCACGAGAGGTCTTGAGCCACCAAGTAACTAGCCCACAAATGATTCCAACCTCTAATGTGCTCTAGATCAGAAGGATCAAATCCTTCTCTAATAAACAATGATGGGCCAAAAGACATGGCCCAGGAAAAAAAGAAATTGTTATTTGGACAATTAAGACTTAAGGAGTCAATGAAGGATAGACATTTTTGAAATAACCATTCGATAAACCTGTAATGAGAAAGACGATGATGGCTATAAGTCCGAGAACAAGGAGACAAAGGTGGTAAAGGTTCACAAAAAGAGGATGGAAGTATTTGTAAAGCCAAAGTTGGGGAATCCAAAGCGGACCATCAACTAGATAGAGACCTTTACTAGAAAGGTTAAAAAGAGTCCGATAGAGATAAGAAAGTAGGAAGGGAGAAAGAGCTAGCCTATTATCAGAAACTAATGCCTTGGCTAGAGAGGTGTATTCTTTTATCATTAGGGTGGCCTTAACGCAAAAAGGTACCAGTAGATTGACACTAGAAGGAAGGCACAATGCCCTTGGTTGGAAACTTTTCCTTTTTCTTTAGCCTCCCTTTTAATGAAAAGGCCATAAGAAATAGAGGTGCTATAGTTGTCAAAAAGAGGTAGAGATGTTAGTTAAAGGCTACCATGAGCGATTTTACCAATGGCAGGAAGGTCACTAATGACACAAATATCCGAAACCGTGGAACTCATTGGCACCACATCAAAATTGGAAAGCATTAGAGGAACAATTTCACAAATAAATGGCTAAAACTAGAAGGGAAGAATCCATGGGAAGATTGAAACACGTGAGATGGATGCAATCGTATATCCCAATGGTTTTCCTACAATTCCTGAAGGAAGCTTCCACCATATTTAGCTAGTTGATCCAGTTAGTGTGGGGTGTGGCTAGAGTTTGAATTTATGGGCACCAAGTTTTCACAATGAATAATCAAGGGAACCGACCGTAAGTAGAAGCCTCTCTTCATGAAAAGAAGGGAAGAATGGGGTAAAAGAAGAGAGATTACTAGAAAAAAGAAGAAAAGTAGGTCTAAGGATTTGTCCTTGATCAAAAGAGTTAAAGGAAGAGATTTCAGGAGTGGATAATACCTTGCATAACACAAAAGCCTTAAAATGCTCAAAATAGGAGAAACTAGAGAGGGAACGAGTACTTCATTTAGTGTAGGCTTCATTTCAAAAGATTTCAGAGAAGGAAGAAGAAAATAATGAGAATTAGATAGAAACAAAAGGGTTTAAGGAAGATTTGATGGGACCAAAAGAAGAAGAAGATTGCTAAAATGAGAAGAGTAGCAACTAAAAGGGGTTTGGGGATTGTTTTTATAAATTCACCATGTATTCTTGTGCCTGCAATTAAGGTTTACAATTATGACAAATAATTTTCAAGAAACTGAGTAGAAGGCTATGCATGATAATTGAAAACAAATTCCGTTCGCCACATGTGGTCTATCACTTCAGCGAAAGGAAAAAAAAGAAGACAATGTCTCTTCATATTCTTCGAATGCAAAGAGACAAGGGGGGGCATTGTTTACATATCAACTGACACAACTTAGATCAATGAGTGGGAAGTTTCCGCGTATCAGTACATTCATACGGAAGCAAAAGATAAACATACTCATAGTAGGAAAAGACCGCTAATACCTATCTGTCGAGGACACATATTTTGCCATGACGGCCAACTGCTTTGAGACGTTCGATTTTGTTTGAAAAGTAGAGCACCAACTGGGTTTTGACAAAATCAAGGAGCATCTGATGAAGCCACTTGTGCTGATGCCACTGGTCGAAGGTCGATCGCTCAAGCTATATGTTGCAGCTTCAGCAGAATCAATCAGAGCTCTTTTAGCACAAGATGATGATATTTGAGAAGAACATTACTTGATGCCGAGAGATGGTGTTTTGCTATAGAAAAACTATGTTTGTCATTGTATTTTGCAGCCACTAAGTTGAGGCATTACTTACTGCTCGAAAGAATTGATGTAATAGCAATTACTGATTTGTTAAAATATATGTTGAATCGACTGATTTTGAATGACTAAATTAGAAAATAGGTGTTGGATTTATCTGAGTTTGATCTTCATTACATTCCACAAAAGGTAATGAAGTGTCAAGCCATAGCTGATTTTCTGGCCGATCATCCTTATAATCTTGAGAAACAAATTCCCCAAAGCATCATGGATTTGTATTGCATGCAATTAACACCATGGAAGCTAATCTTCGATGGGTCGAGGACACATGATGTATCTAAGGCTAGGGTGATCATGATCGGTGGCGAATTGTATCGAAAAGGGGTCGATGGAGTCTTACTCTAATGCTTGTCAAAAAAAGAAGCCATGTTAGCCATAGGGGAAGTCCATAAAGGGATATGTGGGGCCCACCAGGCAATAAGAAAGATGAGACTCATATTTAGATGTTACAGATACTTTTGGCCGACAATAATGACAGATTGTGTCCAATATGCTAAGGGCTATGAGGCTTACCAAAGGAATGGGCCAATCTAGCTTGTACCTGCGATCGAGATACATTCCATAATAAAACTGTGGCCATTCCAAGGATAGGCGAATGGCGATTGACTTAATCGGTTAGATACACACGCCTTTGACACGCTTGGAATCATTTATCATTATAGCGACTGATTACTTCACTAAGTGGGTAGAAGCGAAGCCCATGAAAGGAGTCGACCACCAAGAGATTATCGAATTTATCAAGAATGACATCGTCTACCAATTTGGAATCCCAGAGTCCATCACCATGGACCAAGATGTAACATTTTCGGCCAAGTGCAGGTGATGGCTGATAAGTACGGAATAAAAATCCTACATTCAATGCTATACTATGCTCAGGCTAATGGCTAGGCCGAGGCTAGTAACAAGGTGATTAAAAATATTCTGAGAAAGATGATTGAAGAAACTCTCGAGAGTGGCATACCAAGTTATTAGAGGATCTCCGGGCCTATAGAAATTCACCTTGTACCATTACTGGGGTGAGCCCGTTCTCATTGACTTATGGGCATGATGTGGTCATGCCTCTGGACGTTACTGTACTATCACTGCGGACTACTTATCAGGCCAAGTTGACCCCTCTAGAGCTCACAGAGGCAATGTTGGCCGAGCTCGAGGGGATGGACGTGTAACACCCCAAACTTTTCAATACCCGAGTATTGAAAGTTCTCGAGTGTTTTTATGAAATTTAACTTAATATGTACATGTGTACGATACCAGTCTAGCTATCCTAACCTTACATATATTCTCCAACATGAATCTGACCTTTGAGAATGATCTTTATCCATAGATCAAGCCATCCGACCGTTGATTTTAAAACAAGATCACCATATGTCCAAGTAAACCTACTTGTGATTATCTGTTTACGAAATTGACCATATACCCACCTACATACATGACTAGATTACTAACCATCAAGTTTTTCTATTTTAAACATGTCATCTGACCATCCATTGTGTGGTTTGATATATGTACATTCCCTAATTAATTTGGTAAATAACTCTTTATTCATAATAATTTAGATATAAGTCCCTTTTTTAAGAATTACTTAGAAACATACCTATAACCATGTAGAATCATTAGATTTTCCAAAACTTTCATATCAACAATAATTATAAAAAATGCCATTAACCTAGACCCTTGAATTCTATATCACATGGTTCCCACGATCCGTTTGATGTAAACTTTTATACCATGCCTATGTATCATAAATTAACCATACATGTCAAAGTTCAGCCCTTAGATCATTGTAAAAGTGACCCAATTGATAAATCAGTCCCTTAACCATTGATTTTAGTGTTCATCGAGTGAAGAAATTTAGTGGGTAGTCGTAGTATGATATTTTCCTTCATATGAATGACTTGGATTGCCCATCATATGAACCAAGTGTGAAATATGAGGACCCCACTTTGGCAGGCTTTTTCTTAAGCGCGAAGTTATCGTGTCAAGGCCTATCAACTCCTTATAAATCTAGATCTTTCAATTTAACTACTTTCTTCCATCCATTGCAACTCAAATTTGGACCACACCTTGGTGTCATATAACTATGATATCATACAAAATTTAGACCCCAATCTATCCTACACCGTTGAATGCGGAAGCCAATTCTTTCCTTTTGGCACAAAAGACAAGATTTTAGATTTAACTTTTCTCCACCACCAATCAACCACCAAAATTTGTCCATTTGTTTGATTATCTTTACTACACATTTCTTCCAAAATTGGTCCCTGATCATTAAGCGTGAACTACTAATTGAGATTAAGTTCGTTTCAACACCCATTAGGAGAATTTCAAGACAAGCTCATGTAAGGCTCGGATCTGCTTCATATTTGGGCTCATGGGCCAACATAACATGACTAGACTGATGAGTGAAATGGATTTCCCAAGAATTCATCATACCGGACCCCATTGATTTCATACAATCAAACCGAAAGGTGTAAAGGTGTAACTTTCGCACGAGGAGTCTGGTTAAGTAAGTATTCTTACGGTAATTATCACTCACGCTTTGTTGTAACGTGTGGCCCACCAAAAGCTCAGATCAACTCCATATTTGGACCCATAGGCCAACACAATGTACCAAAGTTGATGAAGGGAGTGGATTGATGAAGCGATGTCATAAGTGGACCCCACTAGATCCAGAAACCAAACCAAGAACGATACCTTCTGCATTCCCAAACAATACAACTTCATGACACCACCATCCCCAGATCTCAGGATCCAAGCAAGATCCAAACCGTTCAATCTCTGCTGGAGGGAGATCCAACTACAACCAAGAAGTCGAAAAGTTTGGAAAACCTCCACGATCTAGGGAATTCTTCCACAAACTGCGGTAAGAACAGGCGTTGCGCAAATCTCGTCACAAGTTGTAGCTGAACTCATCAAGGAAATGATCTGGGTCCTCCATCTGATGACCCCCCAAGCTCCCTGTGATGAATCCAACCCCTTTGGAAGAATAAGTTTGAGGAGATTGGGACTGGGGAGGTGTTCGCCATGGGAGTCGAGACCGTCTTCCCTGAGAAGACGTTGACTGACTATTACTACAAGCATCACTTGCGTTGTTCTCTCTGCCACCTTACGCAGCCAGCGTACCCTCTACGCAGGAACCTTCTAGAATCCACAAGCAATATAAAAGGAAATCCTCAGTCGTTAGATACGTTCAACAAAACAAGAAGGAAGAAAGAAAGAGGAGAGAGAGAAGAGAGAGAGAGAGAGAGAGAGAGAGAGAGAGAGAGAGAGAGAGAGAGAGAGAGAGAACGTTTGTTCGAAAGGAAAGAAGAGAGAATGCACACGGAACTGAGTTAACTCGGCTGAGTTCGGTCAGATTGTGGTCCTAGTTTGTCCAAGTTCTTTGCCCAACCTTCTAGGAAGAAAGGAAAAAGAAGGAGAAGAAGAAGAAGAAGAAGAAGAAGAAGAAGAAAAATAAGAGAAAAACATAGTTTGGGTCGTGCTAAGTTGACTCAACAAAGAATCTGTTTGCATGCGATGACGTAGATTCAAGTTGTTAGGCTGAGACCCAGAGGGCTAAACAAGGTAAGATGTCCACATGTATAATAACACAGTTTAAAATTTTAAATTTTATCATTAAAGTGTATCACTCTAAACCTACATTGAGAGCCCAACCCCAGTCATTTATCTTAACTATTCGAACCATGTGTTATTAAGATCTAACCACACAAAGTGTACTAATCATGATTAGTTCTCGTTCATGGAGCATGAATACACCAACCCTAGCAATTAGAAGGCAATTTATTTTAAAAGGTGAGGGATTCATTGAAGCTTGCATTAATTTAAGTTGATATGAATTATCTTGCCTTTACATACTTTCATGATATTATGATCATCTCCCTGCAGTTGTTAATTTATTACCAACAATTATTTATCCTTGGAAATTATGATATGATGTTAATTATGAGTGATGTTCATTATTTTTATGGGGCGATGGATACAAGCCTTGCCCTTGCCTTACCAATTTTGTTGAGTTAGCCCTTGCTGCTCTTCTCTTTGTTGAGTTGGTCATTGTCACTATCCTCTTTATTGAGTCAGCCATTGCTACTCTCCTCTTTGTTGAGTTGGCCATTTCCACTCTCCTCTCTGTTGAGTTAGCCATTGCTACTTTCCTTCTTATTTTATTAACCGTGTGCTATTTAACTTTATGGCTTAGGCATGTGCCTTGGAATTTCAAAACTCCCATAATTTGAATTATCTCTCTATCAATACAAGTGATGTGTTAGAGGTATCACAACTAGTGATTCAAATATTTATCATGGACATAATGAGTTAGGGTAGCGCCCTCTTGGTCGACACGTAATCCCGTGGATTGGTTGGCGTGGTGCATAATCGATGTAAGTAAATTGTTATGCATATTACATCACTTTTCGGGATTGAATGTCGTAAATAGTTGCTCCATGAACACATCGTGTTAGGTAAATCCCCCAACTGCGTTATTGTGTCGCCTTGAGATGTTCGCATAAATCCACATTAACGTTGAACACGGTGGCGAATCACCGTAGTTATGGGATGCGGGGCGAGTCAGATATTTTGAACTACTTTTCATATTGTGATAATGATCACTATGTATGATGAGTCGCACACACTTTACTAAGCATGCATTCATATATATTGGTTGTGCATACTGATACTCATCGTAGTGGGGGAGTACGAGTTGTATCGAACCCTTACATTACTTTTATAAATCTCTTGAATTATTGTTAATCTTAAAGGATAACCATCACAATGAGTAGGGCGTTGACCCTCTCCAATTGTACAGATGATGCAGGTAACGCACAGATTGAAGATATAGATGATAATCTCCTTATGGAAGATTATACTGAAAGAAAAAGAAGATAGTTTTATGATTTAGTTTTATATTTTCACTACAAACTCGATAATGTAATAAGCTCCCATTGAGAGGGCATTTGATAAATTGTTGAATTCTTTTACTCTGATGAAATAATTAATATAGTTGATTTTATTCTCGTGAATGTTATCTTCATAAAGGTAACTGGATGTGATGTAAACGAAAAAAAAGGTGTGATGTTTAAAGCATCCAATTCATTCAATTATTAACACTTGGTCTTCTCGGGCACGAGTATAAACTCTAGCCGTGAAAATTCAGGATGTTACAGGACGAAGTATGGATGAGGGCCCCAGACTTGATCGTCGTCCACAAGTCGGTCATGGCATGATCATACAATAAGAAGGTGAAGAGAAAGTCCTTTGGGGGTAGGAGATATGGTCTGGAAAATGATATTACCGATAGGTCAGAAGGACTGATTCCTCGGTGAAAAATGGTCACCCACATAGGAGGGACCGTACGTTATTGTCCAGGTCCTTAAAAGGGGAGCCTATGTCCTGAGGAATATGAATGAAAGAGTCGTAAATGCTCCCATAAATGGCTAATTCCTAAAACACCACTTCCCCTCACCATGGGAAGTCGTCGAAGAACGGATTAAGGGGAGTTAACGAGAAAAGGAGAAAGAATAAATATTTTATTCAATAAAGGCCTTAGAATAGAGGCGGTCGATCACAAAAAAAGAGAGAAGGTTTAACTGGCCGAGCTATAAGTGGGTTGATTTAAGCTATTCAAATCTCTTGGCGGCTGACACGTTCGCCTTCACCGCCATTATACATCTCTCCCTCCATGATGGCTATTGGGCCGTGAGCTAGTCGGAGAGACGAGTGATTGCCTTGAGACGCTGATCGATGACTGCGCACTCCGACTTCAATTTGGCCCTGTTGGACTTCATGCGGGCCCGATAGAATTCTATCTGGGACTCGATGAAGACATTCAAGTCCTCATTGTCCAGCTGATCATGGTCTGAGTAGAGCTGTTAGGCCTCAATGAGGTCAGTGAAGAGGTTGCCAAGTACAACCTCCATTGACCGTAACATCTCCTTATTGAAGCGATGTTCACGGCTCTAGCACAGTTGGTTTTTCCAAGCTGCTTCATAGCAGGCCGAGAGAGTTTAAGACTCGGCATGAAGGACCAATGTAAGCCCTGTATCCTAGACCGTACCATTCCGTAGGTTCCCGCGGTCTTCCCGGTCGAATTCTGGCAACCTTCGACCCTTAATTGGTATTTACGTGCGACCCTGATTCATACGCCATCAACTCGAGTCGACTCAACCCAAGACCCTTACCATAGCGACCACGCCGTCACCGCGGTTCCGATGCCGCGACTCGCACGCCGAGGCTATACCCTTGTCAGGAGATGTGGGCCAGCGTTCAGTGCGAGGAAAATGCCGCGCGTTGCAAAACTCAAGAGAATTTCTACGACTTGTCACATCAATTAATCAATCAACCAATCCCATCATGTCAAGTACACATCACCTTTCACCCATTCCCAACCAACCCCAAAGTCAAAAAGTTTCTACACACCCATGCCTTTCTTATACAAATTACCTCAAAAGTCAAAAAAGGCTCTTACACCCATCACTCACCACATCCATCACCCATCACTCCCTCTCTCCCTTTACAACCCTCTCTCTCTCTCCTTCATTTTCAAAGCACTCTCCCAAGCAAGAGAAGGCACCATACGTCCAAGCTCTCCCAAACCTCTCCAAGAGAACTTTGTGTGTAGCCCACCTTTCCTACCCTTTCATCACCCATCTCAACCATCCAAACCTCATCTCCTCCGTTGGAATCGAAGCTAAGGAGCTAAGGAAGCCTAGGGTGCAAGGAGTGGTGGGTGATCTTTATTATTTTTTTTTATTTTGTGATTTAAGGGCCCACATTTGGTGGGGCCCTTCTTGATGAATGCTTTGTATTGAGGGGCCCATAGTGGTGGGGCCTCTCCTCCACCCGATCTCTCTCTCCCTCTCTCTTAAACGTTCAGAGCCCTGTGGGTCCTACCATGACCCACGTGTGTTCTGACGGTGGGACCCACTCTAGGTGTATGTGTTACATCTAAACCATTCACCAATGGCGAGCTTTATTTAAGGCTTGAGACCAAAAATGAGGCAGATCTAATATCATGTGGACCACACTGCAGGAAACAGTGGGAAGAACGTCCACCATCGAAGCCCCTTGGGTTATATGAGTTTTGGGTCAATATGATATTTGTTTTCCTCCCGGTTCAGGCCTTTGTGACCTTATGAACTGATTGGACGGAGAATAAATGCTATGGTGCACCCTCTAAATTTTAACAATGGAGATCATCATCACCACAGTTAGGTGTGGTATGGTCCACATGATCCTTTGGATATGATTCATTTCTTTGTGATAAAGATCTATAATGATCTCCACCAATAGATGAATGGTGGGTTGGATTCGATCCATTCGATCGGCCCATTTGTTGTATATAAGGCCCATATGAGAGGCCCATCGGTGAGGCCTATTTGATTACATGTGGCCCATTTGTGCCCTAAATGGGCCCACTTGATTCGATTCGGCCCATTTGACTCGGTCAATTGATTCGGTCCATTCGAATCGGCCCATTGATTGAGATTCCACCAAGATGTATGTGTTGATGTTTTCTTTTGGTGGTCATGCCTTGGGAGCAATGATAGTTTGACGTCCACATTGATGGACAATGATGGTTAGATGTCCTCATTGTGACCTTCCCTTAGGCCTTGTTAGGCCCATCCTCTTTATGGGTTAATGTAACGCCCTGAAAATCGGGGGTCGAGTAGCAACTCAACTCCCGAGTTCTAAAACATCACTTATGCAACATATATGCTTATGATTAAATGTTGTCTATGTTAGTGCATTAATCATGAGTGGGATCATACCAAAACAGTAATTCATACTCCAGATCAAGTTGTAAAATGCAAGCGGAAGACTGAAAGACATAAATAAACGTATATAAGTCAAAAGATCACGATCAGTCTCCAGAGTCACTGAGTCACCATATACATGTAATAGTCTCAAAATTAAAATGTCAAACAGTACAACTACAATGATAATCCCTGTAGCCCCGTCGATCTGGATAGCCTAAGCGAAGCCGCCGGAGAACTGCATATAAGAGAACTCGTCCTGATCATCGTAGTAATCAGGCTCCGCCTCCTGAGTCGCATCGTCATCTGCAACTAAGACAGGGTCTGGTGGGTGTTCAGAACACCGTCCCAGAACGTGGGAGTGAGTGATCAACTCAGTGGAATCATAGAGCAAAGGTTAACATGTTATCAATTCAGTCAAGCATTAATGATAAAGCAGTACAATCAAACAATCGTAGATACTCTTATTAATGCAAGGATGAAATGTAGTCATGATGCATGCCCTCGCCTACACTTCCTCGTGCGACAACATCTTACGATCGCGGCATGCTTTCTTCCCTTTGTGCTCGCCACATAAGACGTGTTATGAACGTGATTACCAAGTTTTTATTAGTCCTTTTCATATAGCAGGATTGGAAAACTAAGGTAACTCCCTTATATCATTCCCAAACAAGGATCCATTCTAGGGTTGTCAGTCCTAGTAAATCTCATACGATCTTACGGTTCTAGGTCGTTGCAATGGGCTCATCGCCAAATCAGTACAGGCCTAGTGTATACTCTGATTACTACGGAAAGGCTTGTTGCCTCTACGTAGGTTCAGAGTATGCTTGAGGTCACTACAAAGGGCTCGTCACCAAATCAGTGTAGGTCGACAGCTCGAATATAGTGTCCCATACCATCGTATTCGGCTCACGAGACTGGGTTGCTCATTGGTCACTACGGGTGGGCTCGTCGTCCCGACGTAGGCCGACAGCTCAACCACGGTGTCCCATACCACCATGTCTGGCTCATGAGTCTTAGCAGATCGAGGTACCATGGTTGAACGGGGTTTCACTGGTGAGTTTGGTACCTTAGGTTCAAACAATAGCGTCCATACATGGAGAACATATAATAGGCAAATCGGGTTACTTGGCGAACTCGACTAATACGAGCGCATATTGTATCGATCGAAATGAAGTGCGTAAGCACTTCGTGTAGCCTAACCACTGCCGACGACCAACGCACGACTCGGGTTCGTCAAACACGTCTTACGTGGCGAATGAATCTCAGCCATGAACTCAGGGCCGATTACCGATTGCCTGGACTATATCCTAGTCCCAACTTCATTCAATTTCATCCAATAATCATATGAGACAGTCAAAGCAATAAAGAACAACAAATTCACTTTGTACAATAATATGAGCATGTTGTGAAATGTAACACAGACATGATTGCACACACATTTATTCCATGAATAGAACAAACATCATGATGTAACGTACATGTAGAAAATCATACACATAATTAAGGTCGCCGAGATTCATATCTCAACCCTCATACAAAGTACTCTTTAGTAATACTTAGCACACTTAAACATTTCTACAAACACTTAGACTACATACATCGTCATATGATGTATGTTGTTTACACATATATTAGGTCAAATCCTTTCACTAGGGAATTACCCCGCATACCACACGCATATACCCACGATGGATAATCATGGCATGCATGAATTCGGGTTCCATATTCATTTACGCATTTCCACAAACACTTGGGCTACACACTGTATCACATATATCGTATTTCTGCCATGACGTGATTTAGGACAAGTCCTTTCGCTAAGGAGTTGTCGCATATGTAACAAGCATATATTCACGACAGATAATCATGTTAGGCACAAATCCAAATTTCATATGCATCAAAATATCTCAACATGTATATAGAACGCACTATATGCCACATAGTTCATATATAACTGTAACATGAAACAGACGACGCATTTTGCATGTGAAATAGCACTCATATCAAGAATAAATCATTAACCAACATTGAAAGCCTTGAAAACCATAACCTATACGTTTATAATCCGCACCTTACGCCGTAGAAACGTAATGAATTCGCTAGAAACTCTAAGGCTTTATCAACAATGGTACATCAACCTATAGCATGAGTTAAGTCAGCTATCTTACCACTTGTAACAATTGAAACCCTAGAACAGATTAGGGTTAAGTTTTCTTACCTAAGAACGAAGTCAGAATCGCTTGAATAACGATTAGATAGGGATGGTTAAGCACGCAGAATGATAGGGGTCGAATCCCAGGAGTGACTCCAACTTCTCTCTCACTTTCTCTCTCTTTACTCTCTTCTCTCTCCTAGGTTTTCTCAAATTCGTATGGAGTGAATGAGAGAGGGTTTAAGGTCCTTATATAGGCCTAAAACTAATGAAAATGGCCCTAGGGCCAAGGTATACTTACGTTATAGCCAAAAGGCGTCTATTTCAGCTCAACGGAGCACTTTCGGAGCCCCTTTGAGCCTAAGGTCAGACTTAAGCTTACCGACCTTGGATCTAGGTCCAGTTAAGTTTTCGTTCCAATCGGGTTTCCAGATCGCATTTGGTGGACCAGTTTCAGTTCAACGGTCACTGAAACTCGATCAGGGTTACAAGTATACGAACATGTATGGGAAATGTTCCCTGATCTGAGGGTGTATTTAGGTCAGATTCCAATGGTCTGATTGCTTATATCTGGCCCACAAGCGACAGTCTCAGATTACTTAAATTAGATTTAATTTCTAAAGAAAACCACGTTTTCTCACACACTTCACTCCAAGCTTAAGCGAATAGCTTCGAAATACTATCTGAACTTGATTTTCGAGGTGGTTGTCAAGACCAGCAAGGCGTTCCTAAGCGCTTAGTCTCGTGGTCATCGGACTTTCGACGTGCGGTCCAGATTCGATACAAAGTTTTAATGTGCTCCCGAGAGCAACTGGGTAATAAGATTAATCCTATATTTTAGGGTAACCTAGCGTCTATGATTCTATAAGTTTTGGGTCTTGCAGATCGCATTTAAAGTGGATAAGCGGATTTTGCAACTAATCTAGTTTAACACCTGATTAAACTTGTCTAATTTCTAAAGGATTTGGTCCTGAGTGATTTCTGCCTGAGGTGGTACTCGGGTCTTTGTACGAAATTTTTTGAGTCGTTACAGTTAACCTAAATAAGTGGGCCCCATTCGCTGTAGACGAATGACTTCATAACCACGATTGACGCTGATTATCGACCCTAATTATCGGTGCCGATTACCGATACTGATTATTGGTACCGATCGTCGAGGCTGACGCCGATTATCGATACCGATTACGAGTATGTGACAACACAATATCATAATACATGTCCATGCGCATCATCTGCATGCTTGTGATGAGATGAGTGATTGATCATAGCACTTGCCTTTAAGCAGATCGTTTATAGGCTCCCTGATAGGCGAAGTTGCCCTACATGAGCGCGCGATACGCGTAAGATTGCTGCATGACTGGATTGCGTGATTCATGCATCTTGCATCGTGTGACATGTATACTGTACGCCTTAGCGACATCAGGGCCATAGCCGCCACAGGCATATCGTGGTTGGCAGGATTGGATACCAAAAATCTTATTCTACATGGGGTGCTATAGATATCCCTGGGTGAAAGTCCTTAAACCCTTATGGTACCAAGAGGTTGCTCCAATGTCTAGACCGAGTGGGTGCAAGAGCGTCGAGTGCCGATTACCAGACGGCTGCACTTTCCACTGTGTCGTGGTCGGTTGGAAGGGGGTGCGACCTTACCCGCCTGAGAAGAGGGAGAAAAGCTAGGCTGAGTTTGACCAGCTTGAGGAATGGGTCCACTATTGACGAGTCGAGCCCGATATTGGCAGGCGGGTAGTGATGTCTCTTCCACTTCCTTTATTGGGCGCGATGGGGCGGCAATCTGGTTTAGAGTGTATTAGACCCCGGTGATATTCCAGATTTAAGCTGTATTGATATGTGTATATAGATGATGATTTATATGCTTGAGTTACATCTCGCATCGTATGGCTTTGGTATGGCTGACATCATTCATGCCTTGCATTGCGTAGCCTTGGTAAGGCTAGTGGTATTCATGAATTCATCAACATGTTCCGCATTACTCTGATACTGCATATTTGCATTACTACTTTGCGCACACACTTTCACCACCCTCTAAGCTTTCTATAAGCTTATGCACGACCATTGCGTGCAAGTGACGTTGGACCGCAGCAGCGCTGAGGTAGGAGCGCATAGCAGATCATTTTGGAGCTTTTGTCCATTATCATTGTATTTCCCTTTATGCTCATTGTACTTGTAAAGTTTTTTATCATAGTGGAAATGTGATGGAGTTTTTGGTTGTTGTTTGTGGGTTATGCCTTTGGTTATGCTTATTACAAATTAAACTGATATTGAAAATCCTCCTTGTAGCATCCCAGGATCGGAACCTGGCGAATGGGCGCTGGGAGCCGAGAATGGGGTTCTACGGAAGCTGTCGGTGTCGGATTCGGCGATTGAAAATTTTGTGAGCCGATTTCTGAGTTTGGGGCATGACAGCCGATACCTATATTAGTGGAGTAACGCATCATTCAAGCTTCCGACAGCCCTAGAGTATGCCTCTCTAATCTTTTGAAGTTCCGAGCTGATTTTTAGAATATCTTATGGAGGCCTATCATTCTCGGATGATCCAACATCGTCCCTGAGGAAGGGATAGGGATCGTGTAGAAATGAGGATTGCGTGAAAGAATCAATCCCCTCTATAAATATTTCTTATATGATCTGAATGGACAAAGAGAAGAGCGAGGAAGGGTCCACGGTTTCTAAGAGGTGTCGCCGTTAGGGCTTCTCATTTGTGGTTCGTCATAAATCTATTTTTATGCTTTTATAGATTTAAGAATTTACAGTTAATGCGCACATCGGATGAAGTGTGATAGTTGGGAACCCAAAGCTAATGGCTGGGGCTACGATTCGTTTTCGAGATCATGGGAGAATGTGGTGAAATAAATGGAATTGTCTTAAAAAATGCGTGTGGCTATTCCCACCGAGTTAGCATGTGATAAGGCATTAAAAATGGCTAAGCACTGGATGGCGGACTGATAGTACACAAGATCAACTGACTCTAGAAGCATTACCTGATATACCCGGCCATGGTTAATCATCAAAGACCAATCACTGGAAAAGTGTGTGCCATATCAATTTTATTCACATAAGAAAGTTTATTAAAAGTCTGCAGGCCATCGGACGCATTCCGCTAGGAAGAAAACAAAATAGCGAAAGAAAAACGACAAGGCTGTGGTCGAGCAGTTCAAATTTTCATTTCCTCTAACTCCTCGAGGAGGGCTTGCATTTTAGCTTCGTTTTTCTCTAGTGTCGACACCTAGCTCACCCCTTTTTCGATGATGATTAGCAGAAGATGAAGCAGTTGATCAACATGAATATTGCTGGAGGAAACCTTATCCTTGGTCGCTTTCTTAGCGTGAAAGCTCACCTTTGATTGTGCTTGGTATAGGGTGATTTGTTCATCTAAAAATGAAAGATCTTCTGGAACTTCCATCTCCTTGGCAAAGAAGGTATATTTTCATTCTTTCAATTCTTCCACCAAACTTGCTCGATAAGTTATAACATCCTCAGGATGGTTCAATTGAACTGATGCATCTGAACGCACTGCAATCGTTGGACCAAGCTTTTTCATGCGTCTTGCTCATCTCCGCAGAATCCTCCTTAGTCAATGTCTGTTGACAAAGATATTTCGAGTTCACTTTGTTAGTAAATATCAGTTCGTGGAATCTATCCCCCATGACATACAAACATTTCAGCATCAGAAGGAGTTTCCCAAGAGTAGCCTATGACTTAGCTTTGTCGATGCTTCCCTAACTAAGTAATTGGCATCAATAATAATGCAAATTGAGAGAATTCTCTGAGTCCCCATGCAAAAATTTCCTTCAGATAGCTTTCAGCACCTGTAATGAGGGAAGAAGGATTGGAAGCCATGGGAGCAAACTAGAATGGTAAGAAGAGAGTTAAATGAATTCAAGCAAAGGCTAAAAGTTGTTTAAATAGGCAGTCCAGGTACCCATGATCTAGGGCTATCATGGCAACAAAATCATTGCATGTTCCAAGCAATCAGGAATGTGTAGCAGTTAAGGCTATAAGTATGGATCGAACCCATGATGCACTGATTTTCGAGGGCCAAGTCAGCAGTTGGTTATAAAAAAACTAAGGCATGAGGAGATAAAAGGCTCAATGGCTGATTCCATTAATAATGTGCTACTTATTACAAGAAGCTGGTTTCAATTTATAAGAGGAAAACTTTCGAGTCGATGCCCTCACTTCTTGTAATCGGCCCC
The DNA here is from genome assembly GCA_021015155.1 of Magnolia officinalis. NCBI lineage: Eukaryota > Viridiplantae > Streptophyta > Magnoliopsida > Magnoliales > Magnoliaceae > Magnolia > Magnolia officinalis. The sequence goes on from JAJHSJ010000009.1 coordinate 19,207,945, forward strand.
TCATCGTTTGTAAAGTAGCTTCCCACTTGACGACAACCTAATTAAGTCGACTGATCATTGCTGTCTGAGCTTGAGCAACTGCTGCTAAGTCCTTGACCGATTTCTTCTGTTGACTGAGCTTAGTGTGCTTCTTTGCATAGGTTTTCTTCAAAATAAGTAGCTCTGCCTCCATAAATACTATTCTAGCCCCCATATCATCCAACTCGGCCTCGGACGTTTTTAGCTTGGCAGCATCGACCGAGAGTTGATTGACAACATCCCGAGTAAAGGCCAACTGGGATTCTGTTGCGACCCGTTCTGCTTCGAGACGGCCGACAACGGTGCTGCTCTCCTTTAATAAACCCCAGGAACTCATGAAGGGCTGGTAACTCGACCGCAAGGCTAGGGTCGAAGCAGGAGAGTGCATTGTAGGACTTGTAAGTGCTATAGTTTATATCCCAGTCTGTTGTCAAATTTGTGGTGCCAAAATCACTGTTATATAACTTGCATAAGTGAAGCTCTCTCAAAGATCAACATTCATGAACAAGCAAAGCTCACAACAAGCAAAGCTCACAAGTACAAAGATCAACCTTGACTGCAAGAACTGCTTACATGACATGACTCAAGAATGCAAGACTTCAGGAAGAGTACAAGGCAGTTTGTAAAGAACTCAAGACACTTTCAAGGTTGAACTACATCAAGATTTCAAGATTGAGCTACATCAAGATTTCAAGATTGAACTACATTAAGACTTCAAAGCTTAAACTTCAAGGTCACTTGTTCCTAATGTTTCAATGTCCTTACTTCATGTTTGAGGTTTGACTGACCTTAGGAGTAGGTCACTTTAGATACATAAGTCGGATGTTTATTTTACATGAGTTTGGTCTATTCTTCGACTAGTCCTAGGCCTTCTTCGACTAGTCTTAGCTTTGCTTCGACCAGTCTAAGAAATTCCTCGATCAGTCGTGAGTTTGTTATAAAATTTGGATATTTTCTGTTAGGCTTCGACTAGTCCAGGAATTTGTTCGACCAATCGAAGGAACAGTGTCGACTGCATCTTCGACCAGTCGAAAGTCTTCGACTCAAAGTCCAGCGATGAAATTCAAGTTCTTCGACCAGTCGAAGGAGACCTACGACCAGTTGAAGGAGACTTTCGACCAGTCGTAAAACGGTCAAAGCTTATCGCGCCCAATTTTTTAAATATCTATTAATTCTTCGACTAGTCGAAGAACTCCTTAGACCAGTCGAAGACGCGATCTGCTCACCTATAAATAGAGCACGAATCTCAGAAGAATTCATTGAATTAATTAATCCATTTAAGCCAATCTTTGTCGAACTTCTGAGAGATAATTCTGTGCTCCATCTAAGCTAAGTGTGCTTATTTAATATTCTCTTTCTTTAGCTTTATTTAATTGATTTTGTTTCTGCTATTCCAATCTAATTTGATAAGAGGAATTGTTATTCCCTTTCTTTGGAATCAAAATCAATTAAGGCAAGCCCTATTTGGTTTAATTTAAAATCTATTAGAACTAGAACCAATGTAATTGAGTACTGGACATTGAACTTGGACATTCAATCATCTACTCTGACTTGGTTCTACCGGACTGCTACAACGAAGGAGATAATCAGGTATTTTACATTTAATTGTAAATTCCTTTCTGTTTTGGTTTCTTTCAAGATTTGCCAGAAAAATCTTGTTGTATTGGTTATCTGAGGAGAGCCAGGAAAACTCAGAAGTGGGGTTTTTTTTAATTGTGTAAGCCCACAGACAAAGACACAATTGTATATGTTTTGGGTGAACCTGTGAAAACATATTTTGTTAGTGAACGCTAATATCCCCTGTGTGAGGATATTAGGAGTGGAGTAGCATTCTGTGTGGCTGTTGTTTAACAGTTGGTGAACACACAGGCGAACCACTATAATCCCTTGTGTTGTGGTTAAATGATTTATACTTCTAATCTTTAATTATTCATTTGTGGGATGTATGTATGGTGGTAAATGTTGTAATCATTTAATTCAAGAATTGTGGGAATTTTATAATAGTTTAGAATTTATTTTCTGCTATTCCTTTATTAGCTTGATATTCAATTTCCTTTAAAGATTGTTCCAGCAAGGTTGCCCTGCAATTTTTATGGTGTATGGCTGTCCCTAGAACAATACATTTGTGATTACAATTTATTTCAGTTCAGTTTGTGTTTATTTCTGTATTCCTCTTTGGTTTGAGATTTGATACAAAGATCTTTCTCGAAATAAGGTTGTCCTACCATAAACTCTGGTTTTTGGTGTAAGGTTGTCCTTAGAACAACATTTGTATCAACCTCTCAAGATCTGAATTTTGAGGTTGTTTTACTTTCCTGCATTGTGATTTATTTTGGCTATCATATTCTTTTTAATTCCGCAGTTATAAGTTTTATTTGGCATAGTCCTATTCATCCCCCCCCCCCTCTAGGACATATAGCTAGGCCTTTTCAAGTGGTATCAGAGCCTAATAGCTCTTTTTAATTCTTGGATTTAATTCCTGAGCTAACGATTTAAGCTATTTAAGATGTCAAATTTTGATAGCCTTTCAGTCACTAGGCCCCCACCCTTTGATGGCTCCAACTATGCCTATTGGAAAGCCAGAATGAGGATCTTCCTCAAATCAATGGATGGGAGTGTGTGGCAAGCCACAGTGACTGAATGGAAACCTCCTATCATGAAAGTTACTGGGGTAGACGGTTCAAAATCTATGAAAGTCACACCATATTACCAATGGACCACACTTCAAAAAAGTGAGAGTAGTGCAAATGCTAAAGCACTAAATGCAATCACTTGCGCACTATCACCGGATGAGTTCAAAAGAATCATTTCCTGTGATACTGCAAAGCAAGCTTGGGATATATTAGAAATGACACACGAGGGTATTACAATTGTAAAAAAAATCTAAAGTCCAACTCCTCACAACCAGATTTGAAGAAATTCATATGGAGGAAAATGAAATGTTTATGGACTTTTACACTAGATTGAATGACATTGTAAACTCAATGTGGGGTCTTGGCGATAAAATCCCAGAAAGTAAAGTATGTGCAAAGATATTACGCTCACTTCCTGAATGATTCAATTCTAAAGTAACCGCGATCCAGGAATTTCGTGATACGGATAATATGAGGGTAGAAGAACTTGTTGGTTCTCTACAAACTTACGAGTTAAACTTTAAAGCTCCTAAAGGTAAATCTATCGCACTAAAATCTTCTTAATGTAATTCAGAAGAAAATTCTGATTCAGAAGATGATATGTCTCTTTTGGCTAAGAAATTTTACAAGATTTTCAAAAGCAAGAAAAGGGTTGATTTTCAAAAATCGAATGATAAAAAGAAGTTTAGACCCAAATCTCGAAAATCTTTGAAAGATAGTCAATGTTACAACTGTCAAGAATATGGGCACTTAGCAAATAGATGTCCTAAAAAGGACAAACCCAAGAAGAAGGGTATGTTGGCTACATGGGATGAATCATCTGATTCTGAAGCTTCTTCTGAATCAGAAGATTCTGAAACTGAGTCGGTCAATGAAGTTAAAGCTCTTATGACTCTAGCCAAATTCACATTTTCAGATAATGACTCAATAAGTGAAGAAAATCTGAATAGTGAATGTGAAAATGAAGATGATCTTCAAGACGCTTACAATGCCCTATATAAGGAAAGTTGTAAAATTGCTGTTAAACTTAAACTTCAAAAAGAAAAGTTTTCTAAACTCAAAGAATGTTTTGAATCACTTGTCTTAGAAAAATCACAAATTTCAGATTGTTTTGAAAAATCAAAATGCGATTTGGAATTCAAAAACTCCTTAATTATTGATTTGAAATCTGAAATTGAGAAACTCAAAAATGAAGTATCTTCTCTTCTGAGTCTAAAGGACACATGGAAATATGCCCAAGGTGATCCAAAGTTAGAAAAACTTTTATCCGGATCAAGAAAATGTGGCGATCTATCCGGGTTGGGCTATGATAAAAAATTATCTCCTAAACAAAAGTATACTCCTCCTATGTTTGTTAAAGGAGAGTCCTCAAACTCAAAAGGGAAAAGTACTTATCAAGGTTTTTCTAGAAATTCAAAAACTTTTCAAAAACCTAGAAGCAGCCATGTCAACTTTAATCAGAAACGAAATCCACTAGCTGAAAAGATAGTTGATTTACTCAAGGAGCTCTTAAAATCTAACTCTATAGGTGATTCTTACAACTATAAACAAAAGAAGACCAACTTTGTTCCTAAACCCAAAACAGTTATGAAATGGGTTCCTAAAGTTGCCTGCTTGGTTGCTCACATTACTTTCAAAGCAACAAGTCATTCAAAGTGGTACCTAGACAGTGGATGCTCCAGTCATATGACAGGTGACAAAGATTTATTCACGGATTTGAAAGATATGACTGATGGTTCAGTCACATTTGGTGATGGTAGCAACTGCAAGATTATAGGCCAAGGTACGGTTGAACTTTTTAATCTTTCTGTGTTTAAAAACGTTTTATATGTTGAAGGCTTAAAACATAACTTAGTATATCTCAAATATGTGATAATAATCATAGTATTCGGTTTTTTAATCAAAGCTGTGAGATACTAAACAATAAGGGTTCTGTAATATTAACTGGACGTAGAACGTCTGAAAATTGCTATATTATTAGCGAATCCAGCTCATCTAATCAAACATGTTACATGGTCCATACAGATGAGACTGATTTATGGCACAAATGTCTTGGACATGTACATTATCGAAATTTATATAGATTGAGCAAACGAGAACTTATAAGAGGTTTACCCAAACTTCAGAAATTAGATAAAATATGTGGTGTGTGCTAGATAGGCAAACAAACAAGGAACTCACACAAAAAGGTGAATTCAAATACCACATTAAGACCACTCGAACTCCTCCACATAGATCTAATAGGACCTACTAGAACGGAAAGTCGTGGTGGGAAAAAGTATATCCTGGTAATAGTTGATGACTTTACCAGATTTACATGGGTAGCCTTCTTAAGGGAAAAATCTGAAATCCTTGAAGAAGTAAGAAAAGTTCTCAAAAGGATTCAAACTGAAAAATGTTCTCAAATCAGTAAGATTCGTAGTGATCATGGATTTGAATTTGAGAATAGCAATTTTGAGAAGTTCTGTACCGACCAAGGAATATTACATGAATTCTCAGCTCCCAAAACTCCACAACAAAATGGAATTGTGGAAAGAAAGAATAGGGTGCTTCAAGAAATGGCTAATGTCATGTTGAATAGCATGAAACTCTCTAAAAATCTTTGGGCTGTAGCAGTCAACACAGCTTGCTATATTATTAACCGAGTCTACACTAGTAAAGATAATAATAAAATGGCTTACGAATTGTGGTTCAATAAAAAGCCTACTGTTAAATACTTTCGAGTTTTTGGCAGCAAGTGCTATATTTTACGAGACGTGAAAATTTGAGAAAATTCGATACGAAGAGTGATAAAGGGATTTTCTAGGATATTCCTTAAACAGTCGAGCTTATAGGGTTCTGAACAAAAGAACTGGTGTGATTCAAGAGTCCATTAATGTTGTCATTGATGATCACTTAAACACGCCAATCCCTAATTCAGATAATGATGAAGTTCTAATAATTGATAAACCCGATACTTCATCGAATCAGACTGATTCTGAGTTGAGGACTGTTAAAGATCATCCAACCACACAAATTCTTGAAAACCCTTTCACTGGTGTTTGCACACGTAGACAACTTGAGGATATATGTAATTATGTATGTTTTACATCCCAAATAGAACCATCTAACGTAAAAGAAGCTCTTGCTGATGAGAACTGGATTGTTGCGACACAAGAAGAACTTAACCAATTCGTAAGAAATGATGTTTGGTATCTCGTACCAAGACCTAAAGATAAACACATCATTGGAACAAAATGGATTTTCAAAAATAAGTCTGACGAGTGTGGAAATATAATTAGAAACAAGGCTAGACTAGTGGTACAAGGTTATACTCAAATTGAAGGAATTGATTTTGATGAAACTTTTGCACCAGTAGCACGTCTTGAATCTATCAGACTATTTATATCCATTGCATGTTTTAGAAAGATAAAGATCTATCAAATGGATGTGAAAAGTGCTTTTCTAAATGGCGATTTACATGAAGAAGTCTATATTGAACAGCCAATGGGTTTTGAAGATCCAAAAAATACTGATCATGTGTATCGGCTTAAAAAGGCACTTTATGGATTAAAACAAGCACCTAGGGCATGGTATGAGAAACTAACAAAATTTCTTTTAAGTCATAATTTTCAAATGGGATCTGTTGATAAAACTCTGTTTGTTAAAAAACATAATGATCATATCTTAATGGTACAGATTTATGTTGATGATATCATTTATGGATCAACTTGTACTGACTTGACTACTGAGTTTGCAGATTTGATGAAATCACAGTTCGAAATGAGCATGGTTGGGGAATTGACTTATTTCCTTGGATTGTAAGTAAAGCAACAACGTGAAGGAATATTCATTTCTCAATCTAAGTATGTTTTGAATCTAATCAAGAGATTTGGATTTGAGAATGACAAGAATTTCGATACTCCTATGAGTACTACCCTGAAACTCTCAAAAGACTCTAATGGTAAAAATGTTGACTCAAAACTTTATTGGAGTATGATTGGTAGTTTGTTATATTTAACTGCTAGTAGACCTAATATTTCTCTAAGTGTTAGTATTTGCGCTAGATATCAATCTGATCCAAAAGAATCTCACTTGATTGTTATCAAGCGGATTATTAGATATGTCGCAAGTACTGTAAATCTCGGTCTCTGGTATCCTCATGAGACTAGTGTCCAATTAGCTGGATACTCGGATGTTGACTGGGCTGGTAATCTAGATGATAGAAAATCAACCAGTGGTGGTTGCTTTTACATTGGAAATTGTCTAGTTTCCTGGTTTAGTAAGAAACAAAATTCTATATCACTTTTAACATCTGAAGCTGAGTATATCGCAGCTGGTAATGCATGTACACAGCTTGTTTGGATGCAACGAATGCTAAGTGATTATGGAATTAAACAGGATTCTATGTTATTACATTGTGATAATTCCAGTGCGATAAATATTTTAAAAAATCCTATTCAACATTCTCGTACTAAGCACATTGACATTAGATTTCATTATATTCGGGAATTAGTAGAAGAAAAAGTTATATCTCTGGAATATATTCCTATCGAAGATCAACGAGCTGACATTTTCATAAAACCTCTCGATAAAAGCAGGTTCAAAAAGATGAAATTTGATCTTGGCATGTGCATTTTGAAATAATTATTTATGCCTACTTGTATCATAGTGTATATATTTGCTAGATTGATTTCCAATTTTTGAATAATTTGCAAGAAATATGAATTTTTGGACATTCTTCGACCAGTCGAACTTCGACCGGTCGTATATATCCACGACCAGTCGTATATCTCGGGAATCACTTAAAATTTGGGGATTTTGCTTTCTTCCTCATTCCGTTTTTCCTCTCTAAGGAGCTGAGCTTCGACTTGTCGAACCCATTGTTCATGTTCTTCATGGTTAGTGTTCCAATTACGTTTTTCTTGCAGATTTGTGTCTAGATTGTTTACTTTTCTAGCTTGAAGCTTTCTATTTTGGATTTCATTGAGATTTGGGGTTTGGATTTTGAAAAATATGTTTTGAGTAAACCCACTTCTCAATCCTTTGCAACTTCTTATTTCCTTGATATCTTTGTTGCAAATGGCTTCTAGAGGTAGAAAAACTACTTCCCGTGGTCCTTCTTCTTCCTCCAGATCGACCATTATCTCTAAGCGTCGTCTTCTTGCTCCCAATGATGATCCATCTTATGTTAGGGACATTAGATTACGTAATGTTATTATTGAACATCCTGTTGATGTTAATCATATTGCACCTTTTGACATCCTTCCTATGCTTGAAGCTGTAGGTTGGGTTAACTTATTACATTGGGGTGGGCCAGCATACCGGTCCATTGCTCAATCCATGTTTGCATGTATTAGTACTTTCTCACAGGATAATTTAACTTTTAAAATATCTACTAGAGAAGGGCCTTTTGATATTGATCGTCATTTAATTTCAGCCCTTATGGACATTCCTGTGAATGATGAGGGTATTCCTATCCATAACCTAACTGATAAACCCTCAATTACTGAAAAACGCATGCTCACCAGAGATTTGTGCAACATGGATGTTTAATGGACACAAAAAGGGAATGTGCTTCCCGCAAGGTATTTGTTACCCAAGTACAGAATTCTCCACAAAATCTTTGTGTTTAATATGTATCCTCGTTCGGGTAATAAAACTGACTTGACCTCATTTATGATTCGTGTTATCCATGCTATTTCCAGTGGTACTCAGATTTGTTTACCATCCTTAATCTTTCATTTCATTCTTTAGTTTAGACTCCATCCTGGTCATAGTGACATTCCTTTTGCTTATTTAATGACTGTATTGGCTACACATATGTTAGTCGATATGCCGGTTGATGAGGCACCGATCCATCATCTGATTTTCAACAATACTAATATCAATAAGATGAAGCTGGAATTACTTTTTAAACAAGGTGGTGGTGGTGGTGGTCATGAAGAAGCTGGTGATGACATTAATATGGATGACATTTTTGAGGAACTGGATTCTGATTCAACAAATGATCCAGATTTTGAACCATCTGATGTTGATGCACGTCTGAGTGCATTAGAGGATAAAGTTGAGAATATAAATGTAAAGATGGAAAACATGTCTGTTGCTCATGATTTACAATTCAAGTACATGCGCAAATATCTAAGGCAATTGAACAAAGGCATGCACCAACTTGATCCCTCTATTTCTGCTCCGTCATCTGGTTCTGGTTCTGTTTAGTTTATATGGGATTTCTGGTCTGTAATAAATTTATAACTTAGCACTAGATTGACTGATTTTGAGTTGGATACTATCTTTGTTTTATGCTGGATATTTGTTCTATGTAAAACTATATTGAGTATCTCTATCTCTGATTTTTGTATTCATCTCATAGCTCCTCATGTTTACTCTCATATATCCCTTTATTTAGTTCTCCTTTATTTTTGTTTCCTTTGTCATATTGTGACAAAAAGGGGGAGAATGGTTTGTTCTTAACGATGTGAATGTGAGAGGAGTAGCATTGGTTATGTTACTTAGGGGGAGTATGTTTGAACTAGTTGAATGAATTGGTTGAATGTTGATTATTGAATATTGATTTGCAGGTGAATATTGATTTGCAGGTAAGCTAGTTGATATTAACTGGTTCATAATTAGTCCTTTACCTGCCTTAACCTAACTAGTAGCCTAGTCGCAACGTATGAGCAGCGGTAATCCACTAGTTGTGATCCAAAGTCTATGCCTCTACACTAGATGATTTCATACCATTTTAAATGAGGGAAATTGTTTTATCGCTTAGAGTCAAGCGTTCTCTAATTGGAACTGAGTTGTACGGACTTGAATTTAACTACTCTCGGGCACTTCACACATGCTCATACCAGCTAAGAGGGTCCTAAGGTTCACATTATTAATTTGTTGGATTTTCTATACGGTCAGGTTTGTCGAAATCTAGGAGCACCGCTCTAGGTCCAAAACTCCAAGGGTCTATTTGGCTAGTGGTCTTAAGTTGTATTAAATGGGACTGCATTACTAATCCTACCTCGGGATTGGGAATGGCATGGTTGGTAGGAGGGTGGGTGGGATAAAAATAAATTTTATAGGCTTTGAAAAATGAGCCTTGGGTTGGAAAGTGTGAGATGGGATTTCCAAATCCCAGGAATCGGAATTTCTAAGTGTAAGAGGAAAACTCGGGATATACTTTTTATTGCATACATTCCAAACATGGCATTGGAAAACATGGGATACACCCAACCTAGGAACCATATCATACACACACAGTCATTATTACTTTTACAATTCTATCCACCTTAAACTCACTTAATGCAGTTGGCCGAAAGGGCCTTAAAGGGAGAAAAAGGGCTGGAGTTTTGGTTCTCCATGGACTTGGGTCCTCAACAGACGTTGTAGGGGCCCAAAAGATAGGGGTTTAAGAAAGAGAATGGAGAGAACAGGTGGGTGAGGAAGCTCACACGAGATTTGAGCTCCAAGTGGGCGTGTGGGGGTCCAAATGAGAGAAACGAAGAGGGAAAGGAGAAGAGGGATGCAATGCACGATGAGAGTGGGTAGGTTGTGGTCGAAATCAGTAGGGAGGATGATCGGAAGTGTGATTTTGAAGAGAAACAACCAGTTTGGAGAGAGAAAATGGCTTGGAGGGGAGGTTTGTGAAGGAAGTAGGAGTTTGAGAGGGTTTCGATGGATGAGACACACATCAGGGGGATCCCACAACCCCCAAACTTGGTCGGCCCAAGCCCCGGGCCCGGCCTAACAAAAAAATTGGCGAGGCCTCGCCAAAAAAATTTAGATTTTTCAAAAGGGGCCCCCATGGTCGTGTTCCTCCAGTCCCCTAGGCCCCAAAAACACTGGGTCCCACCTTGGATCCCTTTGGAAGTGCTCTGTTTGGCCCTCGAACCCCGATTCGCTCCAACCAACCCAGCTATGCCGGGTTGCACAGCCCGAAATTGCGAAAAAATCCTCCGATTGACGGTCGTTTCCCTGTTTCAATTTCGTTTTACTAAAAATAGTAGTTCTAGTTTGATTACTCTTCATCTGTTGGGCTTTAGGAGTTACGCCCATTGTGAAAAGAGCTTAGAATAATTAGGAGAACGGTTTGGTGAAGCCAAATAGGACACTTACTATTTTTGGCTGAAAACCTAGTGCACTAATAAACATCACGACCTTATAGTAAGTCGCGAATTCTAGGAGTTTTAGTTGTAGTTTGTTTCTGATTTCCTTCCCATTACTTGGTATCCTTATTTAAAGGATTGTGAACTCATTTTTCTTTTGTCATTCATTAATCAATTTTGAATTTATTAGAATTTATTTCTATTTTCTGCTTTCCTTCCTCGTGGATTCGAGAAGTCTCTGTGAGGAGTCCAGAGAAGCTCCAAGGATTCTGAGTAGTTCTCCTCATCACGTTTATCCCATATTCTACCAATTGTCAGCGGTTGGGGTGAGTTGGTTTGTAATCTAGACTCATTAATAGATGGCCTAGGAATGTTTTAAGGTCGACCCGTGCGACCATGGTTGAATACAGACTCAATTTCGGCGTTCGTTTTCAGTGAACTTCGCCAATTTGGTGAAATCGGGATACCTATGACTGTTTCTACGTTCCGTCACTCCCTCCTAAGTCAGAGTGCGTCGTGTGACCATAACCCAGGTCCGGTTTAATCCAAATCATGCTCTGATACCAACTGTAACATCCCGAAAAATCGGGGGTCGAGCATAACTCAACACCTGAGTTCCAGAACATCACTTATGCAACATAGATAATGATGATTAAATGTTGTCTGCATTAGTGTATTGAACATGAGTGAGATTAAGCCAAAACAACATATCATACTCCAGAGATAGTGAATTAGCAAGCGGAAGACTATGATAGATATATAAAATATATAAAAAACTGTGGTGTGTCTCCAGAGTGTGATAACATTACCAGGTTAATAAATTTCAAGTACATTTCTAAAATATACCAATGTGTAAGTGTAATGTCTTCTATCCCAAGTACCATAGCCCCGTCAATACAATAACAGGTCTTCATAAACCTGTTAGAGAGCTACAAGTAGGAGAACTCATCCTCCACATCATAGTAGTCCGGCTCTGCTTCATAAGCATCGCCATCACCTGAAACTCAACAAAACTGGTTGGTGTGTACAACACCGTCCTGTAACGTGGGAGTGAGTGATCAACTCAGTGGAACAATAAAGCATAGGTTAACATGTTATCAATTCAGTCAAGCAGTAATGATAAAGAAGGACAATCAAATAATTCTAACTACTCTTATTTAATGCAAGTATGAAATGACATGATGTATGCCCTTGCCAAACCACCCTCAAGCGACACCATCTTACGTTCGCGAATGCGTTCATCCCTCAGTGGTCCACATCTACCAGGCACATGCAGTGCGATGATGAGCATGATTACCGAGTAATTATTAGTCCTTTTCAAACAGCAGTATTGGGAAACTAAGGTACCTCCCTTGTATCATTCCCAAACATGATCCATTCTAGGGTCGTTACTCCTAGTTAGTCTCATACGATATTATGGATTGAGAGGCATAGCGAAGGCATCACAAAGGGCTCGTCACCCGTCAGCACGGATACAGATCTCACCGTATGCGGCTCAATTGCTGGCCGTTAGCTCGAATATAGGTCTCACCGTACTCGGCTCAATCGCTGCCCATCAGCTCGAATACAGATCTCACCGTACTCGGCTCAACTCATGCTCTAGTTGCTGTGAAGGGCTTGTCGCCAATCACAGACCTTAGAGCATACTCGAAGACATTACGGAGGACTCGTCGCCCGTCAGCACGAATACAGGTCTCACCGTATTCGGCTCTCGCCGTAGGTGTCGACAGCTCGAATATAGTGTCCCATACCACCATAATCGGCTCACGAGTCTGGTTGCTCACTAGTCACTATAGTGGCCCCAGCATAGGCCGACAGCTCGACCATGGTGTCCCATACCACCATGCCCGGCTCATGAGTCTTAGCGGATCGAGGTACCATGATTAAAAGAGATTTCACTGGTAAATTTGGTACCCTAGGTTCAAGCAGTAGCGTCCAAACATGGTGAACATACATTAGACAGATCGGGTTACTTGACGAGCTCGGCTAGCTCGAGCGCACAACAAGTTGAACGACATGAAGTGTATAAGCACTTCGTGTGGCCAACCACTATCGCTAACCGAAGTACGACTCGGGTTCGTCGAACACATCTCACGTGGCAACTGAAACTTAGCCACGAATTCGATCCTGTTACCGACTGCCTGGACTATACAATAGCCCCAATCACATTCAATTGCAGATAGGTAAAGCAGTAATGGATCAAGATTCAAATCATACAATCAAAGTCTGGTATTATCCGTTTAGGGCAGTCAGGGCTGTTGCACGCACTCGTTGCTCCACTCCCCCATCACCCATGACGGATCATACAACGTAAACATGAATTTAAACATATACATAACATAGATAACATTGTACAATCGGTTGAGCTTGTTATGAAGCACAACACAAGCATGAGTTTGTACATATTCAATTCCTAATCACACAGCTATCCAAGGAAATCACACACATAGTTAAAGGAGTTGAGAATCATATCTCAACACCCTTATACATTACAATTTACTAACTACTACTCATTCAAACGTTTCAACAAACACTTTAAAAATACATACATCAACATACATGACATATGTTGATCACATAGGCATTAGACCAAATCCTTTCACTAGGGAGTTGCCCCAATCATAACATGCGTACACTCACGACGGATAGTCATGGCAAGCAGGAATCCAAGTTCCATATTCATTCAGTCATTTCCACAAACACTTGGGCCACACATTTTAGCATATATAGTGTATATTGGCCGTGGCGTGATTTAGGGTAAATCCTTTCGTCAAAGGGGTATCGCCAATACAACAATCATATATCCATAACAATTAGTCATGGCGAGCATGAATGAGAATTCTATACTCATTCAGCCATTTTCACAAACACTTAGAATACACTATTACAACATACATGGTGTATGTTAGCAAAACATGTATTAGGGCTATCCTTTCACCAAGCAAGTATTTTATGCATATATAATATATTTATACAACAAATAATCATGGCAACCACATCTCTAAAATAGATATGTATACGGTACTTTCTATAATACAGTATTTCTACATACATAGTGTATATTAGTAAAACATGTATTTGGGCGAATCCTTTCACCAAATAAGTATTTTATTCATATATCGTATATTCATACAACAAATAATCATGTCAAACACATTTCCAAAATTTATACGTATACGGTATTTTCTACGAATACCTAGAATATGTAGAATTCCATAATCTACATCTTTAATCGAAACAGAAAACAGAAAGCACTTTGTACATGTGCAATTGCATGCAGATTATGAATCTATCATTATCTGACATTGAAAGCGTTGAAAACCATAACCTATACACCTAAAGTCCGCATCTTTTGTCGTAGAATCGTAACGAATCCAATAGGTTTGCTAAGCTTCCGTATTCGGCAGTTTGGCAACCTATAGAACGAAATATGTTAGTTATTTCATAACCTACAACCACCCAAGCCCCAAATCAGATTAGGGTTAGGGTTTCTTACCTAGAAATAGAGTCGGATTCGCTGGGAAAGCGACGAGAATGGAGTGGTGAAGCTTGTATAGCGGCAGGGAAGAGTGGCGGGGAGATTCTCCCACTGCTCCTACACTTTCTCTCTCTTTTCTCTCTCCTCTCTCTAGGGTTTCTCCCAAATTCGTATGGTTGCCATGAGAGAGGGTTTAAGGTCCTTATATAGTCTAAAAACTCACCGAAATAGACTCCAGGTCAAAGTATACTTAGGTTATAACCAAAGCGGGACTTTTCCAGCTCAACGGAGGACTTCTGGCGGGCCTCCTTGAGCCAAAGGTCGGACTTAAGCTCACAACCTATGGATCTAGGTTCTATTAAGTTTTCGTTTCAGTCGGGATTCCAGATCACGCGTGGCGGACTAGTTTCAGTTCAACGGTCAGCGGATCTCGATCGGAGATTCCGAGTACATGTAAATGTGTATGAAATTTCTCCTGATCCGAGGGTGTAATTTGGTCTGATTCTGACGGTCTGGTTGCTTAAAACTGATCCGCAAGCAACACGTGCCAGATTACTATTCAAGATATTTTATTTTGAATTAATTTCATATTTCTCACACTCTTCACTCTGAGCTCAAGCGAATAGCGCTGGGACACTATCAAGCCCAGCTAGGCGGTCCTAATTCCTTAACTTCGTGTTAATCAGACTTCTGACGTGCGGTCCAGATCCGATACGGAGTTTTGAGATGCTCCCGAGAGCAGCCGGGTAATGAGATTAATCCTAGATTTTAGGGTAACCTAGCGTCAATGATTTTACAAGTTTTTGGTCTTGCAGATCATATTTAAAGTGATTAGTGCTAATTTCACAGGCACTCTAGTTTAACACTGGCTAATTCTTGCCTAATTTCTAAAGAATTTAGTCCTGAGTAATTTCTGTCTGAGGTGGTATCTGGGCCTTTGCAGTTTGTATCTAAAGTGATCTAAGTTATACTACTTAGCTAGTTTAAGGTAGTGTCTAGGGCGAAAGTGCTTAGAAAAATTGAAAGAACAAGGTAGTGAAGGGTGGGATTTGTGAAGAAAATGGTTTGAAAAGGGATTTAAGGCTTTAATTGAGTGTTTGAGAAGTTAAACCGGTGTTAGGATTGACCCATCGCCTAAGGATGTCTAATTCCAGGTTGGGAAATATCCGGGCTGTTACAATCCAATATCACATAGTTCTTTCAAGAGATTCATTCTTACAATCGCTACTACTCAATTGTGAGTTTTTTTTTTCCTTTTGTTTGATTTGCACTGGTATACTGAAAGTTTTTTCTTGTGGAAGGCAAAGTGCAACTTATCTTTAGAGGAAGAACCCTACCATTTGACTATTGGCTGGTCATTATAAAATTTTGCAAGTGGCTGAGTAAGTGACCGGTCTTCCCAGATTCTAGTCATATATGTTCATATTAAACGTATCTGCTTATTTCTGTACTTAGGGTTGATGTTGATCGATTTGGATCAAGCCGCTATCTGGCATACCTACATACATTACATGTGATAGGAAACAAGTCGAGTGCCGTTAGTCTCGTATAGTCATTTGGCATGCATGTACGACTATCATAACAATCCCAGGTGTGGGGCCTCTTATTGTTAATGCATGGCCCAAAAATAACAGTGATCAACTAGCCTAATCACCCACCTGGTGACTATAAGATGAAAATCTAAAACTAAAATGGTGGTCGTTCCAAATTCAATGGTATTAATGACATTGTTAGGATTGTCTGAAAAATGTTAGTTTTGGTTACATTCCATCCCTAATGTGGCCCACCAATTGGTAGGTCAGGATTGCCATACATATATACCATATGTTTAGTGGATGAGTCACCACCATGGAAAAAGGATTGGGTCCATTCACTAATCAATTGGGCCGTACTATCAAAATTGGCCAACGTGGAATCTAACCCAACATAGAAGTATCCCACCTAATGAGTGGGTGGCTCCAATTTTAGCATCAAGTGATCTTCATGATGGGCCCACCTTTTTTATGGCTCAGATGCCCCGTATACGTAGTACATGCCACAATATTGTTATATTGTGAATGATCATTGAGAAATGGTCTAATGTAGTTAACCACAAGCATTTTCTTAAATTACAATAATTTCTGCCTCTAAACCGATGATTTTTAAGTCATCTTCCTTTAGATTAAAACTCTAATGAGGATTCCAACCTTCACATTTAAGATGTGCTCGAACTTCACCATTTTTTACAGTTTAGACCCAACGTCTATAGGTATATCCTTGTATAAATTCTCTAGAAGACCCATCTACGTGAATCCCCTATAAATTACAACATTCCACTAGTTGTTGGAGATTCACCCAACCTCCCATCACCTTTATCACTGAAAGGATTATCTCATGCAGGGTGTTTAATCTTGGAGCTGAGACATTAACGACCCATCAACATCATGGTCAGGGGAGAAAATGGAGCTAATTGAAGTATATGAGTGCATTGATCAAGCAACCGAAGATGACATATCACCCTGCTCAATTTGACAAGTAAGTGTCATTGAATGAGTCCATGTAAACTTATTCTTTGTGTAGGATTAAGTGTAAGATTTTGATTACGAAACTCCATTAGGTTATTGTGTAAGACCTTGATTCTTATGTAGGACTTAAATCAAAGTCCTTGTTTAGGTCACCAAACACAGGTGCGTGTGTGTGTGTTAGTTTCCGAGGGAGCCTCCGGCTAGAGTAAATACAGATTCTTGGACTAGGACTGAGGTTGTTGGTTAGCCGATAGAAAACTAACTCAAGTCTCTTTTGGGAGCCTCTAGGGGGAGTGTACACTTGGTAGGTTTTTGTGTAGGATCGAAGTTCGTAGCGAGCTAATAGAAAACCACGTAAGTATCTGAGGGAGTCGGTCCTTATGTAGGATTGTAAAGGTTAGAGGTGAATTTGATTTAAAATATTTGATAGTGAAATTCAGTACACTCATGGGTTGAGTGTGTTCACCGAGAGTGGAGTAGGGAAACCGAACTAGTATATATGCTTGTGTTTGAGATTGTCTTTGAGCAGTTGTTTAATTATGCTTATGTGATTGGATGTTTAATTATATGTATGTATGATTAGATGAATGCTGGGAGTCGATAGGTAGTACATCCTACACATACATGTACACTATCATTTATAGACTAGTTTTTTGAATAACATGTCATTTGTAGTCTATGTGATTTGACTCTTTATTGACTTGGAAGCCTTAGAGTTAATTACCTTAATTTGTTTAATTTGCATATTAGTTTAAGTAGACAATTGTATTTCATGAACTTATTTGTAAATCTATAATGGGTAAGCCTTTTGGGGATAATAGAGAATTTAAACTTGATAGTCATATCTTTGCCTTTACCCCTACAGTAATTCAAAGGGAATTATCTACTTCTAGAAGTAGACCAAGAACTTCTCTTATGTGCCTGCTTATGAAAATGTTGGGCACCTTAAATTTGAATGTGATATGTTAGAATGGGCCCAATCTACCTCAGTGTCAAACCATAACAGTACATTCTTCATGACCGAGAAATTGGTACACCAATAGATAAGCATCCCTAAATGATGGTCGGTATAAGGGAGAGTTTCTAACCATTCTTAAAAAGACTGATCGGATGATGGTGTTGCTAACTCGAATTGCTGAGCTTAATGAAAAGACCAAGTCAATGCTATTTAAGGGTGATGATAATCAGGGTAGGACTAACATATATAAATCACCTACTGAATATAAATCTCCAACTAGGAAATCACATAAGAGAAAAAAATCTAGGAAAATCATTCCCCCTCCCGAACATAATTCAAGTCGTAGAAATTTCGCACCCAAGTTTTTTTTGAAGAGGAATGGGTGGCCTTAGGAGGTCTTTTTGAGATGAATTGTTAAATCAAAAGATTAAACCTCTTTAGTGAACACCATAGGAAAATTCGAGGATTCTAGTCTCATCTTATGCTTAATAGTTAAATATAAGGTTTAAGACTCATTCATTCTAATAGTTTAAGCTTTAAAGTTGTTGAATTTTAGTATTATATATTTTTAACATAGATTATCATTGATTATTCTTATTTTAATTGGTATATCTTTTGAATGACCATAATAAGAATGCTCCATGTTTTAATATTTATATGCATGATCTCCTATTAGTATGTGCCTTATAATTGGTAAATCTATGACTTAAAGAGTTGTTCCATGATATGTTTTTTTTTGGGTATATTTATCGGAATCAACTCTTCGACAAATACTGATAAAAAGGGAGAGAAAGATCAAGTCCCACCAAAACAAGTTTAATTCTGTTTTACAGGATTGGTTTATTGTTATAGGAATTGATGAGATAATGAGAGCAATTATACGGGAGCAATGCAAGTGTTACATGTCCTATTGTATTGAATTGTAAATTATTTATATTTGACATGTAATGTTTTGAGTTATTTTGGTATGTCATTGGTATTTATCATGACATTGTTTAGGTTAGGTTTTTGTCATATAATTGATAAAGAATGAGATTGTTAGTGCATCTTATTTGTTAATCACGTGAGTTGGTGTGTCATGTAGTCGATTGAACGCTTAAGAGGACATGAGTATCAAGGAGCAAAGAATAGGTAAATGAGGTGCCTTGGTGACCCTCACCCTTGACTCAAAACAACCTATTGAACCTCTAGATGATCCCTAACCTTATAGGTAAACCTTGTTGATCATCCTTGAAAGTGCTTAATTAAAACATGATAAGTAAGGCTAAAAGAGATGCAATTTATTATTATTATTATTATTATTATTATTATTATTATTATTATTATTTTTTGTGATATTGTATGCCCAAAACAACAGTCTTTCGGGTGGTGCTCGACCTCATTGAGCAGTTCTCGAGGGGTCTTCGATGGCATCGAAGACCACTTAATGGAGTCAAGTAGGTAACTTAGATCTGTCAAGCAACTACTAATTTTTTTATTTTTATTTTTTGTTTTTTAAATATCTAGTTCCTCGATGGCATCGAGAACGCATCGAAGGGTCCCCTCGATGCCATTGAAGATTAATCGATGGCATTGGATAGTAGTGTGTAAACTGTCAAGCACAATTGAGATGGAAACTCGATTTTCTCAACGACATCGATAGAGCCATTTTTTGCCTTTTTTATTTTATTATTTTATTTTATTTTTTTAAATTTTACCACTGGAACTTGGACTTTATATATAGAGCATTTAATTCTTGGGCATTTAGATGAGTTTTTTGGTAAAATAGAAGTTTAGGTGATTCTATGATCATATCTCTCATCTTAAGCCTCTAAACCAATGAGTTCTAAGTCATCTTTCTTAATATTAATACTCTAATGAGGATTCTAACTTCCACCTTGAGGATGTGCTTAAACTCCATAATTTTCTAGAGGTTAGACCCAACTTCTATAAGTATATAATTGTATAAATCCTCTAGAAGACCTATTTTGGTGAATCCCTTAGGAATTACAACCTTTCATCGGTTATAGGAGATTCACCCAACATCCCATTACCTTGGTCACTGAAAGAAGCATCACATGCAAGGTGTTTGATTCTGGAGCTGAAGCATTGGCGACGCATCTACATCATGATCAGAGGAGCAAAGAGGAGCAGATCGAAGAACAAAAAAGCATCGATCAAGCAACCAAATATGACACATCAATGGGGCTCAAATCAACAAATGTCATTGAGTGAGTCCATGTACACTCCTTCCTTATGTAGGATTATGTGTAAGAGTTTGACTGCAACTCGACTAGGTTCTTATGTAGGACATAAATCGAAGTCCTTGTGTATGCCATCGGATATGGTTGTATACATATTAGTCTCTGAGGGAGCCTTTGGTGGGAGTAAATGTAGGTCTTTGGACTAGGACCGAGGTTGTTGGTTAGTCGATAGAAAACCAACTCAAGTCTCTTGTGGGAGTGTCCGACGAGAGTGTATGCTTGATAGATTCTTGTGTAGGATTGAGGCTAGTGGTAAGCCTATAGAAAACAACATAAGTCTCTAAGGAAGCCGATCCTTGTGTAGGATTGTAAATGTTAGAGGTAATTCCGATTTAAAACCTTAGATAATGAAATCTGGTACACTCATGGGTTAAGTGTGTTCGTTGGGAGTTAAGTAGGGAAACCAAACCAGTATACATGTTTATGTTTGAGATTATTTTTGATCACTTATTTAATTATGCTTATGTGATTGAATATTTAATTATATGCACGTATAATTAAATGAATGCTAGGAGTTGATAGGTAGTATATCCAACACATACATGTACACTATTATTTATAGAGTAGTTTCTTAAATAACATATCATTTGTAGTTTATGTGATTGAACCTTCTATTAGCTTGGAAGCCTTAAAGTTAATTGCCTTGCTTAGTTTAAATAATTAATTGTGTTTAAAAGGTAAAAATTTTATTTGGACCTAATCACCCCCTTCAGGACATAACTTTCATTCCATAACTCTGCCAAGCTTCTGCGCATAGCCCGTGGCCCACCACATGCAATTTCATGTTCGTCATGCTAGGTAAAACATTTGGAATGATTTGGATGTTATTCACATGCCATGCGAGCCCCACAAATAGCTCACCTACATGGTAATTTACCATGTAGTATGGGCTAACATGTGACCTTTTCACTTAATCATTCTTCTTTCAAGATAGTAGTGAACTATCATAATGATCTGTTTGGATTAATGGAAATGGTGTGCCCCGGGGCTTGTTTGGATTCATGGAAAGAATAGGAAAAGAAATAATATGACTTTGGAAACCTCAGGACATCCTTGTTTATTTTTCAACAAGATTTTCCTAAATGTTTAGACTTTACTTTCAAATGATATGTTGTTTGGTAAAACAAAAAATGTTCTTGAGAAAATTTTTTGGGTAACTACTAGCAAGCGATAGATTAGCATATGTGGGTCATTGCTTAAAGATGGACAGTGGCAAATATGACATATGCAATAGATGTGGTTGCTTGAAGTTGAATTATTGCACACACGATACAAGTGAGGTGCTTGAAGTTGTACGGTCACACATGTGGTACAATGTATGCAAATTTGACACTTAGGTACTCAAAGCTAGGTAACAATACTTGTACACACTGACACACTTATTTGGAGCAACTGAAGATAGACAATGGCACATGTGGCACATTGGCACATGGGGAGTGCTTTGTACATGTGGAGTGCAAGAGGACATGAATGTTGTAACATATGGCATATTAGCACATGTGGGGAGCAAGAGAAGATGGATAATGATATATGTGGTACATTGGCTGATGTGTTCCTTGATAGGTTGTATAGACAAAGTTGCATTGAATAAGGAAGAATATGAGAATTGAGAGATGAGAAAGATTGACCACACAAGAATAAAAAAGAAGATAATTAATTTGGTGAGATAAGAGGGAAAGCAAGATTAAAAGATAATTATTATTTCTTTCCTCCCAAGGGATTACATTACGTTATCTTGTATAAATAACCATCATAATATTAAAATAAATGGTAGTTAAAAAAATAATTAAAAGTTTAAATTTGAAAATTTTAAATTTCAAATTCAAACGAGAATTGAATATTTGAATTTGAAAATAGAACTTTAAATTCAAATGAAATTTGATTGGGCGTCATCATTGACACATATGACAACGACGAGGCCTACTTGGGGGTATAATTAAAGATGGGCAATGAGTCATTTAATGCATTGACATATGTATCCCAATGTAAGGTAGTTGAAAGTGGATGCTGACACATTTGTGCTTAACCCTGGGGAAACTCGTTTTTCTTCAACGGGGTGAAAAATGTATTTCTTAAGTGTAAATGTGAATACAAAGAGTGCAATTATGTTTCCCACAGAAAAGTTTAACAAGGAGGGAAAAGCGAATTTTAATATTTCCTTTTCTTCCAGAGGATCCAAACCTAGTGAGAAATGCTTGAGTGCTCTAAGGGCCCGTTTGGCCGCCTGGATTGGAAGGGATTGAATGGTATTAAGGTGGATGGCATGGATTTCAAGGTAATAATGGTGTTGTCAGTGGATTGTCTTAAGATCCATGGGATTGCTATATCGTATCTGTTTGGTACGCCCATCCAATCAAGAGATTAAACCTTTCCATCCCTTTCAATCCCTCCAACCAAACACATCCCAGACTAAGAGGACTATTGGGCCTTAACAAATAGATGAATCAAATTGTTGGTAGGACGTATTTTGTGTAAACCATCTTGACCGTTCATATTAAAGGCCATTGATGAAATGGCTAATATTTGTCATATCGGTGTGATGTTTGTGTTGTATCCCATGAAATGTCCTTTGAATCTAGTGAACGGTCTGGATTAATGTGTTGGACTGTGTGTGTCCAAAGCAACTAGGAGCACTGTAGACATTGGAGCATTTCAGAAAAATGGTAAAAATATCGCCCAAGGACATATTTGTAATTATGTATGTAGCCTGTATTTATACTAGAATAAAGAGATATTCAAACACCAGTGGCCACAATAAACGTGGACAGTTGGCCATTGAATATTCTCTTTATGCGCTAGATTGCTACGTTCATTTTGCACAATTTAGGAAATGGTGGAGATGCTTCAACCATGCAGCATCACATAGTTGTACCACAATGTAGACCGTCCAAATCACTGACCCAATTGCAGATGAAGCCTAAATGAAGAACTGCGTTGAGAAGATAATATGTACTGTCTAATAATATTTCCCTCCGAATCTGGACCACTAACAATTTCACTTCGACCATCAATTTGATAGTAATGAATTGGATGGTTACGATTGCTTGATCTTTGTGATTTTGAAGATGTTCAGGTAGAATGAGACCCACAATTTCGATGGTCCGTATAGCTTTTCACCAGTGCCATGTGTGAAGAGCATGAGTCACCACCATTTTTTGAAATGTGCATGACTAACATAATAAACATTCCATTCTCTTTATTATATTACCTGTTGCTAAGTTATAGTCTCCCGTCCTTATGTTGTTTATGTTATTACACCAGGCTCCACAGAAAATAATGACACGCACCGACCTTACGCAACTAAATATTAATTACTCCTCTGGACATCATATCTACGGACCCTCCTCAAGAAATCATATTATCTGTGGTCCACATCACATAAGTAATTTTATGGTTTTGGCCATAGTGAAAAAACCAAAAAACTCAACTTGACTCGATGTTCGGCCGGGTCTGCTCGAGTTGCACTGGGTCGTTGAGTTGACCGAGCCATCGAGTTAGACTCAACAAGTATCTCTGAGTCCAGACTGATCAGTCAGGTCTAGTTCCGAGTTTCACAGAGAGGGTGTGAAATTTTACTGAGTCAAGTTGACTCAGTAGAGTTCTGAGTCGAGTTACCTAATTTTAGAACTATGGTTTTGGCAAGTGAGGCCATATCTGGTGAGATAGATGTGGTAAATGCTAATTGCAGCTGGATTTGCATTGAGGGCAGATGATTTGGATTAGTTAATTTCCTGGTTGGCAAAAAACCCTAACTAATAGTTGACACTTATAATCTCTCCTTCATTGTCCTTTTGCAATTAGAGGCCTTTTAGTCGTCTTCTCCAGGACCCCCCTTGGGAGTGGAAACTGATGATAGTTATCATTTAAAATGGTAACTGACTTTTAAGTCTTCATCTGCTCCATTATTCTAACAAAACTAGATGAGTGAGTCCTAGGATAAGTGTTGTATATGCATTTTAAAATATATGGTGTGATACATGTATTTTGTGTTTTAATTAAATGTGCATATATAATATCATAGTAAAGTTACATGTTCATTCAAAATAGCACATATGTGTATTCACCAAACGGTATGCGGATATCCATTCAGAATGTAATATATATGTCTTCACCAAAAAATGCATGAATGTATTCACTACATTAATTGTCAAGTCTCAAACTCGGAAACCAGGCTCACAAAATTTTCGATCGCCGAATCCGATGCCGACAGCCTCCGTAACACCCCATTCTCGGCTCCTAGCACCTATACGCCAGTTTCCAATCCTGAGATCCTATAAGGAGGATTTTCAATATAATTTTGTCTCATAAGAAACATAACCACAAGTATACCCAAATCACAAGAACAATATCATCACCATATATCCACTAATATAATCATTTAAGTACAATGCTGAAAGGAAAAAAATACATGCATATAATAAAATCTTCACAAGGTTCGGCCGCACACTCCTGTTCCTGCTCAGTTACGATTGCGTCCTAACGTCACCTGTACGCATCTATCGTGCATAAGATTATAGAAAGCTTAGAGGGTGGTGTAAGTATGTCAACAATATATGCGTGCTCAGAATGTAGTATCAGAGTAAACGAAAATACTGGTAAGTCTATGAACCATACAATATCAGAGTAAATAGAAATACTGACAAGTCCATAAAAAATATCATCAACCTTATCCAGGATATGTGATGAAAAAACATAGCAAGCCAATGTTATATACTGAGAAAGTAATGTAGGTCAGCTATGCAATGCGGAGATATAATGAGTCAAATATCAGATACCGATGACGTAATACCATATGCAATTCTGAAGAGCTACGAATACCATCGCCCTCATCTAAGTCATATGAATGCAGAAACATAGCAACCCATAATGCCATATGTCGAGGATGTAATGTAATATGCAATATGTGGTGCGAATGAAATGACCAAGTTGCAGTGTGAAGTCAGGATGATAGTACGTGATATAGCAGGCTATGGGGCCTATCACAAAGGACTTCTATCCAAACCGGTCCCATACCTAAATTTAGATAGATATACTCAATGTGGTAAGCTCCTGATCTCAGGTTAGTTGCGTGCCCCAACCGAAATCCTGGTCATTGCGAAAGTACACATAACAATTAGTTGCACACCACCAACCCGAGTGGATAGTGAATGAATGAGTATAATGCGGAGTATACAACTCCTGTTTAGTCAGTCCACAAATCAGTCCTGTACATCTATGGGATCATCATCGGGGTCTAGTACACTCTACATGCAATCACCGCATACTGACGCGCGATCATGCAAGAGGAAGAGACCTTACCATCCGCCTGGCCAGTAGTCAGCCGATACCTACCCAGCACGTCGATAGCGGACTCATTCACGAGCTAGTCAAAGTCAGCCTAGCTATGCCCACTACCCTTAGGCAGATAAGGCCACACCCCCTCCCAACCGACCATGACATAGTATGAGACGTGACCTCCTGGTATTTGGCACTCGGGTGCTTATGTATCCACTCGGTCTAGATGTTGGGGTGTCTCCTGGCCTCGGAGGTTTCGGGACTTTCACCCACAGACATCCAAAGTGCCTAGATGCTCGAACCAAACATTTTCGGTGTCCCATCTAGCCATCCACGACATGCCTGTGGAGGTCACAGCCCTAATGTCGCTAGGGCGTAAAGTAATTACAATCACACAATGCAGGATACATGAGTCATGTAGTTCAATCATGCATCAATCCTGCGCATACCGTGCCCTCATGTGGGATAACTCCACCTATCAGGGAGTCCCATAAACCATCAGTATTATGACATATACAATGGTTAATCACATCTCATAATAAACATGCAGATGATGAGTATGGGCATGTATCATGATGTTATGCTGTCACATACTCATAATCGGTATCAATAACCGGCATCGACAATTGGCCTCAACAATGTGGACATTTAACCAACATTGCCCCCAAGGAATGGCCCACATAGAGCCTAACATATAGTGGACCCATGGCCTCACACAAGGGCTTGATATACAACACCACGGACCTCACTCAAGAGCTTAATACACATCACAATGGGCCTCTCACATGGGCCTAATATACATCACAACGGGCTCCATCGCCTGGCCCTCAAATGCACCACAATGGGCCTCATCACATAGGCCTCATATACATCACATTGGGCCTTAAACACGGGCTGAATACACATCGCAATGAGCCTCAAATACGGACCGCATATACATCACATTAGGCCTCGACGATCGGCTTCAATATTTGGCCTCGACAATCGACCTCAATAATTGGAATCGGCCTCGACAATTAGAATCAGCTTCGACAATCAGAATCGGCCTTGACAATCGGAATCGATCTATATAATTGGCCTCAATAATCGGAATCGGCCTCGATAATCGGCCTCAACAATCAGCCTCGACAATCGAAATCGGCCTCGACAATCGAAATCGGCCTCGACAATCGGCTTCGACAATCAGCCTCGACAATTAGAATCGGCCTCGACAATTAGAATCGGCCTCGACAATTAGAATCAGCCTCGACAATTAGAATCGGCCTCGATAATTAGAATCAGCCTCGACAATTAGAATCGGCCTCGACAATCAGCCTCGACAATTAGAATCAGCCTCGACAATCAGCCTCGACAATCAGAATCAGCCTCGACAATCGGCCTCGACAATTAGAATCAGCCTCGAGAATCAGCCTCGACAATTAGAATCAGCCTCGAGAATCAGCCTCGACAATTAGAATCAGCCTCGACAATCAGCCTCGACAATTAGAATCAGCCTCGAGAATCAGCCTCGACAATTAGAATCAGCCTCGACAATTAGAATCAGCCTCGACAATTAGCCTCGAGAATCAGCCTCGAGAATCAGCCTCGACAATTAGCCTCGACAATTAGCCTCGACAATTAGAATCAGCCTTGACAATTAGCCTCGACAATTAGAATCAGCCTCGAGAATCAGCCTCGACAATTAGAATCAGCCTCGACAATTATAATCAGCCTCGACAATTAGCCTCGACAATTAGAATCAACCTCGACAATTAGCCTCGACAATCAGCCTCGACAATTAGCCTCGACAATTAGAATCAGCCTCGAGAATCAGCCTCGACAATTAGAATCAGCCTCGACAATTAGAATCAGCCTCGACAATTACAATCAGCCTCGATAATTAGAATCAGCCTCGACAATTAGAATCGGCCTCGACAATTAGAATCAGCCTCGACAATTAGAATCGGCCTCGATAATCGGCCTCGACAATTAGAATCGGCCTCGACAATTAGAATCGGCTTCGACAATCAGCCTCGATAATCGGAATCGGCCTTGACAATCGGAATCGGCCTTGACAATCGGAATCAGAATCGGCCTTGACAATCGGAATCGGCCTTGACAATCGGAATCGATCTATATAATCGGCCTCGACAATCGGGATTGGTCTCGATAATCGGCCTCGACAATCAGAATCGGCCTCGATAATCATAATCACCTCGATAATCGGCCTCGACAATCAGAATCAGCCTCGACAATTGGAATCGGCTTCGACAGTTGGAATCGGCCTCGATAATTGGCCTCAATAATCGGAATCGGCCTCGATACTCGGCCTCGACAATCAGAATCGGCCTATACAGTCGGCCTCGATAATCAGCCTCGACGCAAGGCAGGGTCCATAGATGGATGACCGATGATGGATCAAGCAATGTCAATGGGGCCCAATAATTTGGGTTAACCCACTAGAGAATGATGAGAATGAGCCTAACCAGGCCTAAGGGAAGGTCACAATGTGGACATTTAACCATCACTGCCCATCAATGTGGACATTCAACCAACATTGCTCCCAAGGAGTGACCCACATAGGGCCAAACGTACAGTGAGCCCACGGTCTCACATAAGGGCCCAATGTACATCATTATGGGCCTCACTCAAGGGCCTAATATACATCACATTGGGCCTTATCGAATGGGCCGCATTACATCATATTGAGCCTTATATAAGGGCCTCATATATCACATCGGGCCTTATCAAATGGGCCCTAAGTACATTACATCAGGCCTCACCAAATGGGCCCCAAATACATCACATCGGGCCTCATCAAATGTGCCATATCAACGGGCCACTCCAACTACACCATTCATCCATCCATAGAGATCGTTTTAGAGTATTATCCAAACAAATGAATCATTTTAAAATATCATCTGGGCCATGCCACAAATAACAGTGGTGATAATGATTTCCACTATTAAGAATTTAGAGGGCCCACCATAACGTTTATCTTTCATCCAGTCTGTTCATAAGGTCACTAAGACCTGAACTAAGAGGAAAAACAAATATCATGTTGGTACAAAACTTCTGTAACCCAAAAGGGTTTCAATGACAGACGTTCAATCCCACTGTTATTGGCAGTGTGGTCCACTTGATAACTAGATCTGTCTCGTTTTTCTTCTCAAGCCCTTAGGACGGCTTACCAAATGGATGAATGGTTGGGATGAATCACATACATCAGGGTGTGGTCCACATACGTGGCCCACCAAAGAATTGAATCTGCTACATTTTCCCAAGCCCTTAGACGATCTCGTCACCTAGATGGACGGTTTGGATGTAACACATTGTAACGCCCCAAAATTCGGGGGTCGAGTATGAACTCAACTCCCGAGTTCCAACGCATCACTTATGCAACATACACAATGATGGTTAAATGTTGTCTGAGTTAGAGCAATAAACATGAATGAGATTATACCAAAACAGTAATTCATACTCCAGCTCAATTGTATAAAGGCAAGCGGAAGACTGAAATTGTATATTTAAGGTATGTAAAGAAACAAAATTTTTGTGAACACCTGATTATGAACACTAACTGAGTACCCATATACATATACTGTTTCTGAGTCAAAAATCAAAATACAATCTAAAAGATGAGTCCTGAAATCTCCGCAATGCAGTCGGCCTAAGCAAACCGTCAGAGTACTGCATAAATGAGAACTCATCCTGGTCCTCGTCGAAATCGGGCTCCGGCTCCTGAACCGACGCGCCGTCTATACCTGTGACAGAGTCTGGTTGGTGTTGCAAACACCGTCCCGTAACGTGAGAGTGAGTAGCTAACTCAGTGGAACAATAAAGCATAGGTTAACATGTTATCAATTCAATTAAGCAGTAATGATAAAGCAGTACCAATCAAACAAGTTTAACTACTCTCGTTAAATGCAAGAATGAAATGACATGATGATGTATGCCCTTGCCAAACCACCCTCATGCGACATCATCTTACGTTCACGAATGCATACCTCCCTCAGTGCTCCACATCTACTAGGCACATGCGGTGCGATGATGAGCATGATTACCGAGTTATTATTAGTTCATTTCAAACAGCAGTATTGGGAAACTAAGGTACCCCTCTTGTATCATTCCCAAACATGATCCATTCTAGGGCCGTCAATCCGAGTTAATCTCATACGGTATCATGGTTCGAGAGGCATAGCGAAGGCATCACAAAGGGCTCGTCACCCGTCAGCACGGATACAGATCTCACCGTATGCGGCTCAATTGTTGACCGTTAGCTCGAGTACAGGTCTCACCGTACTCGGCTCAATCACTAGCCGTTAGCTCGAATACAGGTCTCACCGTACTCGGCTCAACTCATACTCTAGCTGCTGTGAAAGACTCGTCGCCAATCACAGACCTTGGAGTATACTCGAAGATACTACAGAGGACTCGTGGCCTGTCAACACGAGCACAGGTCTCACCGTACTCGGCTCTTGCCGTAAGTATCGACAGCTCGAATACAGTGTCCCATACCACCGTATTCGGCTCACGAGTGTGGGTTGCTCAATGGTCACTACGGGGAGGCACTTGGCCCCAGCATAGGCCGACAGCTCGGCCACGGTGTCCCATACCACCATGCCCGGCTCATGAGTCTTAACGGATCGAGGTACCATGGTTAACGGGATTGCCACTGGTAAGTTTGGTACCCTAAGTTCAAACAGTAATGACCAAACATGGTGAACACACATTCGACAATCGGGTTACTTGACGAGCCTGACTAGCTCAAGCGCACAACAAGTTGGGCGATATGAAGCGCAAAAGCACTCCGTGTGGCCAACCACTATCGCCAACCGAAGTACGACTCAGGTTCGTCAGACACATCCCTTGTGGCGACATGAATCTCAGCCACAATCTCAAGTCTGGTACCGAATGTCTGGACTATAGACATAGTCCCAACCTCAATCAATTTTCATCCATAGCATGTGGAGTAAAGCATGATAAACAAAGTAATACAAGCATGTTAGCAGGCATGTCATAAGGCATGTTATAATGCATGAAGTAAAGCATGTTGTAAAGCATGATATAGAGTACTATACAATTAGGGATACAATTACATATACATCACAAGTGAGTGGTTAGAGTAAACCACCATATGGAGGGAATCCAACATGTCTCTAAGGTAGTCGAGAATTCCATATCAGCACCGACCTACGGTGCCAACATCTAAGTATGTGCTCACACAAGCATTTACACAAACACATAGAGTACACTATTTCAACATACATGACGTATGTTAGTAAAATATGTATTAGGACTATCTTCTTGCCAAGCGAGTATTTTATCCATGTATATCATAATCATACAACAATTAATCATGACAATTGCATTTCCAAAATTTATACATATACGGTATTTCTAGAATACACAATTTCAACATACCTAGTGTTTGCAAGCAAACATGTATTTTGGCGGTTCCTTTCGCCAAACAAGTATTTTATCCATATATTGTATAATCATACATTAAATAAACATGTCACACATTTTTCCAAAAAAAAATACGTATACGGTATTTCTACGTATACCTAGAGTATGTGAAATTCCATATTCTACAACTTTAATCGAAACAGAAAATGGAAAGCACTTTGTACATGTGCAATTGCATGCAGATCATGAATCTATCATTATCTGACATTGAAAGCGTTGAAAACCGTAACCTATATACCTAAAGTCCTCACCTTGCTCCTTGGAATCTCAACGAATCAACAAGGTTGGATGAGCTTCCGTATTCGGGAGTTTTCTAGCCTAAAGAGTGAAATCGGTTAGTTATTTCACAACCTATAGCCTATACACCTCAAATCAGATCTAGGGTTAGGGTTTCTTACCTTAAAACGGAGTTGATATTGCCGGGAAAGTGCCTGGAAAGAGGCGGTGCAGCCCGTGTGATGATTGAAAACTGTAGGAGGAAGGTACTCTCATAAATCCAAAGCTTTCTCTCTCTTTTCTCTCTCTCTAGGGTTTTATCCCAAATTCGTATGGCTGTGAGAGAGGCTATTCTATGGCCCTTTTATAGCCTAAAACCTCTCCGAAACAGACTCCTGTTCAAGGGGTACGTCCAATATAAGCATTTCAGCGTTGTTTCTGCTCAAAAGAGGGTTTCTGGTGGCCCTCCTTGAGCCAAACTCCAGACTTAAGTTCACAACTCATGGATCTACATGGGATTACGTTTCGACTCGATCGGATTCCCAGATCACACGTGGCGGACCAGTTTCAGTTCAATGGTCAGTGGGCCACGATCCGAAATTCCAAGTACATGTTAATGTTCCTGAAATTTTTCCTGATCCGAGGGTATAATTTGGTCTAATTCTGACGGTCTGGTTGCTTAATACTGATGCGCAAGCGAATGGTGCCAGATCACTATTCCAGATATTTATTTTGTAAAGAAAAGAGTGATTTTCACACTCCCTCACTCCGAACTCAAGCGAATGGCTGTGGGACATCGACTGGACCTGATTTCTGAGGTGGTTGTCAAGCCCAGTGAGGCGGTCCTAGTTCTTTAACTTCGTTTGAATCGGACTTCCGATATGCGGTCTAGACTTAATACGAAGTTTCATTTCATTCCCGAGAGCAGCCGGATAATGAGTTTGGTTCTAAACTTTAGGGTAACCTTGAGTCACTGATTTTGCAAGTTTTGGGTCTTGCAGATTGTATTTAAAGCGATCCCAACGGATTTCATGGCTAATCGAGTTTTGCACTTAGTTATCTTTGTTAAATTTCTAAAGGATTTAATCCTAATTGATTTCTGGTCGAGATGGTACTCGAGCTAAGTACGGAAATTTACGGGTCGTTACAATCGACCCCCCTTAAACAAAAAATTTCGTCCTCGAAATTTATACCTTTTCGTATTCCTCGAGAATCTGAGGGTAGTTCTTCCTGACCTCGGCCTCAGTCTCCCAAGTAGCTTCCTCCTCGGAATGATGTGTCCATAGTACCTTCACAAGTGGAATGACCTTGCTACGCAGTACCTGCTCTTTCCTGTCAAGGATACGCGTCGGGCGCAACTCATACGTAGCATCCTCGCTGAGCTGTACCTGTTCCCATCTGATGATATGTGAAGGGTCAGGAACGTACTTCTTCAGCATAGATACATGAAATACGTTATGTACAGATGCTAGTGGCGTGGGCAAAGCGAGACGATACGCCACATCACCCACTCGATCCAGTATCTGAAATGGACCGATAAACCTCGGCGTGAGCTTCCCCTTCTTCCCAAACCGAAGGACTCCCTTCATAGGGGAAACTCGAAGGAACACATGATCCCCGACCTCGAACTCAAGCGGTCGCCGCCTCGTATCGGCGTAACTCTTCTGCCTGCTCTGTGCTGTAAGTAGTCGACGCCTGATAATGTCGACCTTCTCTGTAGTCGCCTGTACCAACTCCGGGCCAATCAGACTACGCTCGCCAACCTTGGCCCAACAATGCGGTGCTCTACAAGGACGACCATATAGGGCCTCATATGGCGCCATGCCAACAGTCACCTGGAAGCTGTTGTTGTAGGCGAACTCTGCATACGGAAGACAGTCATCCCAGCTGTCCTTGAAGTCCAATATGCATGCTGGCAACATATCCTCCAGAATCTGGTTCACTCGCTCTGTCTGCTTATCAGTCTGAGGATGAAACGTCGTACTAAACTTCAACTTCACACCCATCGCCTCCTGGATACGAGTCCAGAAGATGGATGTGAACCGAGTGTCTCTGTCCGACACGATCTCTAAAGGAACTCCGTGCAGATGGACGATCTCTCTGATGTACAATCTAGCCAGCTCGTCTGCAGAGTTCGTAACTTTGATAGGGAGGAAATGGGCCGATTTAGTCAACCGGTCCACAATCACCCAAATGGAATCGTGCCCTCTCCTCGTCTTCGGCAGCCCTGATATGAAATCCATGGAGATGAAGTCCCACTTCCACTCTGCTATGGGCATGGGCTGAAGCAGTCCAAGAGGTCGGCGATGTTCTGCCTTGACCTGCTGGCATGTCAGGCATCGAGACACATACTCAGCGATGTGGGCCTTCATGTTATCCCACTAATACGTCTGCCTCATATCCCGGTACATCTTCGTGCTACCAGGATGCATCGCAAGCTTCGAGTTATGGGCAGACTCGAGAAGCTCGCGTCTCAAGTCGGGCACATCAGGAACGCATAGGTGGCCACAAAATCGTAGACCCCCATCAGAACCAACTCTCCACTCGGAGTCCTCGGCGTCGCTAGCCTGCTCTCGAAGCTCTGACAGCCGTATATCGCCCTCCTGGGCCTCAACAATCCTGTCGTCAATAAGTGGCCGCACCTGAACGTGCGCAACACACTCAAATGGCTCCTCCACAGTGAGTCTCTGCTCGAAGTCCCGTACGAACTCAACCATGTCCCACTCAGCTATCATCAGCGGTGTCGCAAATGCAATCGCCTTCTTGCGGCTCAACGCGTCTGCCACAAGGTTCGCCTTGCCAGGATGGTAGGAAACCTCGAACTTCAAGGTCTCCATCCATCGGCGTTGTCTCATATTCAAGTCTGGCTGTGTGAATATGTACTTAAGGCTCTTGTGGTCGCAGAAAAGCTCGAACTCCTCTCCGTAGAGGTAATGTCTCCAGAGCTTCAATGCAAAGATGACAGCTGCCAACTCCAGGTCGTGTGTAGGGTAATTCTCCTCGTGCTTCCTTAATTATCTCGAGGCATACGAAATCACCCTATCCTTCTGCATCAGAACACAACCCAAACCAACGCGAGACGCGTCAGTATATATCATGTATTTCTCCCCTTGCTCTGACAATACTAGCACAGGGGCGGACGTCAACTTGTCATTCAGCTCCTTAAAAGCTGCCTCCGCCTTCTCATTCCAGGCGAACTTCAGGTCCTTCCGGGTCAACTGAGACAGTGGCCTGGCAATCTTCGAGAAATCCCGAATGAAGCGTCTGTAATACCCAGCTAGGCCAAGGAAACTCCTCACCTTGGTAACCGAGCCAGGCTGCTGCCAATCCTGAACCGCGGCTACCTTAGCAAGGTCCACTGCTATCCCATCCTTGGACACTACATGTCCCAGGAACTTGACTTCCTCCTGCTAGAAGTCGCACTTATTGTATTGTGCGAACAACTGGTTCTTCTCCAGTGTACCCAACACCGCTCTCAAGTGCTCCTCATGCTCCTCCCGACTCGTAGAGTATATCAAAATGTCGTCAATAAAGACGATGACGAATTGGTACAGGAAAGGCCGAAATACCCGGTTCATCAGATCCATGAACACGGCTGGTGCGTTCAAAAGGCCGAATGACATCACTAGGAACTCATAGTACCCAAAGCACGTCCAGAAGGCTGTCTTCTGCACGTCCTCCTCTCTCACGCGCAACTGGTGGTACCCTGACTGAAGATCAATCTTCGAGAAATACCTCGCCCCTCTCAACTGATCGAACAAATCATCTATCCTGGGCAAGGGATACTTGTTCTTCACCGTGACCTGGTTCAACCTACGGTAATCAATATATAACCGTAGCGACCCGTCCTTCTTCTTCACAAATAGCACAGGTGCTCCCCAAGGAGACACACTAGGCCGTATAAAACCCTTATCTACAAGCTCGTCAATCTGTCTCAGCAGCTCCTCCATCTCACATGGAGGCATACGATAAGTAGACAACGAGATGGGCATCGCACCAGGCGTAAGATCAATCGTAAAATCAATCTCGCGCCGAGGAGGTAAACCAGGAATAGTCTTAAACACACCCACAAATTCCCGAACCACCGGCGTACCCTCCAATGTCGGACCATCAACCGGCACTAATAAAGCAGCATAACAATCAACACGGCAGGACCAACTGACCTGCAATGGAAACGTGAAAGCTTTGCCATCAGATCCATAGGCAGTCACGATCCGAGTATCGCAATCTATCTCCGCCCTCATCTTAGCGAGCCAATCCATACCAAGGATAACGTCGTAGTGCCATAGTGGAGCAACAATGAGGTCGACGAGCACTGTGCTGCTACCCAAAACTATCGAGCAACCCTCGCATAACCGTGTGACATCCGAACAGGTCCCAGTGGCCGTAGTAAGTCTCAGTCCCTCAGTGGGAATAGTACGTAAAGATAAATGTTTAACTGCCCCACAAGAAATAATAGAAGTCGTGGACCTAGTGTCCACCAATAAGAAAACGGAAGTACCATGAATATAAGTCATACCCTCAAAAGCCGTCGGGGCTGAAATCGACGTCTCAGGTGCCTCGGCAACAAGCGTGTGTACTCAGCCTGCTGTTGACGGTTCGGCTGAGGAGCCAAGGGTCGCTGTGGTGGCCTGAAGCGCGATATAGGAGGTCGGAAGGAAGGATGTGCAGGAGCAGTCTGTAGCGGTGGAGCTAATATGGCCTGTGGGTAAGGGCGATCCAACCTCTGCGGTGGCGCAAATCCGCTAGCCCTCATGCGCGAGAAGCAACTCTCAGAAGGATGTCCTGGTTTCCTGCAATACGTGCAGGTCATAATCGGGCGTCTCACAGGAACTACTGGTGCCGCGGCCCTGGGAGGCGAATCAGCACGAGGCCTCTTGCCTAGAATAGGCCTGCTTTGTAACTCCTGGCGTGGCCTCGCAACCATAGCACCACGGGATCTGTCCAATCGGTCCACATCCTGCTCGGCCGTCATAGACATGTGGACCAGTGCCGCATAGGTGGGGATACTGAGACAGCATATCTTCGACCGTATAACAGGTCGCAAGCCCCCAGAGAAGCGACGCATCCTCATCTGCTCATTGACGAGGATAGTTGGGACAAAGCGGCCCAACTCAGTGAAGCGGTGCTCATACTCTGTAACTGTCATGTCTCCCTGCCTGAGGCGTAGGAACTCATCCTCCCGCTTGTGTCTATAAGTCTGCGGGTAGTATTTCTCGTGGAACCGTAACTCGAAAGCCTCCCAGGTCCACACGTAATCCACTGCGACCGTCCGCAGCACACTATCCCAACATAAACTGGCCTCCCTCTTAAACATGAAGGAGGCCAACTCGACCTGCTCTGCCTCTAAACAGTGCAGCATTCGTAACATCTTGGAGATGCGGTCAAGCCAGAACTCTGCCTCCTCGGGTCTGTGAGAACCCATAAATGAGGGAGGCCTCAAGCACTGAAATCGCTCGAGTAAACCGCGTGTACCTACATCTCCAGTAGGAGGTGCGACGGATGTGGGCAGAGGCACATCCTCAAATCGAGCAGGAGGCTCAGAATGCTCATTAGGATGTGCGGATGTCGTAGGTGGAGTCGCACTACCACTATGGGATAAGGCCTCAACGATAGTGGCCATAAGCTGCTGGTGCTGCTGCTGTATCTGCTGTTGCTGCATCTGCTGCTGATGCATCATCATCATCAGCTGCTTGATCCTATCAGTCGACGGAGCAGCTTGGGAGTCATGCTGCGCAGAAGAAGACGGTCGGTACTGCTCACGGACCGGGGGCATGTAAGGTGGCAGTCCACCGGTAGGACCGGCAGGAGGCTGATCAGAACCCAACCCTCGGTCCGCAGGACGACTATTACCAGAAGGAGTCTGGTCCATAGAGCCGGTCAGAAGGAGATGTGCCATGCTCCGCGTGTACTGTCGCGGCATGCCCTATACAACATAGGGTACAACATTTGTGAGATAAAGCATGACACACATCATAAAGCACTTTAAGAATTCCACACATCATCAAAATAAAAGAGGCTACATGCCTTTCATTTACCCAAAATTGTCATAATACATGGAATACAGAGTTACATGAATCACGACAGAAATCACATGATAGCTAATACATCCACAACATCAAACACCTAAAACATGCTACTATCTACTACATCATCTACATGAAAACATAAACCGCCTATCGCGGTGACCCAAAACAAACAACCACACACAACAACGTGGATGCCTAGGCATTCGAGTCAGGCGATGGAGGAGGAGCATTCTTGTCCTGCACACAGCACAGAATGACCTTCAACGTATGAGACACCTTCTTAAAGCTCCTCTTCATGTAGGCTTCGGTCTCACCAAGCTCAGCCCGAACTTGTCCAATCTCTTGATGCAGGGCGGCCTGGTTCTCCTCAATGCGATTCATACAAGCCTCTCTCGCCGCATGAGCAGCGTCCGACTCAGGTGCACCAGGAGGAGAGCTCTCCTCAGTATCTTGAGCCTCAGCTTCCTCTTCTTGTCTGTCATCACCGCCCTCCTCATCACTTTCTACCTCAGGGTCAACACTCTTCTCGCCGGAGCTATCCGACTCATCTCCAGACTCCTTGAGTCGTGCTTGCCGCTGTTGAGGGCCGATCTTCATATTCTTAAGTGTCGCCTTGCTTATGACTCAGACTGGTGCAAGGTCCTCCATGTTCAACCTATAGCCGACATCACGAGCCATCCTGCAGATCAGACGGCCAAATGGGAGCGAAAGATCGTTCCTGGCAGACCACACAACCTGAACTATCTGAGATAGGATGAATGTGGTCAGGCATATGTTGTCCCCGTGTCCCATCTTGTACAAAAAGTCCACCATCAACCGAGTACACTCCGTGCGGTTACCCAACCGTGGGTACACATTGTAGGTGAAAATGTGATGGAGTAGATGGAAGTCTTTGGCCATCTTTGTCGCCGCAATACAATTTCCTCGCTTCGAAGCAACGCGGCGACCACAAAGGTATCGCGTGCGGCGATCCCTTTCCCGCGCACTTTTGGAGAAGTCATCACTAGGATGCACTTGACCAAGTGGGAGCTTCGTGATCCGAGCCACCTCATCCACCGTAATTGTGTGCCTTATGCCCCTCACAGAGACGGTGAACTGAAGAGGCTCTAATGATGAGTTCACGATGTGGGCGTAGAAAGCACGAACCGTGTTCTCATATGCAGGGGACTCACCGTCAAACATAGAGTTCCATCCGATATCCACCAGGTGATCCATCATTGGGTGTAACCCGAACATCCTCTCATCCACGTGAGCTTCAAACATGACTTTACAGCCAGCAAAATGCCCATATTCAACGCCTATCGGATAGGCATTTCTGACGGGATGGTGAGGATCCAGGTCTCGCTTCGACCTAAACTCCCGTACGGTGCTAGTGCCGGCCACCTCGTCGGATCTTCTTCTGGAATGGGCTGGGCGACTTGGGCCAGCATCATCGGCGGCGGTCTTCCTCTTTCCCATGAGAGATAGGATGGAGGAAATGGAGAAAATAACCGCCACAACACCAAAGAGGGCCATGGAAAAATGGCGAAATAGGGGAAAAGGGGCTGATTTCTTTGATCCTCCATGAGCAACAGTCCCAATAGGTGTAAAAGATACACTAGGGGCAGGAAATGAAGGAGGAACACAAGAAAAATGGAATGGGTTAGGAGATTACCCGATTTTGAGCTCAAAATGGGGGATATGGGAGCTCCAACGTGAGAGAAAGGGGAAAGGAGGAGGCTAGGGCTGTTGTGGACGGTTGGAGTGTGTGGGTTATGAAAGAAAATGGGGGATTGCAAGGTTTAGGGGAATGGGTTGAGAGGAAAAATCGAAAATGGGGGTTTGGGGCGTTTGGAAGGGGTGATATGAGAGAGAGGGGTGCTCCAGCCCCTAAAATCCCAAACCCTAGGCCAAACCACACGTGCCACATGATAGGGGAGGTCGGTTCGACCAATCCTAGCCCCGGCCCCACTTCAGATGGGCCACCCGACCGCGGTCCGCCGCAGTCGGCCTTGGCCGGCGCCGGGCCGCCGCGGTGGGTCCCTGTTCACCATGTTCCCAAGGTGCTAAATGCACCTTGGTTCGACCCTTGGGCTCAGTGGATTTAAGTGGGGAGGCCCCCGACTCATTTTAGTTCCAGATCAGGCGTTTCTGAGAAATTCCTTATCTGGGCTAGTCATTTTCAATTTTTTAACGATTGGTTTTGGGTGGATAGCGATCTGGACACGTCAATAGATGGTCTAGAAGTGATTTGGAGTAGACTCGTGCAATTAGGATCGAGCACGGACTCGATCAAAACACGCGTTTTCGACGAACTTCGCCAATTTGTGAAATCGGACATCCTAGGATTGTTTCAAAAATTTTTCTCGCACCCTCCTAGGTTGTAATGCCTCAGCGTACGTAGTGGGGACATAACTCAGGTCCGGTTTAATCAAAATCATGCTCTGATACCAACTTGTAATGCCCTAAAATTCGAGGGTCGAGTATGAACTCAACTCCCGAGTTTTCACGCATCACTTATGCAACATACACAATGATGGTTAAATGTTGTCTGAGTTAGAGCAATAAACATGAATGAGATTATACCAAAACAATAATTTATACTCCATTTCAATTGTATAAAGGCAAGCGGAAGACTGAAATTGTATATTTAAGGTATGTAAAGAAATAAAATTTTTGTGAACACCTGAGTATGAACACTAACTGAGTACCCATATACATATACTGTTTCTGAGTCAAAAATCAAAATACAATCTAAAAGATAAGTCCTGAAATCCCCGCGATGCAGTCAGCCTAAGCAAAGCCGTCAGAGTACTGTATAAATGAGAACTCATCCTGGTCCTCGTCGAAATCAGGCTCCAGCTCCTGAACCGACGCGCCGTCTATACCTGTGACAGAGTCTGGTTGGTGTTGCAAACACCGTCCCGTAACGTGGGAGTGAGTAGCTAACTCAGTGGAACAATAAAACATAAGTTAACATGTTATCAATTCAATCAAGCAGTAATGATAAAGCAGTACCAATCAAACAAGTTTAATTACTCTTGTTAAATGCAAGAATGAAATGACATGATGGTGTATGCCCTTGCCAAACCACCCTCATGCGACATCATCTTACGTTCGTGAATGCATACCTCCCTCAGTGCTCCACATCTACTAGGCACATGCGGTGCGATGATGAGCATGATTACCGAGTTATTATTAGTTCATTTCAAATAGCAGTATTGGGAAACTAAGGTACCCCTCTTGTATCATTCCCAAACATGATCCATTCTAGGGCCGTCAATCCTAGTTAATCTCATACGGTATTATAGTTCGAGAGGCATAGCGAAGGCATCACAAAGGGCTCGTCACCCGTCAGCACGGATACAGATCTCACCGTATGCGGCTCAATTGTTGACCGTTAGCTCGAGTATAGGTCTCACTGTACTCGGCTCAATCACTAGCCGTCAGCTCGAATACAGGTCTCACTGTACTCGGCTTAACTCATACTCTAGCTGCTGTGAAAGACTCGTCGCCAATCACAGACCTTGGAGTATACTCGAAGATACTACAGAGGACTCGTCGACCGTCAGCACGAGCACATGTCTCATCGTACTCGGCTCTCGCCGTAAGTATCGACAGCTCGAATACAGTGTCCCATACCACCGTATTCGACTCACGAGTGTGGGTTGCTCAATGGTCACTACGGGAAGGCACTTGGCCCCAGCATAGGCTGACAGCTCGGCCACGGTGTCCCATACCACCATGTCCGGCTCATGAGTCTTAGCGGATCGAGGTACCATGGTTAACGGGATTGCCACTGGTAAGTTTGGTACCCTAGGTTCAAACAGTAATGACCAAACATGGTGAACATG
Organism: Magnolia officinalis; assembly: GCA_021015155.1. Taxonomy (NCBI): domain Eukaryota; kingdom Viridiplantae; phylum Streptophyta; class Magnoliopsida; order Magnoliales; family Magnoliaceae; genus Magnolia; species Magnolia officinalis. The sequence continues at coordinate 19,248,657 of JAJHSJ010000009.1, forward strand.
ATCAGGGTCAAATATTGCATATCAGACCCCAGTAATTGCATAAATTTACGTACATGATAAGGCTTAATGAGGTGTATTAATTGTGTTTCTGTCACAGGATGAAATCAGGAGTGTTAATTGAAAATTGATGTTAACGGCATGGATTTCATGATCCAAAGTCTCCAGAACACGGGATGGACTCCAGATAACCAATAATGAAGATTTTACACACCTGGGATCTGAGGAAAGCAAGCCAAAGGGGCCTGAAATTGGTGCAAAATGCAAGATCACATGTTTCCCGCCATTCGATCAACTCGAAACTTCATACATGTGATGGGGGCTGTAAATCAACCGTACATATTAAATTTCAGCCCTTGAAGATCTCGGGAAGTGTTCCAACGGCCAGATCAGCCCCTTAAATCAGTAAGTGGGGCCCACCTGATAACAGTATATGCCTCAACTTTGGTCCCAACCCATTAATCAGGGAGATAAAGAGGATGGATGGTGTAGATTTCTCGTAAACATCACGGTAGGGCCTGTGGATGAGGCGAGTGTACACAATACACTCGCACCAGCGGTGCACCGCACCGCTGCTTCGGTCAAACCGACCGCTGACCGCGCTCGACGCGCTCCCTCTCAAAATCGGATCAGCGTTAACGCTGTCCGATCTTGCGATCGGTTGTGGGTCCACACCATCCATCAATCAGATGATCCGGACCGTCCATCAGGTCCAGATGAAGGCCCTCTTGAATGCCTAGGTGTCCGAATCGTGAATGATCTTCTCGAGTGAAATACAGCCGTTTAGAAGGAAGACTGACGGTGAACGAGGAACTCTGGTGGGCCACACCGAAAACAGTTGAAACCGGACATCCCTGGACGGTTTTTAGTTGGGAATCCAATGAACGGAGAGGATTTCCCAAAATAACATCACAGTGGGCCCCACCATTTTCGCAGCGGAAGCAATCCGCTACCTACGTCGGCAGCAAACGAACGGACGCTGGTCTGTTTTGCGAATGGTTGTGGGCCCCACACGTAGTCTGTGCGGCCGATCCAAACCGTTCATCTTGAAGAGGGCTGTGAGCACTACAAACCCATGCTGATATTCGACTCCCATGCGTACACACGTGCATGATATAGAGGCCACAAAAGGGGTGCCCTGCAACGTTCAAAACTGATCTCTTCGTGTTTTCTTCTCTGGGCCGCGTTAATGGACGTTCAAAATCACCCATTCTTGACTGAAATTTCATCCTGAATCCAATGGACGGGGTGGATTTTCCAGAAAACACTTCGGTGGGGCCCACCGATCATGGCTGCAAAAATTTCCATTCCATGTCCTGCTACAACTCTGCCACTGATCTAGCTTTCCAGTAACTATAAAAAAGGAGTCTTGGACATGGGAAAAGCATTCAGAAACAGGGAGGAGTTCCAGATCTACAGCAAGGGAGAGAAGAAAGAGAAGAAAGAGAAGAAAGAAGAGAGAGAGAAATTGGTTTGAATTTTCTTTTATGACTTTTTATTTCTATTTATCCATCTGTTTAATGGATTTTATGGGTAACTAATCTCTCAGCTAGGGCTGAGATGAAACCCCTAATTTGAACACCCTTTGTTCTATGTTGATTTTACTTTAATTAGATTGATTTGTTTCTTTCCCTAGTGTGCTTGATTGTTTTAAATTCTATACTTCTCCATCTATGAACTTTGATCAGAGTCTATGGATAGATGTGGTTTGGATGCTTATTGTAGGTGCTTGTATCTGATCATGAACAGGTTCCTGTAGAGGAAGAAACAGGGTACTTTAATGAACTACATATTCCATATGCCCGATTAAGGATATGGGATATGTTCTTCATAGCAGTGCTTAAAGGAATTAGACAATCTGTATGGCCGATTAAGGACACAGATTGTGCTTTCTCTAGATAAGTTAGATCAATCTAATTTAAGGTGAATTAACAGACAAAACAAAGGTTAGGATAATTAGGGGTGGATTCGAAAGTCCTAGTGCTCTTCCTCTGATTGAATTTTCTTCCTTATTCTCAATAGTTATTTTTCATAAATTTGTGTTAGTAATTTGATCCATTATTTGTTGAATTAGTTAAGAAGAATCGTGAATTTGAATTGTGACGACCAGTCCTCGTGGGATTCGACCTCGATCTTACCGAGTTTATTACTACATCACAACCCTATACTTGGGGAGTGAACAAGTTTTTGGCGCCGTTGCCGGGGACTGTTTCGGTCCAAATTGAATTTCGGATTCTCTCTTATCATAATTCATAGCTTAGGATTTTACTAACTTAGAATTTTTTTTTTCTTTATTTTAGAAATTAACCTATTTCCTGTTTTGTAGGGTCCTGAGATAAACTTCTAATTTGGTAATCCCTTTCTAAATTCTTTACTTTTTCTAATTTTTATTTTTTTATTTTTAGAATTAGGTTTTTACTTTTTAGAAATTTTCTAATTCTAGAATTTCTTTTGAATTTTTTATTTCTTAGATTTAGATTTTTCTCTTAAGTAACTTCTTATTTTCTAGTAGAAATTTTTCTTTCCTTTTTAGAAACTAACTCTTCTTTTTATTTTTTAGAAACTTTCTTTCTTAGAAATTAACCGTTGCTTAGGACTTTTTTTATCATTAATTTAGAAAACTTGATTTGTTTATGTTTCTATTTTCAGGAATTGAGGAAGAAAGCTACTAAGTGAAGGAGGAGCTTCTTAAATCTTCTGACATCAATCTTCTCCTTTTCCGGGTTCTTTCTTCCCATTCTTACTTACATAGTTTGAACTTGTTTTTTGAATATCATAGTTTCTAGTTCTAGTTTTCTTTTTCTTAGGTTGTTACTTAGTTTATGCTAGGACGTAGATCTCTAGATATAGAACTAGCATCTTGTGATCCTGAAATAGAAAGAACATTCCATAGAAGATTGAAAGACATCCCAGTTGAAATGGCAGAAGAGAATGGAACTAAAACTCTTAGAGATTATTCAGCTCCTGTCCAATTCAATGCGCCTTCATGCATAGTGTTGCCCACCACCACGGCAGCACACTTTGAACTCAAGACTGGGGTCATACAGTTGTTGCCTTCCTTTTATGGGTTAGACAATGAGGACCCATATCATCATGTGAAAGAATTCTTAGACATTTGCTCCACCTTTAAATTCCAAAACTTCTCAGACGATTCGATCCGCCTACGCCTGTTTCCTTTTTCTTTGAAGGATAAGGCGAAAGCATGGTTGAATTCTCTAGAAGTTGGGTTTATCACTACATGGGACCAATTGTCTAGGAAGTTCTTAAACAAGTTCTTCCCTGTTCACAAAACTAATGCTCTCCGTAGAGAAATCACTAATTTCACACAAAAAGAGGGAGTGCACTTTCATGAATGTTGGGAAAGATGGAAGGACTTGCTTCTTAAATGTCCACACCACAGTTTTGAGAAGTGGCAACAAGTGCAATACTTTTATGACGGTCTGACACCCCAGAACCGTCACATGATTGATGCCACCAGTGGAGGGTCCTTCATGACCAAAAGCGATACCGAAGCGTGGAAATTCTTTGAAACCTTGTTTGAAAACTCCCAGCAATGGGACTATTCAGATAGAGGTGAAAGAAGTTCCCAACCACAAAAGAGAGGTGGCATATATGAGATAGGAGTCACACCAGATCTCCATGCTAAGATTGATGGCCTGACAAAGAAGGTTGATGCTCTGATGTTGCATAATGGACCTCCACAAACAACTCAAGCCAAAGCTTGTGCCATATGTTCTAGTCCTACCCATCCTACGCAATCTTGCCCATCTGGTACAACATTTCCAGAATTCCTCTCTGAACAAGTTCATGCTTTGAACACCTTTCAGAACCTGGGAATGATCCTTACTCGAACACGTACAACCCAGGGTGGGCTAGGCATCCAAATTTTTCTTGGGCAAAGGGACCACAACAAGGAGGACCATCTGAAAATCCTCCTATGCAACCTCAGCAGTTTCCGCAATATCAACAACTGCCTGCACAATCAAGGAAACCATCTCTTGAGGATACACTCCATCTTTTTATGCAAAGTTCTCTCCAATTCCAAAAAGACACCCAACAAACCTTACTAGCCAACCAGCAAAGCTTACACGCAAATGCACAATCCATTGCCAAGTTGGAAGTACAAATGGGTCAACTAGCTGCCACATTGAGTGAGAGAGAGAAGGGTAAGTTCCCTGTCCAACCTGTGGCTAATCCAAAGGGACAGTATGAGATTGGCTCTAATTCCAATCATGGGCAATACCATGAGCAAGCCAAATCGATCATTACCCTTAGGTCAGGCAAATAGATTGATAACAAAATAGAGATACCTAGGGATGAATCAAATCAAGGTGAAGCAGAGAGACACAACAATGCATCCAAAGTCTAAAAACTCTCTGACTCTCCAAGAGCCGCTGACGTGTCACCTTACGTGCCCAAAACACCCTTTCCTCAACGTCTGGCACCAATGAAGAAAAGAAACAACTTTGATGAAATCCTGGACGTGTTTCAAAAAGTGCAAGTCAACATCCTGTTGCTTGACGCTATCAAGCAAGTCCCTGCTTATGCTAAGTTTCTTAAAGATTTATGCACTCAAAAGCGTAAGCAGAATGTTCATAAGAAAGTCTTCCTTGCAGATCAGCTTAGCTCCATGATTCAACATAACACCCCTCCTAAATTTAGGGATCCAGGAGCTCCCACCATTTCTTGCGGCATAGGAGATCATAAAATCGGGAAGGTATTACTTGAATTAGGGGCGAGCGTCAATTTGTTACCATATTCGGTTTATGAGCAGCTAGGACTTGGTGAGTTGAAACCGATTAAAATAACATTACAACTAGCTGATAGATCTGTCAAGGTGCCCCGGGGTGTTATTGAAGATGTGCTAATCCAGGTTGACAAATTTTATTTTCCAGTGGATTTCATAGTTATAGATACTCAGCCTGTTCAGAATCCTCATAGTCAGATCCCAGTCATTTTGGGTCGTCCATTTTTGGCCACATCGAATGCTATTATAAATTGCAGGAATGGAGTTATGAAGTTGTCATTTGGTAACATGAATATTAAACTTAATGTTTTTAATGCAGGACAACAACCCACGGATTTGGACGACATATTTGAAGTGGACATGATCGACAGTCTAGTGCAGGACTCCTTCCTCAAATCTTTTGAAGATCCACTTGAGACCTGCTTAGCACAACATGGCACAGATTTTGACATAGATAGTCCCATCCACGAAGTCAATGCACTGCTCGACTCTACTCCGATATTGGAGACTGAAAAATGGAGAGCGAAAGTGGAACCTCTTCATCCCTCTGAGACTCTTCCTGACAGCACAGTTTCTAACTCTGAGAAGGTAAAAGAGAACAAGTTGCTTAATGTTCTTCGAACATATAAGGCAGCAATTGAACGGAAAATAGCAAAAATACAAGAAGTGTGCCCCACTGTATGTAAGGATCATGCTGCGGAAATGTCACGTAAAATGCAAAGGAAGCATGATCTTAACATGGAAGAAGTCGTTCGAGCAGAAGTCCTTAAATTATTTGACGACAGTGTCAGTTACCTCATTGCAGATAGCACAGCTCATGGGAACTCACATCACTTGTCTGGGATTGGTTAACCACGTGTTGAGGTAAGTTCTTTGGCGGACCCTGGTCTTAAAGATTAATGAATTCATGGTCCGTTCTTGTCTGGCTGAAGACGTTAAACTTAGCGCTCCTGTGAGGCAACCCAGCATTTCATTTAATTTCTTTTTCCTTGTTAGTTAGTTCAATGTTTGTGGGTAACATTACTGCAAACCCTCACGAGACTACAACTCGTCCACTAGGGGTAACCTAGGGGTTTAAAGGCTTGTTGCATACGCTAAATGCAATCAAGAGCACCCGCGAAAGTGGTATAGGTAGGGTTTTTCTTTTTGTGATTTTATTTTATGCTTACTAATTTCTCTCTTGTGCTGACCTACTTTTACGTTGATATTCTTGGGAAAGCCTCTTGATTCTTCATCCAGGTACTATCTTTCCCTCACTCCTCTTTTTCTCTCGTTGTCTCATCTACATCGCATGCTTATTTCTTTTACATTGAGGACAATGTAGATTTTAGGTTGGGGGTGGGAGATTAGGTTACCTAATCAGTATTTTCTTGGTCTTGAGCAAAAATTGTGAAAATTTTTAAAAAATTGTGAAAATTTTTAAAATTTTTCTAGAATTTCTATTGAATTCAAAGTGATTTTGAAGGATAGTTGTGATTTTGAAATTACAAGATACAGAATGTGAGTAATTTATAACTCTTGGATTCAGTTGTCTGGTATCAGTTGTCTGGTAGATTTCACACTTAAGTTTGAATTGTTAATTCATGATTATAAGTTGTAAACATTGATTGAGCCAGGATTGCACATATCAGATCTCACTTACACATTAAGTTTTCAGTTCGATATTAAATGGTAACTTGGTAATCACTAAGCATGAAAGGAACCAGCCTGAAAAATAAAATTTTTTAGCATCAGTCTATAAAGAAGAATTGAAAGAATAAGTCGCATAATCGTCATCATAGGTTTGCTCCCTATAGATGAAGATTCGATTCCCCATAGTTGACATGAGAAAAGATTTAGGCGACAAGTCTTCACCATAGGTTTGCTCCCTATAGGTGCAGATTTGATTCCCCTCCTTGGCATACTGTTCATAAAAAAAAAAGACAAAAAAAGAAAGAAAAAAAAAGGGTAGAATGAAAGGTTAATCTGTAAGGCAAGGGTTGGTTTCAGGTTTAGTCGTCATGCATTCCGTTGTTAATTACCAATGACATCATGAAATTAACAATTGGATCTCTTAATGATCGTAAGCCGAGATTACGCTATACACTAATGGAACTCAATGTTTAGGATGTTCTAATTCATGGCTTAATATTTTGAACTTGATTATGAAATTTAAAGTGAACTTCATTCCAGGAGAAAATTCCACTCACCATGCACGAATTTTAGAATTTTCACATCTCAACTATCTGTTCACAAGTCACTTGAGTTTACAGGAATTGTCTTTTATTTTCGAAATTATTTTTCGCATGTTTTGCTCGGGACTAGCAAAATGCTGGTTGGGGGTTGTGATCAGGGTCAAATATTGCATATCAGACCCCAGTAATTGCATAAATTTACGTACATGATAAGGCTTAATGAGGTGTATTAATTGTGTTTCTGTCACAGGATGAAATCAGGAGTGTTAATTGAAAATTGATGTTAACGGCATGGATTTCATGATCCAAAGTCTCCAGAACACGGGATGGACTCCAGAGAACCAATAATGAAGATTTTACACACCTGGGATCTGAGGAAAGCAAGCCAAAGGGGCCTGAAATTGGTGCAAAATGCAAGATCACATGTTTCCCACCATTCGATCAACTCGAAACTTCATACATGTGATGGGGGCCGTAAATCAACCGTACATATTAAATTTCAGCCCTTGAAGATCTCGGGAAGTGTTCCAACGGCCAGATCAGCCCCTTAAATCAGTAAGTGGGGCCCACCTGATAACAGTATATGTCTCAACTTTGGTCCCAACCCATTAATCAGGGAGATAAAGAGGATGGATGGTGTAGATTTCTCGTAAACATCACGGTAGGGCCTGTGGATGAGGCGAGTGTACACAGTACACTCGCACCAGCGGTGCACCGCACCGCTGCTTTGGTCAAACCGACCGCTGACCGCGCTCGACGCGCTCCCTCTCAAAATCGGATCAGCGTTAACGCTGTCTGATCTTTCGATCGGTTGTGGGTCCACACCATCCTCAATCAGATGATCCGGACCGTCCATCAGGTCCAGATGAAGGCCCTCTTGAATGCCTAGGTGTCCGAATCGTGAATGATCTTCTCGAGTGAAATACAGCCGTTTAGAAGGAAGACTGACGGTGAACGAGGAACTCTGGTGGGCCACACCAAAAATAGTTGAAACCGGACATCCCTGGACGGTTTTTAGTTGGGAATCCAATGAACGGAGAGGATTTCCCAAAATAACATCACAGTGTGCCCCACCATTTTTGCAGCGGAAGCAATCCGCTACCTACGTCGGCAGCAAACGAAGGGACGCTGGTCCGTTTTGCGAACGGTTGTGGGCCCCACACGTAGTCTGTCCGGCCGATCCAAACTGTTCATGTTGAAGAGGGCTGCGAGCACTACAAACCCATGCTGATATTTCACTCCCATGCGTACACACGTGCATGATACAGAGGCCACAAAAGGGGAGCCCTGCAACGTTCAAAACTGATCTTTTCGTGTTTTCTTCTCTGGGCCGCGTTAATGGACGTTCAAAACCACCCATTCTTGACTGAAATTTTGTCCTGAATCCAATGGACGGGGTGGATTTTCCAGAAAATACTTCGGTGGGGCCCACCGATCATGGCTGCGAAAATTTCCATTCCATGTCCTGCTACAACTCTGCCACTGATCCAGCTTTCCAGCAACTATAAAAAAGGAGTCTTGGACATGGGAAAAGCATTCAGAAACAGGGAGGAGATCCAGATCTACAGCAAGGGAGAGAAGAAAGAGAAGAAAGAGAAGAAAGAAGAGAGAGAGAAATTGGTTTGAATTTTCTTTTATGACTTTTTATTTCTATTTATCCATCTGTTTAATGGATTTTATGGGTAACTAATCTCTCAGCTAGGGCTGAGATAAAACCCCTAATTTGAACACCCTTTGTTCTATGTTGATTTAACTTTAATTAGATTGATTTGTTTCTTTCTCTAGTGTGCTTGATTGTTTTAAATTCTATACTTCTCCATCTATGAACTTTGATCAGAGTCTATGGATGGATGTGGTTTGGATGCTTATTGTAGGTGCTTGTATCTGATCATGAACAGGTTCCTGTAGAGGAAGAAACAGGGTGCTTTAATGAACTGCATATTCCATATGCCCGATTAAGGATGTGGGATATGTTCTTCATAGCATTGCTTAAAGGAATTAGACAATCTGTATGCCCGATTAAGGACACAGATTGTGCTTTCTCTAGATAAGTTAGATCAATCTAATTTAAGGTAAATTAACAGACAAAATAAAGGTTAGGATAATTAGGAGTGGATTCGAAAGTCCTAGTGCTCTTCCTCTGATTGAATTTTCTTCCTTATTCTCAATAGTTATTTTCCATAAATTTGTGTTAGTAATTTGATCCATTATTTGTTGAATTAGTTAAGAAGAATCGTGAATTTGAATTATGACGACCAGTCCTCGTGGGATTCGACCTCGATCTTACCGAGTTTATTACTACATCACAACCCTATACTTGGGGAGTGAACAAAACCCACATTCGACAATCGGGTTGCTTGACGATCCTGACTAGCTCGAGCGCACAACAAGTTGGGCGATATGAAGCGTAAAAGCACTCCGTGTGGCCAACCACTATCGCCAACCGAAGTACGACTCTGGTTCGTTAGACACATCCCTTGTGGCGACATGAATCTCAGCCACAATCTCAAGTCTGGTACCGAATGTCTGGACTATAGACATAGTCCCAACCTCAATCAATTTTCATCCATAGCATGTGGAGTAAAGCATGATAACACAGTAATACAAGCATGTTAGCAGGCATGTCATAAGGCATGTTATAAAGCATGAAGTAAGCATGTTGTAAAGCATGATATAGAGTACTATACAATTAGGGATACAATTACATATACATCACAAGTGAGTGGTTAGAGTAAACCACCACATGGAGGGAATCCTACATGTCTCTAAGGTAGTCGAGAATTCCATATCAGCACCAACCTACGGTGCCAACATCTAAGCATGTGCTCACACAAGCATTTACACAAACACATAGAGTACACTATTTCTACATACATGACGTATGTTAGTAAAATATGTATTAGGACTATCTTCTCGCCAAGCGAGTATTTTATCCATGTATATCATAATCATACAACAATTAATCATGACAATTGCATTTCCAAAATTTATACATATACGGTATTTCTAGAATACACAATTTCAACTACCTAGTGTTTACAAGTAAACATATATTTCGGCGATTCCTTTCGCCAAACAAGTATTTTATCCATATATTGTATAATCATACATTAAATAAACATGTCACACATTTTTCCAAAAAAAATACGTATACGGTATTTCTACGTATACCTAGAGTATGTGAAATTCCATATTCTACAACTTTAATCGAAACAGAAAACGGAAAGCACTTTGTACATGTGCAATTGCATGCAGATCATGAATCTATCATTATCTGACATTGAAAGCGTTGAAAATCATAACCTATACACCTAAAGTCCTCACCTTGCTCCTTGGAATCTCAACGAATCAGCAAGGTTGGATGAGCTTCCGTATTCGGGAGTTTTCTAGCCTAAAGAGTGAAATCGGTTAGTTATTTCACAACCTATAGCCTATACACCTCAAATCAGATCTAGGGTTAGGGTTTCTTACCTTAAAACAGAGTTGATATCGCCAGGAAAGTGCCTGGAAAGAGGAGGTGCAACCCGTGTGATGATTGAAAGCAGTAGGAGGAAGGTGCTCTCACAAATCCAAAGCTTTCTCTCCCTTTTCTCTCTCTCTCTCTCTAGGGTTTTATCCCAAATTCGTATGGCTGTGAGAGGGGCTGTTCTAAGGCCCTTTTATAGCCTAAAACCTCTCTGAAATAGACTCCTGTTCAAGGGGTACATCCAATATAAGCATTTCGGCGTTGTTTCTGCTCAAAAGAGGGTTTCTGGTGGCCCTCCTTGAGCCAAACTCCAGACTTAAGTTCACAACTCATGGATCTACGTGGGATTACGTTTTCGACTCGATCAGATTCCTAGATCACACGTGGCGGACCAGTTTCAGTTCAACGGTCAGTGGGCCACGATCCGAAATTCCAAGTATATGTTAATGTTCCTGAAATTTTTCTTGATCTGAGGGTGTAATTTGGTCTGATTCTGATGGTCTGGTTGCTTAATATTGATGCGCAAGTGAATGGTGCCAGATCACTATTCCAGATATTTATTTTGTAAAGGAAAGAGTGATTTTCACACTCCCTCACTCCGGACTCAAGCGAATGGCCGTGGGACATCGACTGGACCTAATTTCTGAGGTGGTTGTCAAGCCCAGTGAAGCAGTCCTAGTTCCTTAACTTCGTTTGAATCGAACTTCCGATGTGCGGTCTAGACCTAATACGAAGTTTCATTTCATTCCCAAGAGCAGCCGGGTAATGAGTTTGGTTCTAAACTTTAGGGTAACCTAGAGTCACTGATTTTGCAAGTTTTGGGTCTTGCAGATCGTATTTAAAGCGATCCCAACGGATTTCATGGCTAATCGAGTTTTGCACTTAGTTAACTTTGTTAAATTTCTAAAGGATTTAATCCTAATTGATTTCTGGTCGAGATGGTACTCGAGCCAAAGTATGAAAATTTACGGGTCGTTACAATAACACATACATCAGCGGCCCCATAAACTACTGACGTGGGGCCCACATGAGCTGTTGATGTTAAAGCAGCAACTATTTAGCTGGTGTGTGTGGCCAGGCCACCATCCAAATGGATGGACGGCGTTGATAATACACATATATCATGGTAGAGTACCACCGTCTAGTAGCTGGATGGTGGGGATGAAACCATACATCAGGTGGGTCCCACGTGGGGCCCACATATATACATGGGTGTATATATATAAAATATTAAATATATATTACAATGGATTGAAACAGCGTCCAGGCCCTGGACGACCTGGAGGAAAACACCTGTATTGAGGTGGGTCACACCGTCCATGAGGCTGGACGGTGTGGTTAAATCACATGCATCACAGTGGCGTCACGTAGGTGGGCCACCCGGATCTGGTTCAAGTTGATATTTGTGATTTCCCATTTGACAGGCCTGCATGATCGATTGGTTATGCAGGCCCATACTGGGCAGCAGGCTGATCCACTTGGTGGACGACATTGATCAAATACATTTATCATGATGGGATCTGTTCGGGTGGGCCACATGGCCACATCACCACCAAGGAAATAAAGGAGAAGGAGAGGGAGAGAGATAGAGAGAGAGGAAGATCAGCATATAAGAGGGACCCCGCCACTATGGGCCCCTCTTTGTTACAATATAAACATCGAGATGGGTCCCACCATAAGTGGGCCCTACATACAAATCAAGGTCCTACGCTACGATCACCCACCGATTGCTAATCTTCTTGGTCCATAGTCTTCCTTAGCTCCTTGGGTTCTTCTTTAATGGTGGGAGATGAGAATTGAAGGGTTGGATGGTGAGATGAGGGGGTAGGAAGATGGGTCCTCCTTTGACTATTTTCTCTCCTTAGGATTTATTCTCATGGAAGCTTGGGATTTGGTGGAGAATGGGATGGGATGGAGTGATGTATGGGAGAGAGGGATGGTGTTGTAAGAAAGAGATAGGTGAAGTGAGAGAGAGTTGACTTTGAGAATGGGAGAGAGATGGGAGCCATGCCTTGTTGGTAAGAGAGGGATGTGTTGTGTACTTTGATTGATTGATGGGATTGATTTGACATTTGGTAGAGATTCTCTTGCACGACATTTTCCTTGGAATGAACGTGGGCCCACATCTTCTGGCTCGGGTATCGCATCGTCGCGCGAGATGCGACGACGGCGCAGTTGTTAGGGTACAAGTTTCAAGTCAAGCCGACTCTGATCTACAGGACGCGACTTAGGTTCACGCGCAATTGCCAGATACAGGTCGTAGGTTTCCAGAATTCGACTGGGAGAACCGCAGAAGCCTACGGAATGGTACGGTCTAGGATACGGGCCTTACATTAATTCTATTCATGTATGTGTCATAATCATGTAAATTTTTACCAAAGGCTATCTAAAACCTATATATACTAAACCTTAGCCTATTTAAAGAGCATAAAAATCTTCTCTTCTTATTCTCTCTTCCTTGAGTTCTTATTTTTTGAGTAAGGTTAAAAGATGATGGTTTATTTTCTTAGTAGTACAAGCACGTAGTAGACATTATTATAGTATTGAGAGTAGATATAAACTCTGTAGGGGTTAGGACTTGTAACATCTCAAACTTTTCAATACTCGTGTATTGGATATCATTGGGAGTCATTATAAACATTTTTTCAATTAATTATGTGAACCCTGGTACATGCACACGTGTGAAACCCCAAAAACTTCGAGAGTGTAGGTGAGACTTTATTTCGAGAGGCCTAAAGCTCGTAACCTTAGCATATTAGAAAATCAAATTGTATGAAAAATTGGAGAACCTGGACCCTCAAACCCTTAATGTCCGGTCAGGCAAAATCTTAGCTTGATCACATCAAATTGAACTTTAAATACTAGATTAACTGATAAATCACATTAACTAACCCTTAGAACCCTAAAACAATGAAAAGGAGAATAACCAAAAGTGTGTGGAACTTGTATTTTATTGGTCTAACCGAACACAAACGTTGGTTCCTATTGGTCCGACCAACAGACTCCAGTGGGTAATGTACCTGCGGACCATCGAACCAGAGACATTTTAGGCTTTACAAGCTTCTTTTGTTCTCTCGATTTAACCATTCCAAAAACCCCTTTTCAAACCCTTCTAGCACCTTAGAATAGAGAGAGAGAGAGAGAGAGAGAGAGAGAGAGAGAGAGAGAGAGAGAGAGAGAGAGAGAGAGAGAGAGAGAGAAGGAAAATCGAGGGGTGGGGATCTTGATGCTTCGGGTTGTCTACAGTCGAGTTTAAAGGAGTCTAGATTCCATTATGTGGTCCTAAAAAAGAAGTAGATAGAGTAGAGAAGTTTGAGCCCATCTTCCGCATGCACCCTTGTCGGGCTGCCTCAGTCATTCTTTTCTGAGATTGGGCCCGATGAGTTGTCTTGAGTCTTCCCTAGCCAAAAATGTTTAAGTGTGGGCCAAATAAATCTTCGATTAGCTAGGTAAGTTGTCTTTTAGTCAGCACATGAGTATTTTTCCATAAGTTGCTAGCAATTCAGAGCTAGTTAGCCGAGTAATTTTCCCTATCTTTTCGAGTATGAAAATTCTGACTTGGTGTCTTGTGCATGTCAAGTTTTTTGGGTCTTGATTGGCGTTTAATGCGACCCAGCCGCATGCAAGAGTTGTATGTGGGAACAACTTCGTGAGCATCATGGTTGCTCCAAGTCGAGTCACCAAATTGACAATCATGTGAGGTGAGCCCCGATTCTTGTTATTCAAAATCTAATTAGAAATTAACCTAAGTTTAAATGAATTGAATTTGGAATTGTCTATAGGTATTGAAATTTCCCCAAATCCTATACCTAGGGTGCATTCGAATCGAGGAATCCTAACTTCAGGGTGATGATCTTCCCCTCAATCTTTCCTACAACACGTTTAGTCTAATAATAGTTTTAACATCTAAATAGTTACGTCAATTCAATTTGTGAATCATGTGATAATTCTTACAATCCACATTATATGTGTTAAACTTAGGATGATTGGTATATTTCTTGAACTCTAGAAACCTGTACATGTACATATCACCTGTTTAACTCTTGAGCACTCTCTTAAGTGTCTACAATCACTTGAATGTAATCCTTGTCTTGTATGTTTCACATGAACAAGAATTCTAACATGCTATCATATAAGTTATGCATGTTAGATTGTTAACATGCATAAAATCATGAAAATATGGCAATTGGAGCTTATTATGAACGTTGTGAAGATTATAAATTGTTCATATGGTTTGGACTGCCATTTTTATGAATTACTGATGTGGTTTGGATTGCCACTTTTATAAATCGATGTGAGCACACCTTGGACTAGTGGCCTTGTATATGGAAGTTATATATATATATATATATATATATATATATATATATATATATATATATATAATATATATATAATATATATATATATATATATATATATGATTACCAATTCCATCTCTTTGATGGACTTTTGCCATTGCCTTGTAGGTTAAATCCTTTGTCGTGTTCTTGAATGGATTTGATTTCCTTACATGACATGGGGACATTATCGGGTGTCTAGCCATTATAAGCATGTACCTTTAAGTATTTTCGCTGGTGGCTAGCACATTGTATGAACATCCATTTTTGCATGGGATTTTATCAGGTGGCTAGTCATCATGCAGTTGTATCGTATGATATTTTTACTGGATGACTAGACCACTGTGCGACTGTCCCTTTTTGCTTGGTGGGTTGAAACCTCTATTACGTTCATAATTAAACTTATGGTGGAAAAGATAATTAATTTTTTTTTATGTTTCTATTGATTTAAAAAGGCAAATAGTTGAAGGAATTTATCATAACTGGACTGTTTGCAAATTTGATTAATAATGGTTGGGCAAATCGCACATACATGGCATACGGTCGATGTAAGACATGGGGTTCTCGAGTCATTCATGGGCCATATCTTAGAGTATTTTACAGGTTGACTTAGATAGATCATCACGTGCTATTAGTTCAACTTAGGCATAACTTCTTACATGGATTTTTCTAGGTGAATAGTTCTTCTTGGGCATCCTTTTTGCATGGATTTTTTCAGATGACTAGTTTTCCTTAGGCGTACCTTAAAGTATTTTTCTCTGTCACGAGTTCTCCTTGGGTGTCATTTTTATATGGATTTTTTTAGGTAACTAGTTCTCCTTAAGCATACCTTAAAGTATTTTTCTGCGTGACTAGTTCTCCTTGGGCATCCTTTTTGTTACTTGGATGTGTATTCCCAGATCTGACAACATTTCATGCATCTATGCATTTAATTAGGATTTACTTTGTGAAATACATGTTATTTGATTTTTTTCCATTTGTATCGAGACTAGCATGTATGATATGTATGTTGTTAGTTATTGCTTCTGTTTAAAAACTGTAAAATGTTGTAGGCGTAAATCTTGGTGGGGGATTTCTCACTATGATAGCCACTGAGGATGTTCTAGTAGGGGTTAGAGAGGAGCTAGGAGATGAGGAGCCTTTTGATAGCATGGTTGAACTATACAAGCTTAACAAATAGTCTGCTAGTTCTTGCATTTTGCTTGGGTTGTATATTATACATCTGTGTTTATGTGGTTTGTATAGTCCCAATTGAGGGAGTTTTTGTATTTATGGGTTGTTGATATTAGCCCTAATATTCTCTAGTATGGTTATCTATACTTATTTTTTTATGCCACTGAATGAATAAACGCTATTTTGATTTTATGTGAATGATAATCTGATAATGTAGGAGCATTGGAAACACACTCACGTATGATTTTCATAAGTGTAATACTTTGATCTCCATTGTAAGAGTATTATACTTGGGCCGTGAAAATTGGGGCGTTATAGGACTCAATTGAATCTCGTGATAGTAGTAAGAGTTTTATTGCACTATTTAGAGGTATAAGTCTACAAAAAGTAGCATTAAAATGCATCTTCAAGTCAAAATTCTTCAAGTGTGCCACCCTTGAAAAAGTTAATCAAAGATATTGAAGACAACTTAATACGCATATGGCTACTTTAGCATTAGTTAGTTTGGTCAATTTTAACCTTCTAGGACTTGAAGGTTTTAATATGAAGAATTACCGATGATGGGCATAGAAAATTGAGTTTTTGCTGAAGAAGCTTAAGATTGTTTATGTATTACGTGTAATGTGGCTTGTTAAACCTGAATCAACTAAGTATTTGAAAGAGGATGAAGTTAGCTAGTGATATGTCCTGATTCAAAAGTGAATGGATGATAACTATATATGTCGCCATCACATCTCCATGTGATTATATAGTTGCTATATGACTTGTATGCTGAAGCAAAACTTACTATAGACTTGCTATATAGATTAAGTATCTGATTGAGGAGGTAGATAATAAGAATTCTTAGTAGGAGATTACTAGGAGTTTTAAATAGTTGATAATAAGCTGATTCATGTACAAGTGTATGAATTCCAACTTATTGTTAATAAATTGTCTCATCTAGCATGAAAATTGATTTAAAAAATTCATGTCGAGGTAATTATATCGAAATATCCATTTTAATAGAAGGATTATCGAAATAAGCTCAACCATAAAAATGAAGACATGCTACTTGAGAAATTGATATAATATATTTAAATTGAGGAGGAAGCTAGATTCCACAATAGGAATTAAATAATTATAAATGCAATCAAGAGCTTATATGGTTAAATTTAATAATAATAATAATAATAATAATAATAATAATAATAATAATAATAATAATAATAATAATAGAAAGAAGAAACTGGATTATGTCAACAAGCCATAAAAATCTAAAAATGAAACCTAATAAGGGTGACTACTATGACCGTGGAAAACCTAGACATCATGCAAAAGAATGTCAATATTGTAAATTAGAATTCATGAAAGGTGATTATGATGAAATTCTTATAGTAGTAGTTTTCGAGGCCAATGTATTGAGAAATGAGAAAAATAGGTGGGTTGACACAAGAACAACCAAAAATGTCATATGTGATAAGAGTATTTTCAAGATATATGAACCAATAAGAAATAACATGGAGCTCTACATGGATAACTCATCCTCCAGTAAAGTGTTAAGATAAAAAATATTGAGGTAAAACTTTCATTGGGGAAAGTGTTTACTTTAAGAGATGTTATGCCTGCTCTAGAATCGAGAAGAATCTTATATCAGATTATTTGCTTAGTAAGAACACTTTATAATGGTGTTTGAATCTGACAATTTTATTTTGTCAAAGAATTATGTCCTTTTGTTATGATATGTTTATAATTGAGTATTTAAACTCAGCATTATTAATGAAATGAATTGTTCTTACAATATATATTATCAATAGAATGAATCTTTGACATGCTAGATTAGGATATTTGATTTTTATTTTTATATAGTGCATGTCAAATATAGGGTTCATTAATAAAGTCGATAATGATCACATGGATAAATGTGAAATTTTCGGTAAATGCAAAATTACCAAAAATTCCTTCAAAGGGGTGGGGAGAGAATCTAAGCTTATAAACTTAGGGCTTATTTGATTTGTAGGAATTAAAATTTTTTAGGGTAAATAATCATAATTATTTACTTTGATATTTCATGGTAGAATGATATGATAGGTATGGCTTCTCAAGAAAACTCGATTTGCGTGTGGCAAAAATCTATGGGCCCCACCATGATGCATGTGTTTTATCCACACTGTCCATTCATTTTGCCAGATCATTTTAGAGCATGAGCCAAAAAATGGGATAGATCTAACGCTCAAGAGGACCATACCATAGGAAGTAATGGGAATAATGAGGCCCATTGTTGAACCCACTATTTTCTATAGTGTGGTCCACTTGAGCTATGGATCTATCTCATTTTGGGACTCATGCACTAAAATGATTTGACAAAATGAATGGTCGGCATGGATATAACACATACATCATGGTGGGACCCATAATGTTTTTGCTTGGAAATTGGTAGCTTTTCAAGGTGAAATTACACCTTTCTTTTGAATAACGAACACTTACCACCATTATGCTTTTATACCATTGTTTACCGATAATTACCGGCAACCAAACATGCCCGTAGTACATAATGACATTTTTAAAAAAAATGTCAGCAGAATATTAACTCAACATAGTAAATGATCCTTCATCACTTTTATCAATGCCCAATCTATGTATATCTTATTAGAATAAAAGATGACACCATGAATAAATTTAAGACAAATAAGGCTAAGGTAGAAAATCATTATGACATAAGAACTAAATTTCTTAGATTAATAGAGGTGCTGAATATCTATCTAATGCGTTCAATAAGTTTTATAAAATTAATGGAATTATATATTAGTTCTCTGCACCTTATACCCCTTAAAAAATAGAGTGGTCGAAAGAAAGAACAGGCCATTAATAGAAATTGTGAACTACATGCTCACTAGTTTAGAATTACCTTTAAACCTCTATGGAAAAGCTCTCTCTCTTTTCTTTTTTTCTTTTTTCCTATGAGCTACATATAAAATAGAATTTTATTTAGAAAAATTGTTGTTCGTCGCTATTTGCGACCCTTCTCCGGCACGGGTAGCATGCAGGTGTTCCAATTCAAACCAAACAACAATGACCCCAAGCGTCAAAGTAAGCTGAGATAGAGTATGACCGAGATATGAGGAGATCAGTCGCCTATTTACCCACTCCCTCAATTTGTAAATTAATTAGGCGATAGTCAGAGGGTGGGTTCGTCCTCTGATGATGAGTTACTTCTTTGCCTTCCGTACGAAAAGGCTTTTTTAATGCAGATAGAGTGGAATAAGAAATAACAACTTACAATCGACTGCTATCGACAGTTGGAGGATGCTCCAATTACAACTATAATTATCAACTAATGCATTGACTCTACGAATCAAACTAAGGAATGTAGATGGCAAATGCGGAAAGTAAATGATTATACTAAGAAAAAAAATTACTTGGTAAGAAAAGAAGATGATTACACTATGGAATGTAAAATTGGAAGCTGGAAAAATAAGTGAGAAGGAGATAGGTTCGAAATCAGTAACTTGTGTTGATCTGTCTACTTGGAAGAATGAGCATGGCTAACATTATGAAAGAGGTTAGCTTGTATGGAATATAAGTTGGGAGTTATTGACTAATAGAGTGTCTATTAGGTAAGTTTGATCTGTCTACTTCGTCAATATAAGTTTGATGCACTCTATTAGGTAATTGACGAAGAAGAACTTGCTATAAAAGATTACTATTAGCATTGAACTTTAGATT
This sequence comes from Magnolia officinalis, assembly GCA_021015155.1. NCBI lineage: Eukaryota > Viridiplantae > Streptophyta > Magnoliopsida > Magnoliales > Magnoliaceae > Magnolia > Magnolia officinalis. The sequence continues at coordinate 19,268,256 of JAJHSJ010000009.1, forward strand.
GATGAAATTTCATCCTTATATCTTTGAATTCTACTCACATATATAGGATTGCACATGATACTATTTTCTAAAAAGATTTGAAAATTGAAGGCTTGAAACATTCATTTTTTGCACGTTTTGTTTGGGACTAACAAAATGCTGGTTGGGGGGTGCATGTTGAGTGTCAAATATTATATATTTCCCCTATTTATACCTTGGTTTTATGAACGTAATAACACTTAATCGATATATTTATGCATGTTTGTCTTACAAGGTGATTTCGGGAACTTAAGGTGAAAAGGATGCTAAAAGCATGAAATTTGGTGCTAAAGAATTACCAAGGCAAGGATGGATCTTTAGAGATCAAGGTTGAAGATTTCAAGAGTCCAAGATCCAAGAAAACTAAGTGAAGAAGGAAGAAAATCGAGTTTGTAAAGTGCAGAATTCAGAGGCTGTTGAACTTGACTTGACGATGACATCGAACACACTTCGATGTCATCAAAGTTATGTGTTTAATGCCATCGAAGGAGAATCGATCACATAAGAAATTTTGAAAAAAAAATCAAGTTTAGTTGATGAACATATGGGTGCAATTCTCGATACCATCAAAGAACCCTTTGATGACATCGAAGGTGAGCTCGATGCCATCAAAGACAAGTCGACGACATCGGAAAAAATAAAGAATTATGGAGTTGCTCGCTGGACAGTTTTGATTATTTCTCAAAGCCAATTCAAAGGACGGTCGATGACATCAACAATTTAAGTAGACTCAATAGATGCGCACTGGAGCCCAATTCAAATTCTGACTTTGATGACATTGAAGTCCCATCGAAGTCGCACAGAGTGCATAAAATTGAGGCAGTTTCTGAAATCGGTCGAACAAAGCCTATATGTATGGGATCTCTAGGCTTTCCTAAGCACATTTTTGGTAGAGAAGGAGGCTACTAAGGGTGGAGAAACTTTAAGTAGTTCTTCTTCAAATCGTCGGTGTAGTTAGTTTTTCATGTTTTCTAAGATGTTAGTCTGTGAAGGCTAATCTCTTAGCTAAGGCTAAGGGATGAAGTTCGTAGTTAATTTCAGTCTTTATTTTGTTATGTTTAATGCTATTACTTTGAATGATGATAGTGGATTGGTTTGGTTTGAATTTACGTTAAAAAGTCTTTGAATGGTTTATTTTTGGATTTGTTATGCATTTCAGGTACTCTGAATGCTCTGATTTAACAATTGTTTAGTCTTAATTTAGAAAAGGAATCAATCTGTATCATTGATTGATCCAATGATGCTTAAAAGTGCATTGAATGCTTTCAATTCCCTGCGATTGATTTCCAAGTGCTTAATGGAAGAATTGACCAATTGCTATCATAATCATCTTAATACTCATGAATGGTGTTAGTGCACTTATTTTTACACCCGGTTTTGTCTATCATGTGAGTCATTGTGTCGTAAAGTCGGTTGAGCCTTTGGAAAGCAAAGATAAAAGACATAGCGGAGCAGAAGCATCCAGGCGGTAAGAAAAGGTAAACAGGTGGCCTTGGTGACCTTAACCCTTGACCCAAAACAACCCTATAGCCTCTAGATAATCTTGACCTAATAGGAATAATTAATTAATCATCCCTTAGCCTTAAGAGACAAAGAAAAATATGATAAACAAGGCTAAAAGAGGTACGAATCTGCTGTGTAAAAGATTGCCCAAAATAGCAGATTCTGTGTGATGTTCGATGGCATCGAGTTGCCATCGAAGACATGCTCGATGACATCGATCGAGAGACGGGATAGTCCTAGCAACCAAATTGGATTTCTCTCTGAAATTCTCGATAACATCAAGGTCCCTTTGATGACATCGAAACTTGAATTTTGATGACATCGAAGAGCACGTTTTGATGACATCGAAGGATGTTCGATGCCATCGAAAAATGGTCCAGAACTGTCTAATAAGAAAATATCATATTTGTCTAGATTGTTCAATGACATCGAGGAACCCTTTGATGACATCGAAGAGACCTTTGATGACATCAAAAGAGTTATTTTTTACCTATTTTTTGACCGTTGGAGATCGAACTTTTTATAAAAGGTAGTCAGTTCTTGGACATTTTTATGGGTTTTTGGAGTAATAGAAGGTAGGGTGTTTCCATATGCATATCCCTCATTCCTTGCCTCTATTCCATTGAGTTCTAAGCCATCTCCTTTGAGATTACAATTATAATGAGGATTTCAACTTCAACATTGAGATGTGCTTGAACTCCTCCATTTTCTAGAGATTATACTTAAGCATTTTTAGTAAATTATTATCCAACTCTTCTAGGAGACTCATCTAGTTGAATCTCTTAGGATAAACAACTACCCAGTAGTTGTAGGAGATTTGACCCACTCCCATCACCTTGGTCATCTTGAAGACACATCAAATGCAAGGAGATTAATCGTAGAGTTGAAGCCTTGGCGAAGCAGCGACGACATGATCAGGGGAGCATCGGGAAGTTGATTGAACCACTGGAGAGAGGAGATCAAGCAACTCAAGAAGAGCTACAAAAAGGGACTTAATCTGACAAGTAAGTGTTATTGTTATGAGTCCATATGTTAGCCTCCTTTTTATAGGATTGAGGCTAAGAGTTTGCTATCCACAAACTTAACTAGGTTCTTGTGTAGGACCTTAGCTCTTTCGTAGGGCCTAAATCCTTAGTTCTTGTGTATGACCTTTGTCCTTGTATAGGACATAAACTTAGGTTCGGGATTAGGACCTTGGCCTGTGTGTCCTAAATGCTTGGGTGCTTGTGTAGGGCCCTTACTCTTGTGTAGGGCATAAACTGTCAAGTTATTGTGTAGGTCCTTGGCCTGAATGGCCTAAATTTTTGGGTTCGGGATTAGGACCATTGTCCTTGTATAGGACATAAACTTGGGTGCTTGTATAGGACCCTTGCTCTTGTGTAGGGCATAAACTTTAGAGTCCTTATGTATGGCTGTAGAGGTTAGAGGTTAACCTGATTTAAAACCTCCGATAATGAAATCCGGTACACTCATGGGTTGAGTGCGTCCTTCGGGAGTGGAGTAGGCACGTAACTGAACCACTATATATGATCGTGTTTAGCATTGCTATTTGCGCATTTATTTAATTATGTTTATGTGTCTTGAATGTTTGAATATGATGCATGATTAGATGAATGTTCAGGATTGATACGAATCACATTCCACACACTCATATACACTATCTTATATAGGATAGTTGCTTAGCTTGCATTTCTAGTATAGCCTATGTGATTGGACCCTTATTGGCTTGGAAGCCTATAGAGTTAAATTGCCTTGCTTAGTTTATTTTTAAATTAGTTTAAGTTAGAAAATTAGGATTTTAAATTGGCATAATTTTTAATTGGTCCTAATCACCCCCCCTTTAAGACTTAGACCACATTCCCTAGTTCTGCCAATCTTTGACACTTAGATGCATTGCGGCCCATTACTGCAATTTCAAATGGTTTAATCGCTCTATCATCCGACTTGATAGATTATGACTTTGATTCCACTTGTGTTATTTTATATTGAAGTAGTAGATTGATGTGGAGATTACTACAAGTAGATTCCTGGATCCCTAGTGTTTTTATCTTTAATATTTACTTTTCCTTTCACATCGTTGGATTAGAATCCAACCACACACGGTAAAGTTAGATTAGTTCTAGGCAGTGTTCCCCATTCCTTGTGGATTCGACCTCGGTCTCATTGAGTTATTACTATAGCACATCCCTGCACTTGGGGTTGTGAACAAGGTCGGTTCATTGGATGACTTGGATGGACCTAGCTCCTCCTCGACTCCTCTAATCCTAAAAAATTCCCCTCAAGCTCTCTCTCTAATCTCTCTTAAATACTCTCTTTTCTCTTTAATGTCATTCAGATCTCTCAAATTTCTTCTCTTTCCTCTCTAATTTTTCTCTAATCTTTCCTCCAATCTCTCTCATCTTTCTTCTTTTCACTCTCTCTTGCTAGAAAAATGGCGGAAATAAGAGGGTTGGGGGGGGGGGGGGGCTTTGTGGTAGGACTTTTTAGATAAAGAGGGAAATATGAAAAGAGGGAGGGGTAAAGTGGGAAGAAGGAAAGAGATATAGGAGGGACTTAACATGGGCAAGGGTATGGGTGAGTGATGGGAGGCATGGGCTTATTTAACTAATGGGGAGAGAGGGAGGTGTGTGATTGATGGGTTGATTTACTGATTGATGGATTGATTGGACTACCTCATGATTTGTATAAGTGGGGCCATGCCATGTGTGCGTTGCGTGACCTACCTCAAATTGTGCCAAAATTACAACTTTTAATTTGAGTGTCGAAATAGGGCATGTCGCGTGGCATAGGAATTGCAACACCTGCATAGTTGCTAAGGTATAAGTCGTGGTTCATTGTGGTATTGAAATAGGGTTATGATCGAAGCTTGCCAATTTGGTCCGTCTCAAACGTGCCGACATTGGAAATGAAGTGTACGATCAGCCTCACAGGGTTATGGGTCTTACAATTCACACTCATGCTCAAGCCGCTATGTCAGCACAAGAAGGCAACTGAGCTACTCCACCCAATTCACCTAGGCCACAAGCCTTACCACTAGATACCACCTCATCGCTAGTAGATTTGACGTAGAACATGTCTACAATAGAGGAACTCATAAACCGCCTCTTGTAGGCCAGGTATGCCCCCTTCATTCATAACGCCCAATCACCCACGGCCCAGCTAGGTCTCTCCGACCCCACCATCAATCAACTCCAGCACATCTTACATGGCGTGAATCAAGTGCAAGTTCAATACCCACTTGCACTCCATCCTCCAAATGAAGGCTAATTTGCACTTCAATAGGCACATTCTGGCTAATCATAATCAAATCCACCCTCACCACATATGCCCAGTAGAAACCCATTCCATATAGACCACACATCATATCCCATACCCATGTTGACTTTACAGCTCCACCCTAGCCAAGGCCAACCTTCGCCAACCACCCGAGCACGCCCGAAAATGTCAATTCAACCCATAGTCAGAATATTGGATGCACCACAACAGTTCTAACGTACCCCCTTGCCTAGTCTTACCACTGAGGTGGACCATTACGAGGAAAAGATAAATCGAGCTCCTTAGGAGACACAACCACCCCTTTCATAGCCATCTGAAATTGGTTGACTCCAAGAGAATTTTGACGAATAACTCAAGGCCATGTATAATGAACTTCAAAGGCAACATGGAGTCGAACTTCCTTCCACCAAATGTAGGGACATGTGCACTTTCTTGGATGTCAGGTGTTGAGAGTGAAATATAGCATATTTGCCCATTGTTATTCATTGGTTTTGGGAACATGAATGTGCTTAATTGATCTAATTATACATGTTTTCTCTTACGAGGTGATTTGGAGAGTTAAAGAGAAAAGAACGATTAAAGAGAAGATTTAATGCTCAAAGAATGACCAAGTAAAGATTTGAAAGTTATTAATGAAGAATTTATATGCTAAAGATCCAAGAAAACTAAGTTCAAAGGAGGGAGAAAAGACTGGTAGAATCATAAGTCCAACATCAGAAATAATAGACTGCTCGGTTTCACCTTCGGCTTGACTTTCGATCCGACCGAAAGTGCATAAAACAGTTCAGTGAGAAATTGTGATTTTTAAAATTAATTCGGCTCGACCTTCAGCCCGATCTTCAGTCAGACGGAAGCCAACTTTGGTCCCACTAAAGACAGCTTATGTAACACCCCAAACTTTTCAATGCCCGAGTATTGACAGTTCTCGAGTGTTACTATGAAATTTAACTTAATATGTACATGTGTAACTTAATATGTACATGTATACGATACCAATCTAGCTATCCTAACCTTACGTTTATTCTCCAACGTGAATCTGACCTTTGGGAATGATCGCGTCCATGGATCAAGTCATTCAACCATTGATTTTGAGGCAGGACCACCATATACCTAAGTATTCTCACTTTTTTTTTATCATAACCAACCGTTCAATCAACTACTCACCGCTAGGTAAAGATATCTAACCGTCCACTCTGAGTTTGGACCACATGATTATAGTAAACTAGCTACTTGATCTCAACATCCACTTGTACACATCAAATTAAGATTTTGATCCGTTTATCTTGTTCAGCACCTACGAATATACTAAACCTACCATTAAAACTACAATTTGAGAAACTGACACATGTGAACAAGTCATTTGAATCTAACGGTACACATGTTCTACCTCTTAATAACTTCAAAAACCCACTTTATGTCCACCCGTTTACGAAACTGACCGTACATCCACCTACATACATGGTCAGAGTGCTAACCTTCAAGTTCCCTTATTTTAGTAAGTCATCGGACCATTCATCATGTTTGGATCCACCAAACGGGCCATGCGAACATCATGGTAAACTGATCATCATGAAGATCTTAGGGTTTAGGTCCAAACTACCTAGTAACTTGTCAATCAGAGGCATACAAATGTTATTTTGAATAACGTAGTGTGTTAGTCACTAAAGGAGCATATTGGTCATCTTTGATAGATTAGGGCCCAAATTTAACCAGTTGAGAAGGTGTGTAAAATAATGATCACCTGTTAAATTTTGCCTCGTTTGCATAGTAAAGTTGCGAGTTACGGACGGAGAGAGCCCGGACAAAGGAGAAGGCTAAGATTTTAAATATAAACTCACAACATATATACATAGCAGCGTATTTTCTCGTGATTTTCATGTAGGTTTTTATGTGTGAGTTAACTCACACATTCTTGCAAGGTTTGGCCCACCCACAGCTCGGATTTGACTTAAACTTGGGGCCATGGGCCACCACGACTTGTGCAAGATGGTGAAGGGCGCGGTTCACCCAAAAGGCTATCGTAAGTGGGACCCATCGGATCAACAAATGAAACGGATCTAAACCCATATAGCCGCCTGTATAGCAACAGTCTGTTACATAAGTGATCTTTACGGTAAGTATCAATCACACGTCTTTGCAACATGTGGCCCACTAAAAACTCAGATCATCTCCATATTTGAAAACATGAGCCTACATGATCTGGCTAAGATGATGGAGGGAGTGGATTTCTCGAGCAACATCAAGGGTGGACTCCACCGACCACACCCAGAGAACCAAAACCAGTTTTTCTTCCACAAAACAGCAAGTAGCGAGAAGACCGAACACATCTCAAACTTCAGTACGAAGGATGGCCAAATCTTGGAACCTGGCTCCAATCTAAGACATCCAAGCCACGGAGAAAGTAGTTCCGACTGCAACCACGATGATAAAAAAGGAAAGGGAGAAGTAGAGGGACTGGCGTTTCGCCAATTTCCATGGAGATGAACCGCATCAAGCAGAAATCACGTTCACATAAACCACCTGCCAAAGAGACTGACGCCTTCAATCTAGTGGCCTAGCAAACACCAAGAAAGCAATTCAGACCACCCAATTGAACCAGTTCGAAAGATGGCCGACCATGATGAAACTTGTCATTAACGCAGGACATCCTCTTCGTCAGGAAGATAACAGCTAAAGAAGGTCGTCCGACCTCAATCCTCCAATCCCATCTGGTCATTACGATGCCCAAGAGTCTGAAAGAAGATTTTTGAGAATGAAAGAGAGAAAGGAGAACACCACGGTCCGAAAACGGCCAGCCGAATGTAGATGCATGTTGTTTTTATGGAGAAACTCTATACGTTGTTGAAAATAGAATTGGAAACCCCTCTTACGTGGAAGCCTTTCTAGAAACTCTATAAAAGACACCTCCTTGTAGGCCTTCTAACATAACAAAATGAGGGAAAGAGTGAACGAGAGAGAAAGAAATGAGAGTGAGAGAAGGACAGGCGTGGGAAGATGACACCAATTCGAGCGAGAGCCAAAGCCTATTGGAGCAAATCTCGATCAGCCACTGAGTAGTGAAGAAGGGTAGAAGAGAAGCTAGTGCGTGCAACAACTTGTTGAGTTGCTACCTGAGTAAGGCTCAGGTATGGGTTCTTCTTTCCTTTTCCCTTTAACTCCAAGCAATAGAAGTGGAGAAACTCCACTGCATCAAACCGAGACAACTCAATGGAAGAACACGCCTAAACCTTCTAAGTTGAACCTCTGCAACGTAGGCGATATGTAGCACGTCTAGGTAATAATATTAACTCAAGTTTCTCAGATTCACTAAGCCTAGTTAAATCTGACATTTACTTAACCAATTCAAACTAGGTGGATTAGGATAAAAATCTGATCTTAAAGTGCATCTTTGAGCATTTAACTTTAGTAGGGGATGATCCGACAAACAAAGGTGAGGGATTCCTTTAAACTTACCATAATTCATGTTGATATGAATTATCTTGCCTTTTACCTGTTCTCATGTTACTATAATTCTCTCTCTGCAACTGTTTAATTTACCATAAATAATTATTTACCCTTTGAGATTATGGTATGATGTTAATTACGAGTGGTCTTCATTATTTTTATGTGGGGCGATGGATACAAGCCTTGCCCTTGCCTTTACCAATTTCATTGAGTTATCCCTTGCTATCTTCTCTTTGTTGAGTTGGCCATTGCCACTCTCCTCTTTTTTAAAGTTGGCCATTGATACTCTCCTCCTTATTTTGTTAGCCTCGTGCTATCTATCTTTAAGGCTTGGGCATGTGTCTTGGAATTCCAAAGTTCCCATGATTTAATTTACATTCTCTTTGATGCAAGTGATGTGTTAAAGGTATGACAACTAGTGGTTCAAATATTTTATCATGGATATAATGCGCTCTAGGTAGAGGCCCTCTTGGTCGCCCGTAATTTCATGGGTTTAGGTAGTGGTGCACAAATCGATATAAGTAATTCGCAATACGTGTTACATAACTTTCGAGATTGGATGTCGCAAACAGTCGCTCCATGAACAAATCATGTCATGTAATTCATCCGACTCATGTGTTGTGTCATCTCGAGGTGTTCACGTAAATCCACAGTAGCGTTGGACATGCCAGTGAATATCCATAGTTATGAGATGCGGGTCAAGTCAGGTTTTCTATGAATCATTTTTCACATTATAATGATCACTATGTATGATGAGCCACACACAATTTTCTAGGCATGCATTCATATATATATATATATATATATATTGCTTGTGCATGTTGATACCCCTCATAGTAGTGGAGTACTAGACGTATCAGAACCCTTACATTACTTTTTTGAATCTCTTGAATTACTACTAATATTAAAGGATAACCATCACTATGAGTAGGACGTTAACCCTCTTTAATCATACAGATGATGCAGGTGATGTATAGATTGAAGACCTAAAAGACCATCTCCCTATGGAAGATTATACTGAAAGAATAAGAAGATAGTTTAATGATTTAGTTTTATACTTCCACCACAAACTCGATAATATAATAAGCTCCCATTGAGATGAAATTTGATAATTTGTTGAATTCTTTACTCTGATGAAATAATAAATACAGTCGATTTTATTCTCGTGAATGGTTACCTTCATAAATGTAACTAGATGTGATCTAAATAAAAAAAAATATGGTGCGATTTTTAAAGCATCCACTTCATTCAATTATTAACACCCGATTTTCTCGGGCACGAGTATAAATTCTAGCCGTGAAAATTCAGGATGTTAAAGCTTAGGTGTGACCAAAGGTAAACAGAGTCAGTACAAAATTTTCAAGTATAATTCGGTCCGACAGAAGTAAAATTCGGTGCGTCTGACAGAAACTTCGGTGCGACCGAAGCGTAACGAAAGTGTGTAAATTCAAGGTCAGTTGAGAGACAGTGCGATCAAAGCCTATATAAAGTAGTCTTTTGAGTTCTTCTAAGCACGAACTAAGGTAAAGGGAGTAGAGCAAGGAGTCATGGTGCTTTAAGGAGTTCTCCAATCCTTTAGCTTTAGTTAGTTTTTATATTTTTCTTTAAGAGTACTGTTGAGGGTTAACTATTGCATATTATCTCCCATTTATATCTTGGTTTTATGAACATGATAATGCTTAATGTTCTATTTTACTCATGTTTGTGTTGCAAGGTGAATTTAAGAGCTTAGATTGGAAAAGGTGCTAAAAGCATGGATTCGATGCTCAAGAATCACCAAAGTAAGGGATGGATCTTAGGAGATCAAGATTGAAGAATTCACATGCGAAAAATCTAAGAAAACCAAGTGAGGAATGAAGAGAATTAAAGATTTGAAGTGAAGAAATGGAATCCTGAAATTGTATTGAAAAGCGTATTCTGAAACTTTGGGTCATTTTGTGAAATTGCGTAAAGTGAAGTCTATTTTGAGAAACTGCACAGAGTGAAGTCTGTTTTAGTAAACTGCGTAAATTTGAGGCGGTTTCTAGAGTTTTCCAACTAGGTGCGAAAGTTAGAGTTCCACAACTATAAATACGACTCCATAGGATGTTCCTAAGCATCTTCTAGGAGTTTAAGGAGTGGAGCAACACGGTGGAGAGGCCGTCGCCAAGAGGTTTTCTTCTTCTTCCTTAGTTGTTTTCATGCTTTCTTTTATGGTTTTAGATCCAATCATGTCTATGGTTGGCTAAACCTCTTAGCTAGGGCTAAGAGGTGAAGCTTGTAGCATGATGGAATGTTTCTATTGCTTTGATTCATGTTTATGTTGAACTCTATGGATTCTAATTTAATATTTAAGGAATACTTTCAGTTTTTAATGGTTTATTGTGACTCAAATTACAGTAGATCTGCAATAGCTTTGAGTATCTTCTTTTCCTGATTTAAGATTGTGAAAATAGTAAGTCCCGTTGTTCACCATCGTCCCTTGGTCATGGTAGGATGATGGAATCCTTCCTAATCTTCACAATTCTCCTACTTTAAGATTATGGGATTGGTAAATCCTGGTGTTTCCCATTGTCTCCTAGGCATGGTTTGGTGATGGAATCCCTGCCAATTATCATAGTTCTCCTTCATTGAGAATTAGGTCAATGGAAGTTCAGATTTGGTTTTATTGATATATTTTCCAATTGGATAGGATAGGACTCCAATTATAATTGTGTTACTTGAATTAAGCAAGAGGGCTCCTTGATCACTACAAGTGGATCCTTGGCACCCTAATTCCTACATTTAAATTCTTAGTTTTAATTACTTAATTCACAATTACTCTCTCAATCACTTCAGAATCAATTTTACATCTTCTTCTAGTTAATTCAGAAATGTACAAAATTACTCTCTGTGGATTCGACCTCGGTCTTACTGAGATTCTTACTACATCGTGACCCTACACTTATGGTTGTGAACAAGTTTTTAAGTTCAATCATGTCTATGGTTGGCTAATCTCTTAATTAGAGCTAAGAGGTGAAGCTTATAGTTTATTTTGATGCTTATTTTACTTAGATTCAAGTTATTTAGTTTTCATGTTGAACAATTCATTGATTTTTGGTTTGAATGAAGAAGTATTTTCAGTTTACTTTAATCCATTGTCGACTCTTGGCATATTATATGCTTAAGAAAGTTTGTTGATATATTCTTAACGTTTTTGCAATTGTGTGATTTATAAAATTCCTTGATCTACCATTAACTCCGGGCATGGTAGATGCTTAAATTCCCTGCGATCATTACATTGATGCCTTATGAGGGAACCAATCCAATGAAAGTTCATAATCTGTTTTGATATATCTATGATGTTTTAACCACTCTATCATCCAACTAGATATGATAGGATTTCGATTCCAATCGTGTTATCAATTGAATCAAGTAAAATAACATTAAGATGGCTACAAGTGGATCATTGGCTCTCTAGTTTCCATTATCATTAATAGTTATTTCACCATTGATTTCTTTAAATCTAGATTTTAGTTAGTAGATCCTAGTTCTAGTTCTAATCTATTTCAGAAATCGTACAAAGCAAGTCCTTGTGGGTACGACCTCGGTTTCATCGAGTTATTACTACTTTGCAACCTTGCACTTGGGGTGATAAGCGAACACCAGGGTGCTAGCTAATTTTGAGCTACCTAAATTCCAGAAATGGGATGGTACGGGGTGCCCAACCGCATATTTAAAAGCTTTTTGTGGTGAGCTTGATACCATGGCCGAAGATGATGGAGCCTTAACTCAGTTATTTCAAAAGTCCCTAAGGGGTGACGCGCTAGAATGGTATACGTCTTTGGATTACCACAAATTTAGGACTTCGAAAAACCTATCCAAAGCATTCATAGACTGATTTGCATAAAATTTGAACGTGATACCTCGAAGGGCAGACTTGGCAGCCCTTAGGCAAAGAAGTAATGAATCCTTGTTTACTTATGATGGCTGGTGGAGAGTCATGGCCACAAAAATGAAATCACCCATCGATGACGAAGAATAGATCTCAATGATCGTTGATTCAACCAATCAAATATATTAGGTTACTTAATCTCCTACTCGTACGCAAACTTCGCACAGTTGATACATGCAGGCGATCAGGTGGAAGTTAACATCTGAGTTAGTACAATTGCACAATGGCCCCACGAAGCTACCCCTATGTAGAGAAACAAGATAAAAGAGAGAAAGGGCAAATATGGGAGTCAGAACAAAGAGACAGTTCCCCCTCAGTCGGATAAGACAAGTAGCTTAGTCGCTTCAGTGCAAGGGACATCGGCTGACATCCAATGAGGACAGTAGCAATCGCGATCAACTCAGTCGCAACAACCTTGATGGAATCCTTAAAATCCGAACCAGAATAGGCATATAGGTGTGACACGGCCTTTTAGGTAATTCACCCCTATAGCCCAATCATATAGTGATGTGTTGACTATGCTTATCCAGAGGCAGCTACTCATGAAACTTGTGCCTAGACCGCCACCGAACCCGTTGCCTCCAAACTATAGCAAAAATGAATATTGTGCATTCCATCAGGGTAGAGGGCATACAATAGAATAATGCATCTCTTTGAAGCACACAATATATGATTTGATTGACCAGAACAAGATCATGATCATTGCCCTTGAGCTAGCCCCTGCAAATGGCAAAAATATCCTCCAAAACCCCCTTCAACAACATTAAGCAACACCCAACACTATAGGTGATCCCACCATCAATGCCATTCAGGGAGAATACTCGCTTCAAGTATGACACACAAACGTGGCCCTAAATGGAGCACAAAATTTTGCGACCACTTGTCTTGCAAGGGGCACCTGGCCTCTCTACAAGGTAGCTTCAGGAAAAAACCCCATGACCCATCCACAATCAGACAAAAAATGTACCTCAATACTGGGACATACCACTGGTCTTACAGGGTGTAGGGAAAACACCTCCTCACATCAACAATTGCCATCAATCTTGGATTAAAATTGCACGTGGTGTAGGATATCACGGCTATGGGTGGAAGTTTGGTAGAGCTAAGAATGGTGGCTATGTCCTAAATCTAGGGGGTGATTAGGACCAATTAAAATTTATGCCTTTTAAATCAAATTGCTTACTTAAACTAATATGGCAATTTAAAGAGGTATAATATATGATAAATTTAAGAATAGAGTTGTACACAAGTTGAACTGAGTCGAGCTTGGCACAACTCGGTTCGGCTCGGCCAGTAGCTAACCCCAACTCAAACTTGGCTAAGCTCGGTCCTCGAGCCTAACTAGCCAGCTCGGCTTGGTTCAGTTAGTAGCTCAGGCCAGTTCGAGCCTTTGTGACATTTTCTCAAACACATAGAGTGCATCTTCAATTTCTCATAGAATGCAAAATTGTAACATCACTTTACAGGTATTTCATCAAACACTCAACGAGCAACATCAAAATCAAGATATGAGGATAGTCTTATAATGTGAAGTTTTTTTTTTTTTTTTTTTTTTTTAATGATTTATTTTGTATCCATTCCTTCCTCTCCACCAGCCAATCCCGCGGAGAATGTACTCACCCGAAACAACACTTCATTGAGTCATTTCATCAAAAATCGATGAGCAACATCAATATTAAAATAATTGAGTCATCGAGTTGATTTGATTTGAGTCGAGATTTAATCCGAGTAGAGTCGAGATCGTGAAAGGTCAAACTCAGCTCGAAAATTTTTTGAGCTCCAAAAACCAGCTCGACTCTGTCCAAATCCAATTTCAAGCCAAGGTGAGTCTAGATTTTTTGACTTGAGTCGAGCAAGCTGATTGAGTTAACTCGACTTGTGTACAACTCTATTCAAGGCTATTTTAACCTTTATTCCTCCTGTGATTAGAAAGGACTCAATTGCTTTAGGAAGTAAATTGAGTGCACCTCCTATTTACCATGCATATGCTGACGTTGGCCACTTGAAATTTGTATGTCTTCAATTTAGAAACCCACGATCCACCTCGAATTCAAGCAATATAGGTAAATTTATACCAAGTGAAAGAATGTTGCAGTCAGTGAGGAGTCCTCAGAAATCACCACATAAAATGGAGAATGTGAGGAGAAAGTTTCCCACTCCTCATAAGATGGATGAAAGAATGAATGAGTGTTGAGTGCGAAATATTGCATATTCCCCTTAGTTATATAGTGGTTTTACAAACATGAATGTGCTTAATTGATCTAATTACACATGTTTTGTCTTGCGAGGTGATTTTGAGAGCTAAGGAGAAAAGGATGCATAAAGCATGAATTTAATGCTCAAAAGATTACTAAGATAAGGATTGGATCTTGGGAGGTCAAGATTGAAGAATTCAAGAGTTCAAGATCCAACAAAACCAAGTGAAGAAGGAAGAAAACTAAATAAATCGAAGTACAAAAAATCAGATTGTTGAAATCAACTGTTCGATGCCATCGAGGACAGGTTTGATGACATCAAAGTAAGTATTCGATGCCATTGAATCCACTTCGATCTAATCACAAAAATCAGAGAAAAATCAAATTTCTTGCTGGACATATTGGAGCATCCTATGATCCCATTAAAGTTGTGTTCGATGCCATCGAAGGTAGTTCGATGGCATTATAAAAATCCATAAATTTGAAAGTTCGTTACTGGACAGTTTCATAGTTTCACTCGGACTCTTCAATGGGAGCTCGATGCCATCGAAGCTGTGATAGTTGCGTAAATTGAAGTTAGTTTTGAAGTTGGTGCGAATCAAGCCTATTTAAATGGATCTTTTAGGAGTTTATAAGCACAAATTAGGGTTGAAGGAGTGGAGTAAGGAGTTATAGAGTTTTAAGGAGTCCTCCCTCCTCTTCAATCCTTCAGTTCTAGTTAGTTTTTTATGTTTTTCTTTAAAAGTTTTAGTTCAATCATGTGTTTGATCGGCTAATCTCTTAGCTAGAGCTAAGAGGTGAGGCTTGTAGCTTTTCTTAATGTTTATTTTACTTTGATTCAAGTTATTTGATACATATGTTGAATAATTCATGTTATTTTGGTTTGAATAAAGAAGTACTTCTAGTTTATTTTGATCAATTGTCGACTCATGGCATATTGGATGCTTACGAGGACTATGAATGCTTTTTTTATCTATGAGGTTTTAATATGTAGAATTCATTGTTCTATCATTGACTCTAGGCATAATATATGATTTGAATGAACTACTATCAATTCCCTGATGCTTTATGAGGGAATCAATTTAATGAAGGTTCAAATTTATTTTGATGAATAAATAATGTTTTAATCACTCTATTATCTAGCTAGATAGAATACTCTATTATCTAGCTAGATAGAATAGGACTTCTATTCCACTTATGTTATCTAATTGAATCAAGTAAAGTAGCATTAAGGAAGCTATAACTAGACCCTTGGCACTCTAGTATCTTATCTTTGATAGTTTCTTCACCATTGATCTCTTTATTCTAGATTTTAGTAGTTAGTTTAGATTCTAGTTCTAGTTCTAATCTATTTCATAAACCGTACAAATAACAAGTCCCTATGGGTATGACCTCGTCTCGCTAGGTTATTATTACATCGCAGCCCTGCACTTGGGAATTTCAGAATAATTCGCTGGTCATGTAGGTTGTATAGTTAAATGAAAACGCAAGGAAATGATTATTCAAGTGAATCAAGGCAATGATTAGTTTGACAAAAAAAGTTAATCTCCTAAAAGAAGTCCACCCTCGAGAGTTGAATCTAAGAAAGAAATTCTCTCTCTAAGAAACAATCCAGGCCTAAAGAAAGTTGTATAAAAATGGGTTGTGAAAGAGAAAATGTAACATCCTAAATTTTTCCGACTTGAGTACATACTCATGCCCGAGAATTCGGGGTGTTAATAATGTAAAGATTTGGATGCTTCAGAATCTTACCTTGATTTTTTTTTTTCATTTAGATCACATCCAGTTACATTCACGAAGGTAACCATTCATGAGAGTAAAATCAACTGTATTTATTATTCCATTAGATTAAAAGAATTCAACAAATTACCAAATGCCCTCTCAATGAGAGCTTATTACATTATCAAAGTTTACAACAAAAATAAATAAAATTAAACATAAAGCTATCTCTTTATTTATCTATAATAATCTTCTGTAGGGGATTGTCATCCGTGTCTTCAATTTGCACATCACCTACATCATCTGTACAGTTAGAGAGGGTTAATGCCCTACTCATGGTGATGGTTATCCTCTAAGATTAATAATAATTCAAGAGATTCAAAAGAGTAATGTAAAGGCTCTGATATGTCTCGTACTCCACCACTATGAGTGGTATCAGTATGCGCAACTAATATATATATATATATATATATATATATATATATATATATATATATATATATAATATATATATTATATATATATATATATATATAGTAGCGTTGGACATACCGACGAATCTATGCATAACAAAGTGTCTACCTCATCATATATACTGATCATTATAATGTGGAATATAATTTATAGAAAACTCAGCTTGCCCCATATCTCATAACTATGGAGATTCGTCGGTATGTCCAACGCTACCATGGATTTACGTGAACATCTCGAGGCGGCACAACACATGAATTGGATGAATTACGTGACACAATTTGTTCATGGAGCGACAATTTGCGACATCTAATCCCGAACGTGATGTAACATACATTGTGAATTACTTACATCGATTTCTACACCACTACCCAAAATCAATGGAATTATGTGTTGACCAAGGGGGTCACTACCCAGAGCATATTATGTCCATGATAAAATATTTGAATAACTAGTTGTGAGACCTCTAACACATCACTTGCACCAAAGGGGAAATAAATTGAATCATGAGAGTTTTGGAATTCCAAGATACATGCCCAAGCCATAAAGGGATGTAGCACAAGACTAACCTAATAAAGGACAAAAGTGGCTTTAAGCTATCTCAATAAAAGAGAAGAGTAGCAAATAAGCTAACTCAATAAGAATAAGTGGAGATGAGCAAAAGGCCAACTCAATATAGAGTGGAAGCACGCGTCGCTCTCAAAATTGACAAAGGGCAAGGCTTGTATCCATCACCCCACATAAATTCATAAAAATCACACATAATTAAAATTATTCCTTAGCCATAATTTCTAAAATGATAAATAATTGTTAATGGCAAATCAATCAATTGTATGGAGAATCATAGAAACAATTTTCTTTTTTAGAATCATAATAACATGAAGGTATGCAAAACAAGATAAATCACATCAACTCCAATTTATATAAGGTTAAAGGAATCCCTCACATTAGCCTTAATCTAAACCTTAGGTAGATATCCATGTAGGAAAGCTTCTACATGAATCACGACATCGCTTAAGCAAAAGGGAGACACCACACGTGTGGAGAAGGAAGAGGATGATGGGCGTTTAAGCTTCTCTCTCTCTCTCTCTCTCTCTCTCTCTCCATTGGATGTGGGAGTATCGGCGTGTGGGTGGAGAAAGGGACACACACTCCTTTTATAAAGGAGTGGGCGTATGAGAGGATTGTGTTTCACATCCCACTTGGTTGGGTTTCTCCAATTTGACCTTTTCTAGCGATTTTTCTTTAAATATAATTCTTCTAGTGTGTCAGGGTCATCGAATAGGGCTAAGGTATATAATTTTCTTGGTGATCCGAAATTTAAATTAGCCTATCTTGAAAATTCTCCTAACGGGTGCTAAAACGAACTTAATATCAATTAACGGTCCACACTTAATGATCAGGGCTCAAATTTGGGTGAAATGTGTAGTCAGGATAGGCAAATGGTTGAAAAAAAAGTTGGTAGTTGATTAATGGTGGAAAAGACCTAAATATGAAATTTCACCTTTTGTACCAAAAGGAAGGAACTGACTTCAACATTCAATGGTGTAGGATCATAGATTAGGGTCTAAATTTTGTATAACCCCATATTTATATGAGACCAAAGTGTTGTCAAAATTTGAGTTATGATGGACAGCATGAAGTGGTTAAATCGGATGATCCAGATTTATAAGGAGTTAGTTAGCCTTGAAAGGATAACTTCGTGCCTTAAAAAAAGCCTACCAAAGTGGAGTCTTCATATTTCACACTTGGTCCATGTTATGTGCAATCCAAGTCATTCATATAAAGGAAAATATCCTACTATGACTACTCACGAGGTTTCTTCACACGATGGACACCAAAATCAACGGTTAAGGGGTTGATTTGTCAATTAGGTTAATTTTACAATGATCTAAGGGCTGAAATTTGACATGTATGGTTAATTTATGATACACATGCATGATATAAAATTTTGCATCAAACGGATCGTGAGAACCATGTGATCTAGAATTCAAGGGTCTAGGTTAAATGCATTTTCATAATTATTGTTGATATGAGAGTTTTGGGAAATCTAATGGTTCTATATGCTTATAGGCACGTTTCTAAGTAATTCTTACAAAAGAACTTATATCTAAATCATTATGAATAAAGAATTATTAACCAAATTAATTAAGGGAATGTACATATATCAACTAACATAATGGATGGTCATATGACATGTTAAAAATAGAAAAACTTGATGGTTGGTACTCTGATCATGTACGTAAGTGGGTGTACAGTCAATTTTGTAAATGGATGATCACAAGTGAGTTTTTGTAGTGATCAAGAGGTAGAACATGAATACCGTTAGATTCAAGTGACTTGTTCATATGTGTAAGTTTCTCAGATTGTAGTTTTGATGGTGGGTTATGTGAAGCCTGCATCTAGTATCCATTCTATTCCGTCAGGTCCCGCAATCCTCCCGGTCGAATTTTGGCGGTTATGTGAAGCCCGCATCTGTAGATTGTATTTGCGATCATCCCTAAGTTCCGTCCTATAAACCCGATCCGATTCGACCTGAAACTTGTGCCATAGCAACCGTATCGTCGCCGCAGTTCCAACGCCGTGACTAGTGCCACAATCCAATGGGTAGATCAAAAGATGTACCATTTACAATATTTGACCCTTAATTTGATGTGGGACCTACTTTAGTGGGGTGTGCACGTATCCCGAGGTGGCATGGCCCACTCTAGAATTTCATCATTTCCTACCCTAACCTACAAGCTACCACCCTACTAACCTATATCCCCTTATAGCTAGCTATTATGAATTTGCCTAATCTAGGCAATTTTTAGTCTCTTTCCTAGAGAAGTCATGATGACTTTCTCTATCCAAGACCCCATTTCTCTAGAGAAAATTCAGCTTTTCTCCCATTTTCTCTAGAAATTCATCATAGTAACCCCTACACCTCTCCTTCTCTTCTCTTTCTCCCTCATTTTCTCTATCTTCTCTCCCTTGTAAGAGACCCAACGTCCAACCTTTCTCCTCCATTTCCAGTTACATAAATCCTAACCACTCATCATCAAGCCCTTGGAACATCATCTCACCCATAGATCTTCATCCCTTGGTGCATAAGGAGTTTGGTGTTGAAGCTTGGTAGTGATCCATAAGGTGGGTGAGCATTTAGAATAGGTTTCATGTTTTCTTCCATTAGATCTTCTTTCTCCTTCATGTGGAGAGTGTAGGGCCCACCAATCAATGGTGGAGATCCTACACAACTCCTTGGGTGTGGCCATTGGCCCACCATATGCACGCATGTTGTCTTGATGGGGCCATTCTCCATGGGCCACATCTTGATGATTCTTCTGTTTGATCTATAGTCATTGGGTCATATAGACCCTAGATCCTTGGTGCGGTTGTTATCCCCACCTTAGATGCTGATTTGTAGGGCCCATGCATGCATGGGACCCTTGTAGATCTTGCATGTATATGTTGATTGCTTGATTGTGGAGGGCTCATAATGGCGGAGCCCTCCCTATGTCCGGATTGCCTCCTTTCTCTTTCTTTTCTTCCCTTTCTATGGTAAGGATCTGATGTACATGTGTCCCACCAGATGTGCCATGCAACCAGGCCCCTAAGATGTTGGGACATCCAGGCCCATGTGGCTGGATGTCTAGGCCCAACCTTGCTGCCCAGTTTTGTTGGCTTAATTTGGAAGGCCTTTGGGCCTAATATTTAGGGTTGATCTTGGAAGGGGCTTGGGCCTAAGGGTTGTGTGACCCATCTAGGTGGACCCCATCTTGTGGAATCTAAGATTTATTTTCTATTTATTCATCTTTTGGGCT
The DNA here is from genome assembly GCA_021015155.1 of Magnolia officinalis. Taxonomy (NCBI): domain Eukaryota; kingdom Viridiplantae; phylum Streptophyta; class Magnoliopsida; order Magnoliales; family Magnoliaceae; genus Magnolia; species Magnolia officinalis. Next base: position 19,288,598 of record JAJHSJ010000009.1, read on the forward strand.
GGTCTGGACAACAACATTTGTTGTCCAGATTGCTGGATTTTTATGTTGCTGTAATGCTTTGAATGTAGGCCATGTTTATGTATCTTTTCTCCCTAATTTCTTGGACTTTTCTCTGAGGTGTGGACACCACCTTAATGTCTGTTAAGTCCCACCTCATCTGGCCCTTGATTAGAGTCCATGGGGTAGGCCTAAGAGGGCTGGATGGTCCAAGTTTCTAGACTATCCAGCAAGCCCATATGTTGTGAAACATAAATTTGTGTATGTACTTTGGGGATCATGGGCCACTTTTGTGGACCCCACTTGAGATTCCTTTACGAGAGCATGTAATCCACTCTCTTTCCCCTTGATTTGGAAGTCCTGGGCCCACCCCATTGGGTGTCCAAGTTGGGGACAACAATGTTTCCAGAAGAATTTTAATTTAAAAACCTTGCTGTCCATTATGTTGCTGTAGTTTTTGGGCCCCAACCCATCCTCCTTTATGGCCACCTTGCTGGGACCCACCTTTGTTGCTTTAGGGCCCACTAAGCTGCCATTTTTTAGGGCCACTATGGATGAACCAGCAGCCCTACTGGAAGTTCCAGCTGGGCTGGCGTCCAGCAGGGGCTAGACGTTCCCAGCTTGCAGGCCCACCATGATGTTGTGTTTTATCCAGCCGTTCTTCCATCTGGTGTGGCCCACTTGGACATGTCCACCCCCTAGTGGGGCATCCCTAGTGGGGACCACCTTGACCACCTTTGTTGGGCCAGCCGTCCACCCCTCTTGGGACACCCAGGCATGTTGGGTACTGCTGGACTTTTGTCCAGCAGCAGGCCTACCTTATATTATGTGTTGTGTATATGTATTCCATCTGGTGGGGCCTACTTTCACATGTATGGACCACCTTGAGAAGCCCAATGTTAGTTGTGTCGAGCTTCTCCCAGGTCAATCAAATTAGTCCACTAGCCGACTGATCATATATGTTTACAATGTATGACACAAGTAAATGGAATCTAGGATAACCCCATTCCCAATGGATGAGTCCATTCATAACCATTAGTGTGATATGATCCCACTATGACTCATGAGCCAGGAATGGTGGTATGGGACACTGTGTCTGAGCTGTCGGCCTATGCTGGGGTGACGAGCCTTCCCGTAGTGAACAGTGAGTAACTAAGACTCGTGAGCTGGGCATGGTGGTATGAGACACCATGTCCGAGCTGTCGACCTATGCTGGGGTGACAAGCCTCCCTATAGTGACCAGTGAGCACTGATGGAGGTGATAGACCATTGTTCGAAATGCCCCTGTCAAATTACCCAGCTGATGTTTGCGTGCTAGAGCACTGTTCGAATGACACGGGCGTGAATGGATTTGGGTGACGAGCCCTTTCCTTTATGTGTTTTCTTATTTTATGTGACAAGCCCGCACCTCAGAATTGAGTGATCATACTTGGTTTGGGTGACAACCCAAATCGGGTTGATCCTCATACCTTACCTTTGAAATTGTTAATTTGTGAGATAAATGGGTGACACCTAAAATTGGATCAAGGGACACTGGTAAGGAGTCACTACATGCGGCAATGAGCCACGTGATCCGGATTAACACTTGTAATATAATGTTGGTATCCTAGCTTCGCCAATATGCTAGATGAATTGAACTTAATAATTACTCGGCTAACATGATCATTCATCGCATTGCATTAGCTTAGAATGTGGTGAACATGCATGGTTGTCGCATGATGAGGAAGTGTTGTCATTTGCGAAACAGTTGGTCGGAGTCGCGTGTGAGGGAGTGTTGTTTGGAAAGGGCATGCATCATGTGATATCTTCATATGCACATTTAACAAGAGTATTTAGGAATTGTTTGCTTCTTGTTTATCATTAACTGCGTTGATTGTGTCGATAACATGTGTAACTTAGAAATAATGGAACCACTGATTTAGCTATTCACTCCCACTTGGAATGGTGTTTTAAAACACCAACCATGAGTATCATTGATGCAGGTACTAGTGAGACCTCAGATCGGTAGGCTTATATCGGGTTGTGCCAACGCCGTTATGTTTTGGAAAATTAGGCGTAAACTAAAAGCTTTATAATTTAATCATCTTGGGTATGTATATTGTGGCTTGTATAATCCTATTTTAGGTGATCATCACTACTGGAATTATATTTTTGACTCTTAGCCCTATATTTTTTAATCTTTCATTATCTCTACCTTGCTTTGGATCAACTAAGTGAATTGCGTTACTCTGATTATTTATGTGTGTAATGAATATGAATCTAAATGAGGTCACACGTGCATTTTCATCTTGTTAACACCCGGGAACTCGGGACCGGAGTGTATGTACTCGGTTGCTGATTTTTGGGGTGTTACAAGATGACACTTACTTTTTCAGTCAAAAATATTTTGCTTTGTGTATTTTGTCATCTTTTAGTAGTGCATAGATCTTTAAGGAACTTGGTATATGAGGGAATTTTCTTGATAGCATCGAAGATAGGAATATTAACTTTCACCTGTTTAAGCACCTCTAAAATATCTTGAGTGTTGCTCAGAGGTTTAGGTGAAATCAACCGTTGTGGGAATGGTGCAACCAGCATATATTGTCCCTCAAGTTCTTTATCATGTAAGACGTCAATAATTCTATCATCCTTCTTAGATTCTTCCGATTCCTTAGGCTTCTCAGCCCTCATCGGACTGGCTTTGCAATCATTTTTCCACTTCTAAGAGTGGTGATAGATTTAGCTTGTTCCACATGTAGGTCCGAAGAGCTCGAGTTACTTATTTCGCATTGCAATTTTGGATTATGGAGAGATTGGGCTGCAAAAGTTCCTCTCTCTAATCGCTAAGTTTGACTCAATCCTTTGAATGGACTTTGATAGGGGCGAGCTAACAGTCCTAGAGGAGGGGGGGGGGGGTAAATAGGACTAAGTTAAATTAAAATTCAAAGTACAAATATAATGATTAAATCAGAATAAATTACTAATCTCAATAGCAGTAGTATTGAGAAATTGATTCAAACTTTATTCATAGGACAACCTTACATAAAAAACAAATGTTTTAGGTAGGACAATCTGATTTCATGAACGTAGTAAGGATCAAGATCACAAACTAAGCAAGAGACAATAGAGAGCTATCTATTACAAGCATTCACCACATAACCAAATTACAATCATTCAGCACATATACAGAAATTTAAACTATTCACCACAAACACCAGAAGTTATAGTAGTTCGGTGTGCACACCAACTGTTCTCAAACAGCCACACCTACTCCGCTTCCAATAATCACAACCCACGTGATATTGGTGTTAACTAATAATCAAGGTTTTCACAGGTTCACCTTGAAACCTATACAGTTGTGTTTTTAGATGGGCTATCACAAACAAAACTCCACGCTGAGATTTTTTGGCTATCTCAGTCAAAACCAATACATGAGATTTTCTAGATATCTCAAAAAAACCAAAAATGAAAATACAGAATGAAACTTATCTTCCTTTTTTAAGACATACTTGATATAGCCTGTAGAACCACTTTGTTTGATATAGAATGTTCAATGTCTAGTAATACAATCAAGGGTTCTAGGTTCTAATTGATTTTAAATTAGTTCAAACCTTAGGCTACTTGTTTGAATCCTTTCGATCTAAAAAAGAAGAGTAATTACTCTTTTAAAAAATGAGATTCATAAACTAGAGATCAAAAAATAAAAAGCTATAAACATAAATTTAAAATACCGCACAATAGCTTGATGATAGTGGGGACTTCTCTCTTTCTCAATGGAGGCTTTTCCTAGCTTGAATTCATTAATTTAGAATGAGAGAAGGCCTCTATTTATAGGCTGAAATTTGGTTGCTTCGACTCGTCTAAGATCCAACTAAATTTCAAATTTTCGACGTGATTGGATAAAACCGTTCTTCGATTGGTCGAAGCCCCTGCCCGACTGGTCGAGGGCACTGTTCAACTAGTCGAGCACTGCCTTTGATTGGTCGAGGGTGCCAAAAATAGCTTGCTGGACTTCGAGTCGAGCACCCTTCGACTGGTCGAGCACCCTGCTCGACTAGTTGAGAAATCACCAGAAATATCCATTTTTTGAGCTTCAATCTTGGATTGGTCGAACCAAGGCTTGAACTAGTCAAACTAAGGCTTAGACTAGTCGAACTAAAACCTAATAAAAGTATAAAACCCCGTATAAGTTTAGCATTTGAAAGAACCTAAGTCTGAGGTGTTTCTAGGGTCATTTATACCTGAGAAAGTTGGACATTGAAGTGTATAGAACGAATCTTCTGCTTGAAGGTGGAGCTTGATCTACTACTAGTAGTAGAACTTGAGTATTCTTTAGCTTGCATTATCCACGTCTTGGAATTGTTCTTGCACTATACACTCTTCATGGTTTGTTCTTAAAGGTGAACTTTCCATCACTTGAAGGTGAACTTTCCGTCACTTGAAGGTGTTTTGTCTCATCGAAATTTGACGAAATAAAAATGTGCACAACACTTACACTCACAGACGTGTGCACAACACTTACAATCTCCCCCTTTGTCAAATTCGTTACAAAACACACTTTGTAAACCGCAAAATAAAGTAGGAAAATTTCTTTCCACCGCTTTCTTTCTTTCCACTGCTACTCCCCCTCAATGAGAGCTACTCTTTGTATTTTACTTGTGTATTAGAACATACACATATAATCCCAATGCAATGCACAATTCATTCCAATTCCAACAAATAACTTATGATTCATTATCAACCATACCAACCATACTATCAAAATACTATCAATATTAAATTCTCCCCCTTTTTGTCACAAATTGACAAAGGAAAGAGTGTCAATGCAGACAAATATATGGCTGAATTAGCAGAAAAGGAAGTAGATAAATATAACTGAACTATGAGATAGAAATTATAATGAAGTTCAACAAGTGCAGCATATGACCAAAGCATAAAAGAGAGTATGTTCTAAGAATTTAAACATCCCAACAAAAATAAAAGTTATACAACCCCAAAATGAAACAAAATCAAATCAGACTAATCAGAACCAGAGGAGGATGGAGGAGGTATCGACGGGTCAATCTGGTGTAGTCCTTTAGTAATGCAATGGAAGTATTTATGCATATACTTCATTGAGGATTTATGACTTTCCTCCAGATTGTTTTAGGATACCTTCAATTCAACAACCTTCTCCTCTAAGGAACGAAGCCGATCATCAACCTGAGAAGGCTAAAAATCAGGATCAGCTTCATCGTCTGATTCTAACTCATCAAATATGTCATCTGTTAGGGGGAAATTCTAACAAGTCGATTAGTCGGCTTATGGAATGGACCAATTCTATTGACATGTCCAGGATCCTTTAGGCGCCGAGCCTAACCGAGGCCCACGTGTCTAGAAAGCTAAAAGGCGAGACCTCTAAGGAGACCGATGCACCTTAAAGGCCCCTCAGAGGCCGCGTAATACCAACTCAATCCATAGGTTGGTTATAGGTTAGATACGGACCAATTATACCTTGGCCCAACCCAAATTCGACCTAGACTCTAGGTAGGCTATAAGTCAGCCACCAGCCCACGATAGGTCAATTACAGAACGACCGTACTTCATCCGGTAGCGGATTAAGGGTCGGCCACCATCAGTCGACCATAATGTGGTCAGCGCACAAATTAACAAGCATGAGCCCTTCAGAATCAGTTGACGATCGGGAGAGGTAAATTTGGATCTGTCAAACCGAGCAATGCCAGTACTCACCATCATATCTGACTCATAGCCGAGCCAAGGACTCAGCTAAATCTTGAAGTTCTGTCTTCCGAGATCCTCAGAAGATAACGCCCAATCCCAGAGATCTAGGAGATCTAGGATCTTGGGATCATCTTGTATAACAATGAATCTCCTACATACCAGGGAAGGATCCAAAAATCACAGGGTCACACCTCCTCCTTGAATAAGAGACGCCTAAAGATGAAAGGTACACACGCATTCTCACCCCAAAACCTTTTAGACCCAGATTCTAGGCTTGACTTTAGCATCGGAGGGTCCCCCTGGATTAGCCCTCGTCTCCTTTGTCCTCTTCCTGTGTAGGTGTTTGAAAGTAGCAAAAGGGGTGAGCCAAAAACTACATCAACAGTTTGGCGCTATCTGTGGGACTCGACATTGCAAGTCATTTTTCGCTCTATCACAAATGCTGCATAACCTGCCATGGCAAGGGGGAAAAAGAAAGCCCAAACTCCTCCAGAGGTGATCCCGGACACAACCCTGCCGGCAGCAGATTGTGTCCCATGATCCATGGACCGACCGGAGCGACGGGAGAGCTACGAGGGCTCCCCAGCACGCCAGGCAGCATCTGGTTCAACCAGGCGTGCGTAGTGGAATAGTGGGGGCAATGAACGACGAGATACTTTGAAAATAGAGGTTGGAGACATTAGGACCGACCTAATTTATATGAAGCAGATATTGGAGCAGATACAACCTCAGCGAGTGCAGGAGCCTGACCAGAGGGAAGGACGGTCGAGTGACACTTAGCAGTTCGTCAACCCTCAGCCTTCTGCCCCATGAGCTGCTCATTAGTCGAGCCAACATCAGGACTCGGTTGAGCCGGCTCCGACTCACGTTTTAGGGACTATCCCACTGCCTGCATCCGACCTGTGATATGAAATAGATCGAAGGAGACAAAGTCGACCTCAGGCCAAATGAACTGCAGACAACGAGGATCCATGGAAGACCGAAATCCAAAACCTACAGAAACAGATCATGGATATAAAGCAAAATCATATAGTCAACCCTTATGGAATGGAGGAGACAGAGTCCCCGTTCGTGACTGATATAATGCGGGCTCGACTGCCGGACAGGTTTCACCTGCCTCATATCACACCTTATACTGGAAAGGCTGACCCAACAAAACATATGGAGTCCTTCCGGATCTATATGGAATTACACAATACTTCAGACGTGGTAATGTGTCAAGGCTTCCCTAGCCGATGCTACCCGACTTTGGTTCAAGTAACTGAAGCCGAGGTCCATTAGTTCGTTCACCGAACTCAGCGAGGCGTTTGTCACAAACTTCATCGAGGGAAAGAAGATGCTTAAAGCATCGGCTCATCTAAACAACATAGTTTAAAAGGATGGGGAACTCCTCAAGGATTACATCAAATGCTTCAACCTTAAAGCCCTACAGGTTCGGAAACAATTAGATGAGATAACGCTGAATGTTATTATGACCGGGTTAAGAGATAAGCCATTTCTCTTTTCCCTAGACAAAAAACCCTTCATCCACATTGATTGAGCTCATGAACCAATCGTAAAAGTACGACAATGCTGAAGTAACCAGGATCTTGCGAGAAGCAGCCCAAAATAGGAATGCCTTGGCAAAAGAATTGACGAAGAAGGAAGCCAACTCGGCCACCACCATCAAGAAGCGGAAGGACGACCGACCGAGGGACGAACGCAGGTCAGGCATGTCACGCCCCAAACTAGGAAACCGAGCTCACAAAATTACCGATCATTGAATCCGATGCCAACTGCCTCCTTAGTACCCCATCCTCAGCTCCCAACGCCCATACGCCAGATTCTGATCCTAGGATCCTACAAGGAGAATTTTTCCAATGCACATTTATCTCCTAAGAAGCATAACCAAAAGTTTACCCAAATCACAAAGGCAACATCATCATCACATATCCACTAATATAAACAGTTGAATACAGTGCTGAAAGGGAAAATATACATATATCGAAAATCAATGCTCTAAAACACCGCTGCACTCTCCAAGCTCAATGCTGCTGAAACCTAATGCCACTTGCACACATCTATCATGCATAAGCTTATAGAAAGCTTAGAGGGTGGTGTAAGTGTGTGCACAAGGTAAGTGTCAAGTATGCAATATTATAGCAATGCGAAAACATGTTGGTCAGCCATAAATACCATCAACCTTATCCAGGCTATGCGATGCAAAACATAATAAGCCAATATCATATATTAAGGGAACAATGTAGATCAACTATGCAATGCGGAGTCATAGTAAGCCAACTATCATATATTGAGGATGCAACACAATATGCAAATCCTGACGGGTCCACGAATACCGTTAACCTCATCTAGGCCATATAAATGTAGAACCATAACAACCCAAAATGCCATATGCCGCGGATGTAATGCAATATGCGGTGTGAATGAAATGACCAAGATGGAGTGTGAATTAGGGATGATAGTACGTAATATCATAGGCTACGGGGTCCACCACAAGGGACTTCTATCCAAACCAGTCTCATACCTAAATTTGGATAGTTAAACTCAATGTGGTAAACTCCTAATCTCAGGTTAGTCGAGCGCCCCAACCGAAATTCTGGCCATTGCGAAGGAACATGTAACAAATAGTTGTGCACCACTAGCTCGAGTGGATAGTGAATGAATGAATGAATGAGTATGCAACTCCAGCTCAATAAGTCCACATATCAGTACCATACATCTCTAGGATCATCACTGAGGTCTAGTACACTCTACACCACCCAGCGCCCCATCAAGCGCACAACTGGGTAAGTGAAAGAGACCTCACTATCTGCCTGCTAGCAGTATATCAATGCCTACCCGGCTCGTCGATAGCGGACCCATTCCTCAAGCTGGTCAGACTCATCCTAATATTGCCGACTCCCTCGGGTGGGTAAGGCTACCCCCTCCCAACTGACCATGACACAGTGGGAGACGTGACCTACTGGTATTCGGCACTCGGGCGCTCATGTATCCACTCGGTCTAGACATTGGGGCATCCTCTTGTACCAAGAGGGTTTAAGAATTTTCACCCAGGGACATTTATGGCGCCCTGATGCTAGTAACAGATTTTCAGCGTCCCATCTGCCTATCCACGATATGCCTATGAAGGCTATGGTCCGGAAGTCGCTAAGGCATACGGTGGTCATATCACAATAATGCGAGATGTGTGAGTCATACCATCCAGTCATGCATCAAACCTGCACGTATCGCATGCTCATGTGGGTCAACTCCGCCTATCAGGGAGCCCCATAACAACCTGCCTAATGACATATGCAATAATCAACCACATCTCATATCAAGCATGCAAATGATGCGTATGGCTATGTGTCATGATGTTATACTATCACGTACTCACAATCGGTATCGATAATCAGCCTAACAAAGGGCCTAAGGGAAGGTCACATTGTGGACATTTAACCATCATTGCCCATCAATGTGGACATTTAACCAACATTGCTCATAAGGAGTGGCCCACATAGTGTCAACAATATATTGGGCCCATGGCCTCACACAAGGGCCTAATATACATCACCATGAGCCTCACTCAAGGGCCTAATACATATCACTATGGGCCTCGGCATATGGGCCATAAATACATCACATGGGCCTCACTCATGGGCTGCACATACATCACAATGAGCCTCGACACATGGGCCATAAATACATCACTTCGGGCCGAATCATTGGCCGCACATACATCACAATAGGCCTCGGCATATGGGCCATAAATACATCACATCGAGCCTCATATACATCAAGTGGGCCGCATCAACAGGCTGCACCAATGGTCCTCATAAACGTCAAGTGGGCCGCATTAATGGGTTGCACCAATGGGCCTCATAAAAGTCAAGTGGGCTGCATCAATGGGCCACACCAATGGGCCTCATAAACGTCAAGTGGGATGCATCAATGGGCCGCACCAATGAGCCTCATAAACGTCAAGTGGGCCACATTAACGGGTCGCACGAATGGGCCTCATAAATGTCAAGTGGGTCGCATAAATGGGCTGCACAAATGGGCTGCACAAATGGGCCTCGTATACATCAAGTGGGGCCACACCATCTACTCCTATTCATCTATTTTAAAGATCATTTTAGAGCATTTCCTATAAAAAATGAATCATATCGAAAGATCATTTGGACCATACCACAAATAACAGCTGAGATAGTGATTTCCACTGTTAAAAATTCACACGGCCACCATAACATTTATTTTCCATCCAGTCTGTTCATAAGGTCATAAAGTCCTGAATTAAGAGGAAAAACAAATTTCATATTGATCCAAAATTGTTGTGACCCAGAAAGGGTTTCAATGGTATACATTCAATCCCCTACTGCTTTTGTAGTGTGGACCATGTGATAGTTAGATGTCTTATTTTTAATCTCAGGCCTTAGGACGAGCTCACCAAATGGATGGACAGTTTGGATGTAACACACACATCATGAGTGGGGTCCACGTATGTGGCCCCCCGGAGATTTGAATCTGCTTTATTTTTTTTTTTTGTCTCAAGCCTTAAGATAAGCTCACCATTGGGTGGACGGTGGGATACAAAACATACATTATAGTGGGGTCCATGAAACTTGCTGACGTCATCAGTAGCTGATGCTGTTGGGGCCCACCGTCCCTTTGGACGGTCTGGATTACCTCATGGTGGGCCCCACAGAGCTTGCTGACGTATAATACAACGACTATATAACTGGTGTAGACGTACACCAGCCAACCCACTCACAGCAGGTGGGTCCCAAAGAAATGGATGATGTGGATGAAATACATCCATAAAGGTGGATAAACAGATGGACGGTTTGGATATAATACATATACCTCATGTGTAGGACCCACAGAACTTGGTGACGTCATTTACAACAGCTTTTTAGCAGGGGAAAATACAGATGGACAGTCTAGATTTAACATATGCCAGTGATTGAACCCAAGAGCTGCTGAGTAAATACAGTAACTATGGGCTGGTGTGCTGGCCCACACCGTTCATCAGATGAATAGTTTGGATATAAGACAAGCCTCATGATTAGGGCCCACATGGCACCGTCTAGATGGACGGTATAGATACAAAATATACATCAAGGTAGGGCCCCACATGTGTGGATGCAAGGCATCCATCAAGGTGGGCCCCACGTCCGTGCATTGGATGGACAACAGGGTTAAAATACATAAATCTCATGGCTTCCACCATCCAGGGAATGGACGGTGTTGGACACCACGCACCAGGTGGTACGCACGTCCAGTCCACCTAGACGGACGGTCTGGATGAAACGCCCACATCTAGTGGGTCCCACGTTGATGTGGCCCACCAGAGTTTGGATCAGGCTGATATTTGTATTCCCTTCATCTAGGGTCTACCCAAAAATGGGCAGCAACAAGGTGGGCCTCGCTAGCGGGCGGTGGCGGATCTTAATCCATTCATCAAGGTGGGCCGCAACAGGGAAAGAAAAACAGAGAGAGAGAGAGAGAGAGAGAGAGAGAGAGAGAGAGAGAGAGAGAGAGAGAGACGGTGAGATAAAGGGACCTCGCCACTATGGGCCCCTCATATTATTACAACACATACATCAAATTGGGTCCCATCACTAGTGGGCCATCAAATTGAATTTCAACGGTGGATCACCCACCTATTGCACTCCTTCTTGGTCCCTTAGCTTCCTTAGATTCAATCTTGATGGAGGATGATGAAGTTTTGATGGTGGGGATGAGAGATTGGGTGGTAGAGAAGTGGGCCACACTTGGGTTGCTTGGGAATCTTGGACGTTGGGTGCTCTCTTGGAAGTTGCTTGGAATAAGAGAGAAATGGGAGAGAGAGAGAGAGGAGTGATGTAAGGAGAGAGGGTGGGTGTGTAAGAAGAGGGATGGGCTTGGTTGAATTTTGGGTAGGAGAGGGATGGGTGGAGAGAGAGAGTGTTGACTTTGGGTAAGGCTGTGTAAGAGAGGGATGGGCTGGGTTGCTTGTACTTGATTGATTTGATTGATTGATTGATTTGATGGGTGGTAGAGATTCTCTCAGCATTTGCACGCGCGACGTTTTTCCTCAAAATAAATGCGGGCCCACAACTCCTGGCCAGGGTATCGAATCGGCGTACGAGACGCGGCGTCGGAACTACGACGACAACGCGGTCGCAAGGATACAAGTCTCGGGTTGAGTCGACTCTGGAATACAGAATACGAGTTAGGGTTGTATGTAAATGACGATTACAGGTCACGAGTTACTGGAATTTGATTAGGAGGACCGCGGAAGCCTACAGAACGGTACGGTTTAGGATACGTGCCTTACAGCTCTCCCCTCCTAATAAAAATTTCATCCTCGAAATTTTCTATCACGCAAGACAAAGCAAGGGAAGAGGAAGCATCGACATATACATATAATAATCAATACCGTACAAGGTATAATCAATTTATAAATAAATGGGGATAACGTTCTCTAATCTCAGTCTCCCACTCCTAAGACGCCTCCTCAACAGAATGATGACTCTTACTGAACCTTGGATCCTGAATGAGAAACGATCGAAACTGAAATACTATGCAATCTCACAATCTCAACGGTAGAGAGCTATATCAAAAAGTTTCTAAGTTATTCGAACTCGAGGATCTAATCATTCTAAGTTCTCATTAATCACAAAGTGAAGGGTAACTATCAGCAGATATGTGACGTTATCCTCAGGTATTCCCAAGTTATACTCTGATACCAACTTCTGTCACGCCCCAAACTCGGAAATCGGGCTCACAAAATTTTTGATCGCCGAATCTGTTACCGACAGCCTCCGTAGTACCCCATTCTCGGTTCTCAGCGCCCATACGCCAGATTTCGATCCTGGGATCCTACAAGGAGGATTTTTCCAATGTACATTTATCTCATAAGAAGTATAACCAAAAGTTTACCTAAATCACAAAGGCAACATCATCATCATATATCCACTAATATAAATAGTTGAATACAGTGCTGAAAGGGAAAATATACATATATCGAAAATCAATGCTCTAAAAGACCACTACACGTTCCAAGCTCAACGCTGTTGCAACCTAATGCTACCTGCACTCATCTATCATGCATAAGCTTATAGAAAGCTTAAAGGGTGGTGTAAGTGTGTAGGCAAGGTAAGTGTTAGGTATGCAATATCAGAGCAATGCGGAAACATGTTGGTAAGCCCATAAATACCATCAGCCTTACCCAGGCTATGTTATGCAAAACATAATAAGCCAATATCATATACTGAGGAAACAATATAGATCAGCTATGCGATGCAGAGTCATAGTAAGCCAAATATCATATACTGAGGATGCAACACAATATGCAAATCCTGACAGGTCCAAGAATACCGTCAACCTCATCTAGGACATATAAATGTAGAAACATAACAACCCAAAATGCAATATGCCGCGGATGTAATGCAATATGCGGTGCGAATGAAATAACCAAGATGGAGTGTGAATTCGGGATGATAGTACATAGTATCACAGGCTACGAGGTCCATCACAAGGGACTTCTATACAAACCAGTCTCATACCTGAATTTGGATAGTCAGACTCAATGTTGTAAACTCTTGATCTCAGGTTAGTCGCGCGCCCCAACCGAAATCCTGACCATTGCGAAGGTACACGTAACAAATAGTTACGCACCACCAGCCTGAGTGGATAGTGAATGAATGAATGAATGAGTATGCAACTCCTACTCAATAAATCCACATGTCAATATCGTACATCTTTGGGATCATCACTGAAGTCTAGTACACTCTACACCACTTGCCGCCCCATCAAGCGCACAACTGGGTAAGTGGAAGAGATCGAGCTCGTCGATAGCAGACCCATTCCCCAAGTTGGTCCGACTCAGCCTAACATTGCCTACTCTCTCGGGCGAGAAAGGCCACACCCCCTCCCAACTGACCATAACATAGTGGGAGACGTGGCCTACTTGTATTTGGCACTCGGGCGCTCATGTATCCACTCGATCTAAATGTTGGGGCGTCCTCTAGTACCAAGAGGGTTTAGGGATTTTTACCTAGGGACATCTATGGCGCTCTGATGCTAGTAACAAATTTTCAGTGACCCATCTAACCATCCACGATATGCCTGTGGAGGCTACGTCCATGACGTCGTTAGGGCATACGGTGGTCATATCACAATAATGCAAAACGTGTGAGTCATACCATCCAGTCATGCATAAAACCTACGCATACCGCACACTCATGTGGGTTAACTCCGCTTATCAGGGAGCCCCATAACAACCTGCCCAATGACATATGCAATAGTCAACCACATCTCATATAAAGCATGCAGATGATACATATGGGCATGTGTCATGATGCTATACTATCACGTACTCACAATTGGTATCGATAATCGGCCTAACAAAGGGCCTAAGGGAAAGTCACGATGTGGACATTTAACCATCATTGCCCATCAATGTGGACATTTAACCAATATTGCTTGCAATGAGTGGCCCACATAGAGCCAAACATATAGTGGGCCCATGGCCTCACACAAGGGCCTAATATACATCACCATGGGCCACACTCAAGGGCCTAATACATATCACTATGGGCCACGACACATGGGCCATAAATACATCACATCGGGCCTCACTCATGGGACGCACATACATCACTATGGGCCTCGGCACATGGGCCATAAATACATCACATTGGGCCTGACTCATGGGCGGCACATACATCACAATGGGCCTCAGTACATGGGCCATAAATACATCACATCGGGCCTCACTCATGGGCCGCACATACATCATAATGGGCCTCGGCACATGGGTCATAAATACATCACATCGGGCCTCAATCATGGGCCGCACATACATTACATGGGCCTCGACACGTGGGCCATAAATACATCACATTCGTCCTCATATACATCAAGTGGGCTGCATCAACGGGCCGCACCAATGGGCCTCATAAACGTCAAGTGGGCTGCATCAATGGGTCGCACCAATGGGCCTCGTAAATGTCAAGTGGGCCGCATCAATGAGCTGCACCAATGGTCCTCATAAATGTCAAGTGGGCCGCATCAACGGGCCTCACCAATGGGCCTCATAAACGTCAAGTGAGCTGCATCAATGGGTCGCACGAATGGGCCTCATAAACGTCAAGTGGGCCGCATAAATGGGTTGCACCAATGGGCCTCGTATACATCAAGTGGGGCCACACCATCTACACCTATTCATCTATTTTAAAGATCATTTTAGAGCATTTCCTATAAAAAAAAATTGAATCATATCGAAAGATCATATGGACCATACCACAAATAACAGTGGAGATAGTGATTTCCACTGTTAAAAATTCACAGGGCCACCATAACGTTTATTTTCCATCCAGTCTGTTCATAAGGTCACGAAGACCTGAATTAAGAGGAAAAACAAATTTCATATTGATCAAAAATTGCCGTGACCCAGAAAGGGTTTCAATGGTATACGTTCAATCCCCTACTGCTTTTCTAGTGTGGACCACGTGATAGTTAGATCTGTCTTATTTTTAATCTTAGACCTTAGGACGAGCTCACCAATTGGATGGACGGTTTGGATGTAACACACACATCATGAGTGGGGTCCACATATGTGGCCCACCAGAGATTTGAATTTGCTTCATTTTTTTTAATCTCAAGCCTTAAGACGAACTCGCCATTGGGTGGACAGTGGGATACAAAACATACGTTATGGTGGGGTCCATAAAACTTGCTGATGTCATCAGCGGCTGATGCTGCTGGGGCCCACCATCCCTTTGGACGGTCTGGATACAAAATTAGCTCATGGTGAGCCCCACAGAGCTTGCTAACGTATAATACACCAGCTATATAACTGGTGTAGACGTACACCAGCCAACACACTCACAGCAGGTGGGTCCTAAAGAAATGGACAACGTGGATGAAATACATCCATAGAGGTGGGTCCCATTGTCCAGCAAGCTGGACGATGTGGATAAACAGATGGACGATTTGGATATAATACATATACCTCATGTGTAGGACCCACAGAACTTGGTGACGTCATTTACAACAACTTTTTAGCTTGGGGGGGGGGGGGGGGGGAATACAGATGGACGGTCTGGATTTAACATATGCCAGTGATCGGACCTAAGAGCTGCTGAGTAAATACAATAGCTATGGGCTGGTGTGCTGGCCCACACCGTTCATCAGATGAACGGTTTGGATATAAGACATGCCTCATGATTAGGGCCCACATGGCACTGTCCATTTGGACGGTGCAGATACAAAATATACATCAAGGTAAGGCCCCACACGTGTGGATGCAAGGCATCCATCAAGGTGGGCCCCACATCCTTGCATTGGACGGACAACAGGGTTAAAATACATAAATCTCGTGGGTCCCACCGTCCAAGGAATGGAAGGTGTTGGACACCATGCACTTGGTGGATCACGGTTTGGATAAAATGGCAACATCTAGTGGGTCCCACGCTGACGTGGCCCACCAGAGTTTGGATCAGGTTGATATTTGTATTCCCTTCATTTAGGGTCTGCTAAAAAATGGGCAGCAGTAAGGTGGGTCTCGCTAGCGGGCGACGGTGGATCTTAATCCATTCATCAAGGTGGGCAGCAACAGGAAAGAAAGAGAGAGAGAGAGAGAGAGAGAGAGAGAGAGAGAGAGAGAGAGACAGTGAGAGAGAGGGACCCCACCACTATGGACCCGTCATATGATTACAGCACATACATCAAATTGGGTCCCATCACTAGTGGGCCATCAAATTGAAAATCAACGGTGGAGCACCCACCTATTGCACTCCTTCTTGGTCCCTTGGCTTCACTAGCTTCGATCTTGATGGAGGATGTTGAAGTTTTAATGGTGGGGATGAGAGATTGGGTGGTAGAGAAGTGGGCAACACTTGGGTAGCTTGGGAAGCTTAGACATTGGGTGCTCTCTTGGAAGTTGCTTAGACTGAGAGAGAAATGAGAGAGAGAGAGAGAGAGAGAGAGAGAGAGAGGAGTGATGTAAGGAGAGAGGGATGGGTGTCTAAGAAGAGGGATGGGCTTGGTTGAATTTTGGGTGAGAGAGGGATGGGTAGAGAGAGAGAGAGAGAGAGTTGACTTTGGGTAAGGTTGTATAAAAGAGGGATGGGTTGGGTTGCTTGTACTTGATTGATTTGATTGATTGATTGATTTGATGAGTGGTAGAGATTCTCTCAGAATTCGCACGCGTAACATTTTTCCTCGAAGTAAACGCGGGCTAACAACTCCTAGCCAGGGTATCAGATCTGCATACGAGACGCGATGTCGGAACCGCGGCGACAGCGTAGTCACAAGGATACAAGTCTCGGGTTGAGCTGACTCTGGAATATGGGATATGACTCAGGGTTGGGCGCAAATGCCGATTACAGGTCGCAGTTTGCCAGAATTCGACCGGGAGGACCTCGGAAGCCTATGGAATGGTACGGTCTATGATACGGGCCTTACAGGGCAAGCGACCAGACAGTAAGTTCACCACTTACACCCTGCTTAATAAACCTTAAGAACAGGTCCTGATGGAGATCAAAGGCCAACGCTTCGTCTAATGGCCCAATAAAATGTGAGTCAATCTTGACCAATGGAGCAAGAGCAAGTACTGCCATTTCTATCGTGATCATGGATACAATATGAGTGACTGCTATAATCTGAAGCAGGAAATTGAAAGACTCATTCGTGAAGGTCACCTCGGCGAGCACGTGGACCAAGGAAGTAACAGAACCGTGACTACGGAAGAGTGCCCGATTGATAACCGACTGACAGAAGAAATTTGAACCATTGTCGGTGGTCACAAGGGCGGAGGCGACTCAACAATGCTCAGAAAACTCATGCGAGGAGCATTAGTCGCCCCGAATTCGAGATCTTTGTCTTGGCTCGACCTTCAAAGGAAAGGAAACTGGAGAAGTACAGTGTGACATTTACAGAAGAAGACACATGAGGCATCCATCATCCACACGATGATGCGTTGGTCATCTCTGTTACCATAGCAAACCACGAGGTTTTCAGAGTCCTTGTTGACACAGGACCATTTGCAGATGTGTTGTTCACTCAGGCATTCGACAAAATGAGCATCAAACGGTCCACATTGTAGCCCATACAAACTCCTCTTATCGGATTTTCAGGCCGCCAGATCCTCCTTGAAGGAATCATTCAACTTCCTCTCACTGCTGGGGACGCACAAAACCAAGCGACGGTGATGATGGACTTTTTGGTAGTCGACCAATCCTCAGTCTACAACACTATTCTCGGTCGGCCTTCACTGGGCCTTCTTCGAGCCATAGTCTCAACCTACTATCTTTCTTTGAAGTTCCCGACCGAATCTGGAGTTGGAATCATCAAAGGAGATCAGCATGATGCTCAACGATGCTACGCCACAACGTTAAAAGCTCCCACTGAAGTAACGATGATCGAGTGTTTGGATTCGTGTGATGAGTCTCCTGAGCGAGGACAGCCTGTAGAAGATCTCTTCCAAATACCACTGGATGAATCCGATGCTTCAAAAAGTGTGTAGGTTGGATCATCCTTGACCCCACCGTTGAAGGACAAGCTAGTAGCTCTGTTGTGACGATACGCCACGTTTTTACATGGTCTTATGAAGACATGCTAGGAATCGACCCTTCGGCATGACCCACCGTCTCAACATCGACCCGACCTACAAGCCGATCTGATAGAAGCGATGGGCCCTCGACCTAGAAAGGTATGCCATAATTGAGGAAGAGGTTAGCAAGCTCCTCAAGGCAAAGTTCATCGAAGAAGTCTACTATCCTTAATGGGTGGCTAACGTCGTGTTGGTAAAAAAAAAAGCCAATGGAAAGTGGCAAGTCTGCGTAGACTATACCAACCTTAATAAAACCTGCCCCAATAATAGTTTTCCTCTTCCAAGGATCGACCAGCTGGTCGATAGTACCGCTAGGCATGAATTACATAGTTTTATGGATGCCTACTAAGGGTATAACCAGATTGTAATGCACCCGTCTGATAAATCAAAAACTACCTTTGTCACCGACAAAGGTCTTTATTGTTATCGAGTGATGCCATTTGGTTTAAAGAATGCAAGGGCGACCTATCAGAGGTTGGTCAACAAAATGTTCGCCCACCAAATAGGATGAACGATGGAAGTGTACATCGATGATATGCTCATTAAGAGCATCATAGCTACAGATCACATGGCCGACCTTGAGGAGATGTTCCTCACCCTCTGAAATTATCAGATGAAACTGAACTGAGCAAGTGCGCTTTCGGTGTGAGCTCAAGCAAGTTTCTCGATTTTCTGGTTAGCCAATGAGGGATCGAGGCAAACCCCGAGAAAATCCAGGCTTTACTCGGCATTGATTCATCAAAGACGATCAAAGACATTCAGATGCTAACTGGAAGAGTCGTTGCGCTTAATCACTTCGTGTCCCGAGCCACAGACAAATGCCTTCCCTTCTTCAAGCAATTGAAGGGTCGGCAGATGATAAACTGGATAGAGGAATGCCAGGTAGCTTTCCAGCAGCTCAAGGTATACTTAGAATCTCCACCCTTGCTCTCTAAACTCGAGCCAGGCGAAACACTACTGATCTACTTGGTAGTATCCGACGTAGCTATAAGCTTGACTCTGGTCCGCGAACATGAATGAAAGTAGTTCTCGGTCTACTACGTCAGCAAAGCACTTGTCCCAACAGAAACGAGGTATCCGACCTTGGAAAAAGTGGCCATAGCATTGGTCATCTCTTTCCGGTGCTTGCCGCCATACTTCCAAGCTCATTCGATCATTATTTTGACCGATCAACCGCTGCGACAAATACTCCAAAAGCTGGAAGCCTCAGGATGTCTCACTAAGTGGGGCGATCGAACTGAGTGAGTTCGACATCCAATACAAGCCCAAGGTCGCGATCAAAGGCCAAGCCGTGGTTGACTTCATTGTTGAAGTCACACTGCAACCCGAGCCAGCCATAGCCAGCCCAAACAAAACCGACTCGCTTGAAGGGAAGGCCATTCAACAAAATTAGGAACAATTCATCTCCACTTCACCTCCCGGCCCTTCCCATTGGCGACTTTACGTTAATGGCTCATCCAACTCTAAGGCAAGCGGGGCGGGGGTCATCTTGGAAACTCCTGATCACACGTACATGTAGTATGCCTTGAGATTCAGATTTCAAGCCTCCAACAACACAACAGAATATGAAGCTTTGCTCCTCGGACTTTGTCTGGCAACTAGTTTGGGGGTCACCCATCTCGACATATACAATGATTCGTAACTAGTCATCAATCAGATAGCCGATATCTATCAAACTAGAAAAGAGTGACTGAAAGCCTATCTACACAAAGCTAAAGAGTTAATCGTTGATTTTCAAAATTGCACCGTTGTCTAGATCCTGCGAGCAGAGAATTCCAAAGCTGATCTACTAGTGAAGCTCTCCACAGTTGACAAGGATGAAATCCCCAGATCTATTCCAGTCGAGTTCTTGGCTAAGCTGAGAGTCAATCAGACCGATGCTCCAACTGTGCTCCCAATTGACTCGGGATTCACTTGGGCCTACCCAATCATTCGTTATCTCAAGACTGGCGAGTTGCTCGAAGATCGAGCCGATGCACAATGACTAAAGATCCGAGCCGCCCGTACACTATGCTCAACAGGATACTGTACAAGAAAGGATTTTTTTGTGCCTCTCCTGAGATGCCTGAAAGTGCACCTACTTGTACCCTAGTTTGCCAAGTAACGTGAATGATAGGTCAGACTGTCTATAGAGCTCGATAGGAAGATCAATTCAAGCATCTGCCTGATCCGGATGTGTGGAAGCTCGCCATAGGTAAATCAAAGCCTCACATCCCATGTCCCAAAACACTAGGTGATTAAAACCCTTAAAACAAGATAGACATCTTAGGGTTTTTGTGGTGAGAAAACCTTTTTCAAAATAGGAAAATCTCTATGTTTTTCTCGCCTTGTCGATCTTATTGAAACACCCTCGATATGATCGACCTATTCTGTCGATGTCCTTGATACCTTAACGATATTATCGATGATAGGACTAAAAGTGTCCAGCAACTAAATATTCATCTGGACGGATTTATCGATGTATCGATACACATATCGATATCATCGATATAATTACAAATATGTCCAGCAACTTCATAACATATCTGGACGAATTATCAATGTATCGATACACCTATCGATATCATCGATATTCAAATCTCGAGTCCACCGAGAGTGGCTCGATAAGATCGATAGACAGATTTTCGGCGCCCCTGTTTTTTAATGAAAATCTCAAATTCCTTCGATATATCGATGACCATCCGATATGATCTGAATTCAAATATCGATAAGATCGGAGGTCCATCGATGATATCAATAGTAGGCGCGCATTTCTTACAACAGATATTTCTGGTTGTTCTTAACAATGATCGGGGGCCCTTCGATAGAATCGATATTCAAATATCGATGATATCAACACCAGGTCGATTGCATCGATCAAGGTTACAATCTGTCCAACAACTTAAAAGAAAAATTCGCTGGAATTATCGATGCCTCGACTCTTATCTCGATATCATCGACATTCAAATTCCAATAATCTCGATGGTTTCCCGATCAATCTTGAAATCCTGAAATATTTCAAAGTCAAGTCTCTCTCATTTTTCAAGTGTTGATGGATCGATCCTGTCATCGATGGAATCAGAGTTCAAAATTCGATGACATCGACAATATCTTCGATTCATCGACCAGTTGACAAGAAGTTTCAAAAGCGTATGACATTGAGTCCGAGTCATCGAGCAGACCATCGATGCTATCGAGAGTATACGCTTGATGATATCGAGCTCTGTCATAAATGTGACCGTTTTATATCCATTGGAACTTTTGCCTATATATAGAGGACTTGTCTTTTGTTGCTGTAAGAGAGAAAAGAGAGAGCTTTTGTGTGTTTCAACTTACATCTTACACCCTAAGCCCTTTCTCTCGAGGGTGTTCATCCTCCAATCCACTCTCACCATTGACATTTAATAGAGTGGATTGGAGAATGAACTTCTGCATTCAAGGATCCTCCAGCTACCACCTTAATGACAAATCATTAAGCTGGGATGCCTTGAATGCATAAGAGTAGAACTACTCTATCTTCCTTATAGGAAAATCTTTAGAGAGTAGGATTTCATCATAACCTTGACCCAACCCTAAGTCTAGTCTTGGTATATCTTTTGTGTTGCGGATCAAGGAAGTAGAAGACTCTTCGTCAATAAGGAGGAGATCTTTGGCATTGTGCTTAACGGGACTCATCAATTTATCTGTAAGTATCTAGAGTCCGAGAGGACACTTGCGATCATTCCTTTCTAGGATTGGGTCTTAAGTGGTTCTCACTCTTTGAAGCCCTCGTAGGAGGCCTCCGTCGGGAGTGTACGTGGTGGGTGCATTGTGTGGACCCTTGCTCTGTGGAGAGCATAAACATCTGGTTAGAAGTGAACCAGTAAAACTCCCGGGTGCGTTGTGTGGACCCTTGCTCTATGGAGAGCATAAACATCTGGTTAGGAGTGAACCAGTAAAACTCCAGGGTTAGAGTTGAACCGAGTAGAAACCTCCATGTAAAGGTTGAAGGTGAACCTGATTTAAAACCTTAGGTTAGATGTGAACCCTGGGAAACCTCCTTAGTGAAATTCGGTACACTCAAGGGTTGAGTGCTGCAGCCGGGAGTGGAGTAGACTTATCGTCGAACCACTATAAAATGACTGTGTTTATGATTTCTTTTCTATATGTGTGATTCATGACAATGCATTCATATTCATATATCTGATCGCATCTCACACACATACATAGTCACATCCAACATAGACTAAGTTGCATTTTGCTATATCTTGATCAGTTTGTGATTGGATCCTCTACCTGGCTTGGAAGCCAGTAGAGTTACATTTGAGTAATCCTGATAACTGCATACATGATAGGATTAGACTGATAAGATTTTTAATATAACTCATAAATCTTTAAAAAGTCCTATTCACCCCCCTCTAGGTCATATTGGCATATTCCGACTTCAACTCAAGCGGTCTTCACCGCTATTTCAATTGGTATCAAAGTGGGTCTCTTTTTAAGGGCTTCACCACTTAGAGAGTGATCCTGACTGAAGTTGGAAATATGGCCAAAGGAGAGGGCTCATCAGTCACCAGGCCTCCAGTATTTGACGGCTCAAATTATGCATACTAGAAGGCTCGGATGCACTACTTTCTGAGATCTTTGGATCACGATGTTTGGGATATAGTTGAGAATGGATATGTGCCACCAACAGATCAAGTTGTACTAGATAGTGGCACAACTATCACAAAACCCAAATCCAAAGAGATGTGGACGGCGTTCGACAAAGATAAACAGACTGCGGAAGTAAAAGCTATGAACGCCATCTATTGTGTCGTGTCCCAAGATATTTTCAATTAAATAAGCATGTGTGGGAGAGAAAGTTCCGGTACCGAAAATTTAATTGAAAATATGCCAATATGAAGGCACAAAAGAAGCATGGGATTTACTGGAAATAAATAACCCATATTGGCATATTTTTAATTAAATAACCCATGAATTTTCCTCATCATTAAAAGAAGCATGGGATTTACTGGAAACAACCCATGAAGGCACAAGTACTGTGAAGAGGTCTAAACTTCAACTATTGACCTCACTGTTCGAAAGTCTCAAAATGGAAGAGCATGAGACATTTATGGAGTTTTTCACCAAGTTGAACATTATTTGCAACTCCATGGGTGGATTGGTAGAGAAAGTTCCGGTACCGAAAATTTGTAGGAAAATTCTAAGATCCCTACCGGAACGGTTTAATCCCAAGGTTACAACAATAGAGGAGTGTAGGAACATAGACGAGATGAAAGTAGAAGAACTAGTAGGTTCCCTACAAACTTTTGAACTACACTTCACTCAATCCCAAAAATCCAAAAACATTGTCCTAAAAACTTCAAAGAAAACAACTCATGAGGACGGTGAAAGTGAACGAGAGGATGATGATGAGGAAGAGGCCTTGCTTGCACAAAAATTTAGAAGATTCTTTCAAAAGAATCGCGACCATCCCTCTAGAGAGAGAAAGGTGAACAACAAACTTCGTGCAGGCAAATTTGGTAGAAGAACCAAAGAACCACAATGCTATGCCTGTCGGGAGTATGGACACCTATCTATCGAATGCCCAAACAGAAAAACCAAGGGCAAGGCAATGGCCGCCACATGGGATGATATAGATAAGTCAAATTCAGAATCTAGTGACTCAGAAAACAATGGGGATAAGAAATTATTGAAAATCCTCATGGTTTCCACTGCTTCAATCATTCCCACTGAATCTGAAAACGAAAAAGAGCAGCAAGCCACAAAATCATTTCCATCTGATGATGAAGAAACTGGAAATGAAAAAGAAATAGAAAAGGATAAGCTACAAGATGCTTACAATCACTTTATATCCATAGCATCAAAGTGGCTAAAAGACTGGGAATATCTGAAAGTAAAAACCAATTGTTGCAAACAGATTTGGACAAAACTGTAGAAACTAATACACATCTGATCAATGATTTACAGCAACATCACTCAGAAAATGATAGACTTAAGAGAATTAACACCTTCCTTAAAACTGAGACTGAAAAACTAAGCAAACAGGTTGAGTAATTAAAAGACAAGAATTTGCTCCAAAATGAAAATCACACACTCCTGTTTAATCTAGAAGATTCTAGAAAAATTGCCAAGAAAAACTGTATGTTTTCACAGAGTGGTGAGAAGTTAGAAAAACTTTTAGGCATGGGAAAATGTAGAGAGGACAAAAAGGGATTAGGTTATGGAAAAGCTAGAACAAAAACTGAATATAATGCACAACCTTTTGGAAAATTTGTTGCCTCTAGTAGTAACATCAGACTTATCCCAACTCGTCACAAAAATGGTAAGACAGTTTATGAGCTGAACAAAAGAAATATGCAATCATCACCACTTGTGCTAGTTGACAGGATGAAGGAGTCATTAAGTCATGTGGATAAATCGGATAAGATGAACAAATCTACCACAAGTAAAACTCCTGTCACAAAGTGAATGATTAAGGAAAAGCCAAATTGCCTTGTTACACATTCAGATCGTCTACCAGGCAATGAGGTCAAATGGTACCTTGACAGTGGTTGCTCAAGACATGTCACAGGTGACAAATCCCTTCTCTCCAACTATAAAAATCTTCATAAAGGGATAGTCACCTACGGAGATGGAGCCACTGCCAATGTAATTGGACAAGGAATGATAAGGGGAATTGATTTGCTCAAAAATGAGAATGCTTTTTGTATAAAAGGACTAGCACATAATCTGTTAAGCATTTCTCAAATCTATGATAATGGGCATGTGGTCAAATTCAACAAAGAAGAATGCGATATCTTAGATCAATCAGAAAAATCAGTAATTAAGGGTCATCGCACAAACAACCACTGCTACATCATCAAAGGCATAGAAAGGACTTATGCCTCGAAATACTGAGCAGAGAAAAATAAGTCTAGATCATGCATCTAGATATGGATATTTACTGAAATGATGCAATTTTTTTTAGCGTAAAATGATATATCTGAGGTTTCTCACCTCAATCTTTTGTAAATAAACATGTAAATGTTTATAATTTTTGATGTACAGTAATTGTACATAATTTTGCTGAGTATGCTATTGATATACTTGAAGGGTCGAAAAAGAAAAATATTCCTCTTCATTCCTATCGAACTGTCATTTCCGATTAATCGATCATGGGTCGATATCATCGACGTCTCTTCAGAATGTGGAATGTCACAAATCGGGACCACTATCAAAGCAATTGCCGATAACTTCGGATGTGGATCATCGATATAATCGAAAGTAAGTTCGATAAAATCGAAGACTCCTGGCCGATAAAAGGCGATCGAGTGAAAGAATTTTATTTCTCTGAAAATTTTTCTATTTTGCTCTCTGCTCGAATCCTTGGCCAGAAGATCATCAACGGGTCCCAGAAGTGTCAAAAGAAACAGGTATTATCCTTCCATCCCTTCCACTCCAGAGTCTAATCTCACATTTGGTTGGGTACTTTCCATTCTCTTGATTGACCTTCCTTACCTTTACTGGCATCTTACACTGAAAATCATGAACAAAGGGAAAGGTAAGTCCCTTTCTCAGTCTTCAAAAGGGAAAGCAAAATAACCAAGTATGCATCAACTCACTTAATCAATGAGACATCCAGACACTGTCGTTGAACGTTTGGTTCTCAACAGTGCCATTGAGTCTTTTGGTGTCGATTTACTTCTAGAAGTCATTGGATGGTAAAATATTTTGAATCTTGGTGGTACCTATCAAATTGGAGTAATTCATGACTTCCTCAGTAAAGTCATGTTATTTGTGATGATCCACCTTGCATTCAAGTAGAATTACTGCATTACTCCAAGCACATCACTCCCATCACCTTGAGCAACCTCTTAGATCTCCAAGTCACTCGCATTCCTGTTACGAATCGGAATCTAAATGGTCTTGGTGTCTGGGGCGAGATAACTCGTGCACTATGTCAGGGAACTACTATTTCTCAGAACAATGATAATTCCCTTCATTTAATCATCTTGGACCCACCTTTAAAATCCTTCATGACATTTTTGGGTCTAATGTCTATCCTTGTGATGTGAATGGTAATCATTTGTCTCCCTTTGTGTTAAATGTACTGTATGATGTATATCAGGAAGTTCAGGTGTGCCTTCCAGCACTTCTTCTTAAATAGCAAATACGGGTCATTCAAGGAAATCATCAGGATACACTAGCTTTTCATGTACTCATCTGTAAATTAGCTCATCATGTTGGTATATCTGCCTCATCTGATAGAGTCTATCCAGAGAAGTGGTTTGACAGTGACGCAGCTCAGGTGGCACAACAGATCTGTCTTCCTTCAGTTCCTCCTGAGAACAGTGCTCCCTCGCAGTCAGCCGCTCCATATGCTCCTCTGTCATATCCATGGGGATCCAACCGAACGCCTTTGTTGAGTCCAGAGTCGATCACAAATCGCTAAACTCATCATCTTAAACGTCACCTACTGAATGGTATGGCGAGCATGGAGGAACGACTTCACAATTGTGAGAGACGTCTCACCGTGATTGAAGAAAAAGTCGATTCTCTCCAACAAACAAATCAGCAAGTTGTTGATTTACTCACACGTGGTGACTCGAGAAGACGGTAGAAGCTGGTTGCGGTAATTGAATACAATTTTTTTGGGATTTGGTGTTCTTACTGGGATAACTGTTAATTTGCTGCCACACTTGGGCAGTCTATTTTGGATAATTGGATAACTAGGGTTTCATTTTGGCTATGACTGAGTATAACTCATATAATTTTCTGCCATTTTTTAAAGTTCCCCAGGTTTACCAAGTTATGGATTGCATGTGATGTTTCTTCACGGATATTCTAAACTGCTATATCACTGCTCTACTTTCTGCATCCATAGGTTCTGAAAATGATGTTTGTTTTAAAATGATTTCATCTTTATACATCTGTATCTGTTAGTTCTGTCATGCAATTCACTCTTCAGTCAATATCACTTACTATACCTCTGCCAATGACTGACAAAAATGGGGAGAACAGTTTAAAACACCCCGAGCGGAAAATTGTATATCTAATGTTATTGCAGATGTGAGGGGGAGCAGCTGCACCAAGAAAGGGGAAGTTTTGAAGTAAGGGGGAGCAGATACTTCTAGAATGTGTACATGGGGCAGAAAAATTGTAAAATTGTGTAAATGCATGTACACATAATTTAGGGTGTTTCTAGAAGTGTTCTAGAGTGTTTTGGGTATTTTATCACGTAATTGACAAAGGGGGAGATTGAAAGTGCACCTACTTGTGCCCTGGCTTGTCAAGTTACGTGAATGATAGGTCAGACTATCTACAGAGCTCGATAGGAAGATTAATTCAAGCGTCTGCTTGATCTGAATGTGTGTAAGCTCGCCATAGGTAAATCATAGCCTCACATCCCATGTCCCAAAACACCAGGTGATTAAAACCCTTAAAACAAGATAGACATCTTAGGGTTTTTGTGGTGAGAAAACCTTTTTCAAAATAAGAAAATCTTATGTTTTTCTCGCCTTGTCGATCTTATCGAAACACCCTCGATATGATCGGCCTATTCTGTTGATGTCCTCGATACCTTAACGATATTATCGATGAGAGGACCAAAAGTGTCCAGCAACTAAATATTCATCTGGACGGATTTATCGATGTATTGATACACATATCGATATCATCGATATAAGTACAAATATGTCCAGCAACTTCATAACATATCTGGACGAATTATCGATGTATCGATACACCTATCAATATCATCGATATTCAAATCTCAAGTCCATCGAGAGTGGCTCGATAAGATCGACAGACAGATTTCCGACGCCCCTATTTTTTAATGAAAATCTCAAATTCCTTCGATATATCGATGACCGTCCGATATGATCTGAATTCAAATATCGATAAGATTGGAGGTTTATCGATGATATCGATAGTGGGCGCGTATTTATTACAGCAGATATTTTAGATTGTTCTTAACAATGATCGGGGGCCCTCCGATAGAATAAATATTCAAATATCGATGATATCAACACCAGGTCGATTGCATCGATCAAGGTCACAATCTGTCCAGCAGCTTAAAAGAAAAATCTGCTGGAATTATCGATGCCTTGACTCTTATCTGGATATCATCGACATTCAAATTCCGATGATCTCGATGGTTCCCCGATCAATCTTGAAATCCTGAAATATTTCAAAGTCAAGTCTCTCTCATTTTTCAAGTGTCGATGGATCGATCCTGTCATTGATGGAATCGGAGTTCGAAATCCGATGACATCGGCAATATCTTCGATTCATCGACCAGTTGGCAAGAAGTTTCAAAAGTGTATGACATTGAGTCCGAGTCATCGAGCAGACCATCAATGCTATCGAGAGTATACGCTCGATGATATCGAAGTCTGTCATAAATATGACTGTTTTATATCCGTTGGAACTTTTTGCTTATATATAAAGGACTTGTCTTTTGTTGCTGTAAGAGAAAAAAGAGAGAGCTTTTGTGTGTTTCAACTTACATCTATCACCCTAAGCCCTTTCTCTCGAGGGAGTTCATCCTCCAATCCACTCTCACCATTGACATTTAATAGAGTAGATTGGGGAATGAACTTCCGCATTCAAGGATCCTCCAGCTACCACCTTAATGGCAAATCATTAAGCTGGGATGCCTTGAATGCATAAGAGTGGAACTACTCTATCTTCCTTATAGGAAAATCTTTAGAGAGTAGGATTCCATCATAACCTTGACCCAACCCTAAGCCTAGTCTTGGTATATCTTTTGTGTTGTGGATCAAGGAAGCAGAAGACTCTTCATCAACAAGGAGGAGGAGATCTTCGGCATTGTGCTTAACGGGACTCATCAACTTATCTGTAAGTATCTAGAGTCCAAGAGGATACTTGCGATCATTCCTTTCTAGGATTGGGTCTTAAGTGGTTCTCACTCTTTGAAGCCCTCGTAGGAGGCCTCCGTCAGGAGTGTACGTGGTGGGTGCGTTGTGTAGACCCTTGCTCTGTGGAGAGCATAAACATCTGGTTAGGAGTGAACCTGTAAAACTCCCGGGTGCGTTGTGTGGACCCTTGCTCTATGGAGAGCATAAACATCTGTTTAGGAGTGAACCAGTAAAACTCTAGGGTTAGAGGTGAACCAAGTAGAAACCTTCGTGTAAAGGTTGAAGGTGAACCTGATTTAAAACCTTAGGTTAGAGGTGAACCCTAGGAAACCTCCTTAGTGAAATCCGGTACACTCAAGGGTTGAGTGCGGCAACCGGGAGTGGAGTGAACTTATCCTCGAACCACTATAAAATGATTGTGTTTGTGATTGCTTTTCTATATGTGTGATTCATGACAATGCATTCATATTCATATATCTGATCACATCTCACACACATACACAGTCACATCCAACATAGACTAAGTTGCATTTTGCTATATCTTGATCAGTTTGTGATTGGATCCTCTACCTGGCTTAGAAGCCAGTAGAGTTACATTTGAGTAATCCTAATAACTGCATACATGATAGGATTAGAGTGATAAGATTTTTAATATAACTCATAAATCTTTAAAAAGTCCTATTCACCCCCCTCTAAGTCATATTGGCATATTCCGACTTCCACTCAAGCGGTCTTCACCACTATTTCAATGCCTGTGTCCCAGCGAGGCTGATTATGTCTTAAGAGAAATTCACGAAGGCATCCGTGGAAACCACTCTGGAGGACGATCTTTAGCTCATAAGGTTGTACGAAAGGTTACTACTGGCCGACCATCCAGCATGAAGCGCATAAGCTCATCCAGAGTTGTGATAAATGCCAGAGATTCGTGGCTATTCCTCGGCAACCACCAGAGGAACTCACCCCTATGGCCGGCCCTTCGTCATTTGCTCAATGGGGGATCGACATTATTAGAACTTTCACCACAAGGAAATGTCGAACCAAGTTCACCGTCGTCGCAGTGGATTACTTCACCAAGTGGGTAGAAGCAGAGCCGTTGGTTAAGATAACCAAACAAAAAATGACAGATTTTGTTTGGAAGAATATTATCTGTCATTTTGGAGTGCCTTGGACTATCGTCTTCGACAACGAGAAGCAGTTCGACAATAGGCAATATCAAGAAATGTGCGAAAACCTCGGAATCAGAAACATATATTTGTCTCCGTGGCATCCACAAGCAAACGGACAAGTCGAGGCTATCAACAAGATTATCAAGAAATATCACCGAACCATACTCGATAGAACCAAGGGAGCTTGGGCCGAGGAACTTCCTAAAGTCTTGTGGGCCTACCGAACCACAACTCGGACTACCACAAGGGAAACCCCGTTTTCCCTAGCTTATGCATTAGAAGCAGTCACCCCATGGAGATTGGACTGCAGACCACCCGAGTAAGCTCGTTCGATGAACAGGGCAATGGGGAACTTCTGGAGCTCGACCTCGACCTTCTGGAAGAACGGAGAGAACAAGCTCAGCTTCGGACAATCGTCCGTTAATAGCAAGTGTCTCGGTTCTATAATGCTCGAGTTAAAGTTAGACGGTTCCGAGTCGGAGACCTAGTCCTTCGGAAGACATTCCTAAATACCAAAGATGTCGGCGCGGGTACGTTGGGGCCCAGTTGGGAAGGGCCTTATGTGGTTGCGAGCACAGTCCGACTCGACACATATCGATTGGAAGACCTGACCGGACAACTACTTCCTCATCCATGGAATGACGAGCACCTCATGGTTTACTATCCCTAGGTCGGCGGATATACGATTTCCACTCAATTGAATTCCGAGTGGTTCTCCATGTTTCGAACAAGAAACAAATGTATTTGATTTAGGAGATTATCTATTCAAATATAATAGAGAGAATATATGAGGAACAATCATTGTATTATTAATATTGAGTTCATTTACATCCTTGGGTATCCCTTGATTCTGAGATAAATTATTTAGAATACAGAAATTGACAAAGTTCAAATGTTAAATTTGAATGTCAAATTCAGTAGCCCTTCGACTCGTGATTTGATCATCTCTTTAAGAGGAATATTATACGGATTCAATCAGCTAATTTCTCTTTCTGAAACTTGGACAAAAGGAGAACTGGAGCCTGATCATTTGGCAGCATTTCAGCCCTTATCATTACTGACTGCAGGGCAGTCTGGTTATACGGACTCGTGCAACCGATATGGTTTGCGTGGACCCGCGCAAACCCTGGACTTCTCTTCAGTCCTACCTTCAGTCTTCTCTGCAGCTCGTACTTCTTCCAAAATCTTCAATTACCCCAAATAAGACGGGGAGGGGGGTATTTATAGACCTCCACACATGTGAACCCTCGATCTTCGTGCCATGGGACCCACCTTTCATCAATTTTGACCGTTCATGGACAACATGTCCTAAAATTAGTTGCGCGGACCTGCGCAATTGGTATCACTATTTGTCGAACCCGTGCAACCGATATGGTTTGTGTGGATCCGTGCAAAACACCCTTTAAAGATACTCTTTCTTTTCATGTTTTGTTTCCTTCTTTCTTTTTAATATTTATTTTCCCAATCTTCAATTCTTTCTTCTCTTTTTTATGGCTTAGTAGTTGCTCCCTTGATCCTTTCTTTGTTTCTCCAAAAATCAAAGAATCAGGATCAATCTTACCCTGAAATGGTTTGCACGGACCCGTGCAACCAACGCCCGTGTACCGTACTTGGCCATATCCACTACAAATACTCTGAACTTCCACTCATTCTTCACTTGCCGCACTTGTAACGAACCTTTGTCTTTCTGTTACATCTCTGTGCAACCAACTTTGTTTGTGCGAACCCGCGCAACAAGTTTCCTATTCATGCAAGGCTTCTGATCATTGCGTTGCTCACCGCAAAGGACTTTGATTGCGCGAGTCCGTGCAACCAACACTTGGAGAATTTTTTTTTTTAGACTTAACTTTTTATTTTTAAATATTCTCAGGACTTAAACCTTTTTCACCATGGCCCGCACTAAGCGAACGTATCGTCTTATTGATCCCCCCCACCGAACAACCTTCTCACTAAGATCTGCTAAGCTCATCCTCTATTCACACCTCAAATCCTTCTCCATCTCCTGATCAGTCACAACTAAAACTCATGAAGACTATCGCCCAACATCCTAGTTATTTTAAGGAGCCTATGCTCCCAACCTTTGATTTCTCTGATCGTATCTCCTCAATGTCGTCTCCCATCCATCGAGTGATTTCAATGGGTGATATAGAATGACCTCTGAGACATGGTCGCGATTACGATTGGGATGAATGGCTGAAATTTATCGGCCATATAACTATTGACAGCCAAAGTCCTCCTGCTCAAGAAGATACACCTCTTGCATCTCGGTCGAAGAAAACTCGCAACAATAAGGCTAAAGAATTTCAAGAGAAGACAAGGGAACATAATAAAAAGAAGCTCCATAACTCGTGGGAAATGATCAGAGTAA
Source organism: Magnolia officinalis (assembly GCA_021015155.1). Lineage (NCBI taxonomy): Eukaryota > Viridiplantae > Streptophyta > Magnoliopsida > Magnoliales > Magnoliaceae > Magnolia > Magnolia officinalis. The sequence goes on from JAJHSJ010000009.1 coordinate 19,321,232, forward strand.
TTGAAGGTATCATGCAATTCGACAACCCACATTTAGAGGGTATGACCGTGATTCCTCTCAGTCTTCATCGTCACCAATTTATGATCGACTGTGATCCAACGGATCGTATGGATGGAGAGAGACTTATGTATACTTCTTCTGGGGCGTTGAAAGAACCACGCATCCTTGAGGGGATCTTGTTAGAACACAAACCACGACAACGAATCGGTGATGTTTACCCAATGATTTTTCTTGTCCCGTTCTCACAATCCCCACAACTTATTCCCCACATACTTTTATAAGATGGTTCAACAACATTTCCGAGACCACGAGCTGCTTTGGGGGCTAGAAGAATTTCGGACAAGGGGTCTCTTAACTTCGCGTCGCTATTATTCAGATTGGGTAGAGGCTATGCGTTGAAAGAACCACGCATCCTTGAGGGGATCTTGTTAGAACACAAGCCGCGACAACGAATCAGTGATGTTTACCCAATGAATTTTCTTGTCCCTTCTCACAATCCCCACAACTTATTCCCCACATACTTTTATAAGATGGCTCAACAGCATTTTCGAGACCACGAGCCGCTTTGGGGGCTAGAAGAATTTCGGACGAGGGATCTCTTAACTTCGCGTCGCTATTATTCAAATTGGACAGAGGCTATCTTGACCAAACACTTGAAGATGTTGATTAAGATATGCTTGTATATTGCCATAGAAGTTACGTCCTAGTACTTCTACAAAGAGCCGATTGTGATAAAAGGTTTTCTTGACTACTGGTCTCCCACCACCAATTCTTTTCATTTGCCAGCGGGTGAGATGAGCATTACGCTTTGGGATCTCCACCGAATCGTGGGCCTTCCATTAATAGGGAGATTCTATGATAAGTTTGTCCCAACTAATAAGGAGTTGGCATTCATTTCCTCACCTGACCAAAAGCCTTCCATTTCAAAAACCACTATAGAAATTTTCAGGGAAATGTCAAAATTTCTGAACATTCACAAGATCTCTCCTCTGCAGTGGCTTGCGTACTTTTCCAGGGCCCTTAGGTAATTTTAAGTCCATAAATCAACTGCTTTCTTCAATTGCACCTTTTCTTACTCACTTTTTATTTCTCTTGCAAATTCTGCGATTGTCATTCTCTAGAGTTAACGGAGCTTCTTGCCAACATCAAAGAGCGGGCAGAGTATAGTCTATATAGGGAGCTTGCGACTTTCTTGGCTTATTGGCTAAGCATCGTGGTACTTCCAAGTTCAAAATGGGCAGATGTTATTTTCCCCACGGTCTTTACTGTTGCTGGCGCCTTGATGGAAGGTAAAAAAACATTCACTTGCACCTCCAATTTTATGTTCTATTTATAGAGCCCTTGGGGAGATGGCCACACATGTCAAGAACCCTACCATTGGAGCTTCTTCAACGTATACTCCATGGCATTATATTACTGGCTAGATGCGGGTCTACTTTCCTTAGACTTTTGAAGCCCCAAAGAAGGTATATGTTAATCCTTTGCATCTTCCACTCTGGTTCTTTCAGCAAAGGGCTATGGCAAAAACATCATACAACTGGGTAGCCAACAAGATTCAGGACACTAATCAGATTGATTTCTTTCAATTCCACCTTTATCGCTATATCGAGGATACTGATATGGTAGATATTGTGGCACTCACTGTAGGGGAAAGGGCATTTTCCCTCTCCATATGCTCTTGTAGTTTGCCACTGCGGGAGGGAACAGAGTTTTGGAGAGAGTCGTATTATCCCAGTCGCTTCGCTCGTCAGTTCAGTCTTGACCAAGCTGTTCCAGAGGACTGTGGATTAGTTACCAGGAGAATGCATTGTTATGGCACTCGCCCTTATAATTGGGCTATGGTATGGAAACATCTACTAGGTGGTTACGTCAATTCCACTTTCGTAATCCCAGGCTGTGATCGTATAGTCCGTGCTTCTTATAACTAGATGCGATGGTGGGATCACCAATCATATTTGGTCTACAATCATTTGCCAGTAGACGAACCCATCTGGCTTCCCCCGCCCAGACTGAGAGGTAGGAAGCTTGAAGACGGAATTGGCTATATACCGGAGAAGAGTCGCGCACCTTTTCATGGCCAGATTTGCAGATGAATATCTTTAGAAGATCCAATCCATAAAAAGAAGGCTATCAATACCTTGGAAGGTTGGATTGCATATGGAGTTATTGCGGAATTCGAAAAAGTTCCTCGCGACTTCACTAACCAAGCTACATATGATGTTGAAGGAACATCTTCTTCCATTCTGGCAGACACTACTGCAGCTCGAGATGAACCGACTTCTTCTTCACAGCCTACTCCTCCTAGCTCATCTTCTCATATGACTAGATCTCGGATGCGCTTGCAAGCTTCACCGTCTATTCCTCAAGCAGGGGGTAGCCAGGCTTCTCCATCTTCTTTGGTTCCAATTAATAAAGTCTCTCAACCAGAACGTAGCTGAGCTTCTCCCTCTAAAGGGAAACAAATTATGATTGAAGAAGTTAATGAAGAAGACTTAGGTGATGAAAATTCAGCCTCTTCATCTGAAGGCATCATTTTTGCCGAGTATGAAGACGATGAAGATGATGAAAATGATGACCTCGATGATGACTTCGAGGAAGGAGAGGTTGACATCGATGGCGAGGAAGATGTCATTGCAGAAGGTACTTTTATTGACAAGGAACATCTCCCGCCGACCTCTAAAGCTCTTCCCGATAGTAATATTCATGCAAGGACCCCTACAGTAATAGAGGAGGAAGAAGATGAGTCTCTACATTACAGGGAATATGGAAATTCACCAAGTAAGGAATTTTCTCTCTTTTTTTTTTTTTTACAATTATATATATATATATATATATATATATATATATATTATATATATATATATATATATATATATCTTGTAATAGTTATCTCATTATTATTATATTTTTATTTCAGGTGCTCATATTGTCAATAATAGGACGAGTGATACTCCTCCTGCGGATCTTCCTCCGACTGCACCAATGATTTCACCGAGGATCCCTCTGGTTCCTTTGGTGGCACTAAAGGCGGTAGCTCGTGAAATCGTTTTTCAAGTAGAAACCACTGATCTACCAACTCCGACTACTAGAGATTCGAGCACAGAGGCCAGAACGCCTTCTTTTGCTGATATGTTAGGAGCTGGTCCTTCTATTCAAGAAGTTCAACCTCCCATTAGCCGTACTTCTACAGCAAGTGTGTGTGTGTGTGTGTGTGTGTGTATTACTTTATTGGAATTTCCATATCCTTTAGCCTTGTTATCATTATCTCAACTTCTTTTCTTCTTTATATTACAGGAACTCCTCCTTGTAGCAGTGCAGCAAGCTTTAAATCTGTAGCCACTGTGACTGATCTATTGTCTTTTGAGAAGATTCCTACACATAAATTGCTTTTAATGAGGAATTCCATGTCAGCGATAGTTCACATTTTCAAAGATCCTGAGCAGTGGTCGGATCTAGACATTGCTATCGAAATCCTGGAAAGCACTGCAAGGATGATGAAGATTAATATTTCTGTCAACGTGACTCTCTTCTTAGATTTCGTGTTTCAATAATTTCTCTAGCGTTAGTAGAGAATGTCACCATCTCTCCTGAAATATTGGAATATGGAAAACAACTAGCTCTTTCTAAGGAGAATACTTCCCTCATCACTTCTGTTATTTCTGAGTTCAATCAAGAACAATCAACTCTTCAGGAATAGTTGAAGGTTTGTGTTGACGACAGGATGATTATTCAGAACCGCATAGCTGTCCTAAAACAGGAAATTTTGCAGCTGGAGTTGAAAGACTATACGAAGGAATCAACCATGAAGGAGATCGAAGAGAAGATGCGAAATAGTATTCAATCTGCCGATGCTGAGAAATCTGAATTAATAAAAAATGAAGAGATAATTGCATCCCTGGAGAATGAACTATTTGGAATTCTTGATCAGGCAAAGATCATTCTCAAAGAAAAGTCAAAGCATATCACAACTCAAATTCAGTTGAAGGAAGATTTGCAAAAATATCTGGGAATATTAGGAATTATAGATGAGCTATAAAGAATTTGTTTTGTTTTTTCTTTAGAACATGCAGCTTCTTTTGATTTTCAACATATATTAATGAAGACACAATGATATCTTGAGATAATTTGCTTCTTCATAAATTTCTAAATCATGGATCATTTCAAGCATGTTCATTTATGCAATAGTCTTAACATGATATTTAATGAAGAGTTAAGATAAAAATATTGTAACGCCCTGAAAATCGGGGGTCGAGCATAAACTCAACTCCCGAGTTCCAGAACATCACTTATGCAACAAAATGAATGATGATTGAATGTTGACTGTATTCGTGCATTGAACATGAGTGAGATTAAGCCAAAACAGCATATCATACTCCAGAGACAGTTAAATTTGCAAGCGGAAGACTGTGATAGATAGATAAAATATATAACTTATGATGAGTCTCCAGAGGTGTGATAACATTACGAGGTTAAATAAATACAAGTGCAGTTCTAAAATGTACCAAATGTGAGGAAGTGTAATGCCTCCTATCCCATGTACCATAGCCCCGTCAATACAATATCAGGTCTTCATCGACCTGCCAGAGAGATACAGATAGGAGAATTCCTCCTATCATCATAGAAGTAGTCCGGCTCTGCTTCACAAGCATCGCCACCACCTGAAACTCAACAAATCTGGTTGGTGTGTACAACACCGTCCCGTAACGTGGGAGTGAGTGATCAACTCAGTGGAACAGTAAAGCATAGGTTAACATGTTATCAATTCAATCAAGCAGTAATGATAAAGCAGTACAAATCAAACAATTCTAACTACTCTTATTAAATGCAAGAATGAAATGACATGATGCTGTATGCCCTTGCCAAACCACCCTCAAGCGACATCATCTTACGTTCGCGAATGCTTACTCCCTCAGTGCGCCACATCTACAAAGCACATGCGGTGCGATGATGCTCATGATTACCAAGTTTTTATTAGTCCATTTCAAACAGCAGTATTGGGAAACTAAGGTACCTCCCTTGTATCATTCCCAAACATGATCCATTCTAGGGTCGTCAACCCTAGTTATTCTCATACGATGTTATGGTTTGAGAAACGTAGTGAAGGCATCGCAAAGGGCTCATCACCCGTCAGCGCGGATACAGATCTCACCGTATGCCGCTCAATTGCTGGCCGTCAGCTCGAGTACAGGTCTCACCGTACTCGGCTCAATCACTAGCCGTCAGCTCAAGTACAGGTCTCACCGTACTCGGCTCAACTCACACTCTAGTTACTGTGAAAGACTCGTGGCCAATCACAGACCCTTGGAGTGTACTCGATGATACCACGGAGGACTCGTCGCCCGTCAGCACGAGCACAGATCTCACCGTACTCGGCTCTCGCCGAAGTATCGACAGCTCGAATACAGTGTCCCATACCACCATATTCGGCTCACGAGTTGATTGCGCAATGGTCACTACGGGGAGGCACATGGCCCCAGCGTAGGCCGACAGCTCGACCACGGTGTCCCATACCACCATGCCCGGCTCATGCGACTTAGCGGATCTAGGTACCATGGTTAAACGGGGATCGCCACTGGTAAGTTTGGTACCCTAGGTTCAAGCAGTAGCGACCAAACAGGGTGAACATGCATAAGGCAGATCGGGTTACTTGATGAGCTCGACTAGCACGATCGCCCGTTGAGCTGCACGACATGAAGTGCATAAACAACTTCGTGTGGCCTAGCCACTGCCGACAGGCAACGCATGACTCGAGTTCGTCGAACACATCCCACGTGGCAAATGAATCTCAGCCACGAGTTCAATCCCGTTACCGATTGCCTGGATTATAATCATAGCCCCAAACACAATCAATTACAGAGATATAAAGCAATAATAGATCAGGATTCAAATCATACAATCAGTCTGGTATTATCCGTTTAGGGCTGCCAGGGCTGTTGCACGCACTCGTTGCTCCGCTCCCCCATCACCCATGACGGATCATACAACGTAGATATAAATTTAAGCATATACATTACATAGTTAAAATCATAAAGCAGTTGAGCATGTTATGAATCACAACACAAGCATGAGTTTGTACATGTTCAATTCCTAATCACACAACTATCAAAGGAGATCATACACATAGTTAAAAGAGGTTGAGAATCATATCTCAACACCCTTATACTTTACAATTTGCTAACTACTACTCATTCAGACATTTCAAGAAACACTTAAACAAACATACATCAACATACACGACATATGTCGATCACATAGGCATTAGGCCAAATCCTTTCACTAGGGAGTTGCCCCAATCATAACACGCGTACACCCACGACGGATAGTCATGGCAAGCAGGAATCCGAGTTCCATATTCATTCAGTCATTTCCACAAACACTTGGGCCACACATTTTAGCATATATAGTGTATTTTGGTCGTGGCGTGACTTAGGGCAAATCCTTTCGTCAAAGGGGGGTATCGCCAATACATCAATCATGAATCCATGACAATTAGTCATGGCGAGCACGAATGAGAATTCTATACTCATTCAGCCATTTCCACAAACACTTAGAATACACTATTACAACATACATGATGTATGTTAGTAAAACATGTATTAGGGTTATCCTTTAGCCAAGCTAGTATTTTATCCATGTATAATTATTACTACAGCAAATATCATGATACATACATCTCCAAAATTTATACATATACAGTATTTCTAGAATACACAATTTCAACATACGTAGCATTTACAAGTGAACATGTATTACGGCGATTCCTTTCGCCAAACTAGTATTTTATCCATATATAGTATATCATACATTAAATAAACATGTCAAACACTTCTCCAAAAAAATACGTATACGGTATTTCTACGTATATCTAGAGTATGTGAAATTCCATATTCTACAATGTTAATCGAAACAGGAAACGGAAAGCACTTTGTACATGTGCAATTGCATGCAGATCATGAATTTATCATTATCTGACATTGAAAGCGTTGAAAAACGTAACCTATACACCTAAAGTCCGCACCTTTTGTCGTAGAATCGTAACGGAGTTGATAGGTTTGCTATGCTTCCGTATTTGGCAGTTTGGCAACCTAGAGAACGAAATAGGTTAGCTATTTCACAACCTACAACCACCCAAGCCCCAAATCAGATTAGGGTTAGGGTTTCTTACCTAGAAACGACGCCGGAAACGCCGGAAAAGCGTCAAGAAGGATGCGGTGGAGCATGGATAGCAGCAGGGAAGGACGGCAGGGAGATTCTCCCACATCTCCCACACTTTCTCTCTCTTTTCCCTCTCTCAAATCCAAATTCGTATGGCTGCCATGAGAGAGGGTTTAAGGTCCTTATATAGTCTCAAAACTCACCGAAATAGACTCCTGTTCAAAGGTTACAGCTAATATAGGTATTTCGTCACTTTTCCAGCTCAAAAGAGAGGTTCTGGTGGCCCTCCTTGAGCCAAACGTCAGACTTAAGCTCACCACACATGGATCTATGAGGGATTACGTTTTTGACTCGATCGGATTCCCAGATCGCACGTGGCGGGCCACTTTCAGTTCAACGGTCAGTGGGCCACGATCCGAAATTCCAAGTACATGTAAATGTTCCTGAAATTTTTCTTAATCCGAGGGTGTAATTTGGTCTGATTCTGACGGTCAGGTTGCTTAATACTGATGCGCAAGCGAATGGTGCCAGATCACTATTCCTGATATTTTTATTAGGATGGAAATAGTGTTTTTCACACTCCCTCGCTCCGGATCGAAATAAATGACCGTGGGACATCGGTCGGAGCTGATTTTTGAGATGATTGTCAAGCCCAGTGGGGCGGTCCTGGTTCCTTAGCTTCGTGTTAATCGGACTCCCGATGTGCGATCTAGACCTCATACGAAGTTTCGTTTCAGTCCCGAGAGCAGACGGGTAATGAGTTCGGTTCTAAACTTTAGGGTAACCTAGAGTCACATGTTTTACAAGTTTTGGGTCTTGCAGATCGTATTTAAAGCGATCCCAACGGATTTCATGGCTAGTCGAGTTTGCACTTAGTTAACTTTGTTAAATTTCTAAAGGATTTAATCCTAATTGTTTTCTGGTTGAGATGGTACTTAGGCCTTTGTAGTTTGTATATAAAGTGATCCAAGTTTTACTACTTAGCTAGTTTAAGTTAGTGTCTAGGGCGAAAGTGCTTTGAAAAATTGAAAGCACAAGGTAGTAAAGGGGTGGGATTTGTGAAGGAAATGGGTTCAGGAGCGATTTTAGACTGTGGGATTTAGTTTTGACAAGTTGATAAGGTCTTAGGATCGACCCATTGCCCTAGAACGTCAAATCCCAGGTTGGCAAAAAATCCGGGATGTTACAAATATTAACATATTATGATTGTTAGTATGGATTTCCTATATGATTTTTTATTGTGATAAGCGACACTAGATTTCAATTTAGTTAGATGATCACACACAGTTTAAGCTCTTGAGTAGTGGAGTAACGCAGTTTTTTAGACTATTGAGTAGTGGAGTCGGTCTCATGTGATAGTCTCTGTAACTCTTATGAGTTCGCTGAACTTCTCACAGCCTGGTGAGTTCACAAACTGCGATCCATCAGATGGGCCTAGTGAAGCTACTGGGGCCGTGAACTCGGTTGGATTTACGCACAGGTTTGGCCACAGTAACTCGCTAAAGTTCACGGGGCACATAAGGTAACCTTTGGGGTACCAAATCCAGGGCCGTCAGTCCATCAATGAGTAGGTTTAGGCCCTTCCTCATGAGTTACTACTGAAATGAAGCTAAGGATCTGGGGGTCTTATGCATGGTTCGCCTATTGATGGACAATGGCCAAAGAGCGCACACTGCAGCCCGCATTTTCTTCGTCTGCAAGGTCGGACCCATTCACGGGAGGACAATTTCATCTGTTCCCCGTGATGCTGTCGGAAGGCTATACAGACGACATTGGTGTTATGCGTGACTGACCGTTGATGACTTTTTGGCCTTTTAAGGCCCTCAGTCACTGGCTCCATCCGTTGGCCGCATGGGTATGCATATGATGGCCTTCACAGGCTTTCTAGGGCTTCTCACTGTTGCCCGAATGGCGATGCTGATAGGCCTTATACGTAGTTGTCCGTATAGGCTTGGCTAGGCTGCCTTAAATGATGATAAGCTGCCATCGTTGTCTTGGTAATAATAGGCATCTTGATTGATATATCACCATCGCTGATAATGCCTTTGACGATATTCGCACTATGCTCATAATAATATATCAGCTTGGTGATGATACCAATTTCAACGAGTTTGATAAAGCTTGTTCAATAACGACAACGATGGTTACTCTCTTTTTAAGAAACTACTGATATGTAGTCTTTGGCAATATACTTGGAATTCCTCCTCTATTCAATTATCTGAAAAAGAATATATGAACATGACTTCACTTGTCCTTGTCCCCTTTTGATATAGAAGCATTATGCCGATAATCTTCTAGATCAAAATTATGACTATCTTTAGGGACGATACGTCTTAATGAAGCGTGCGTTGACTGGTATACTGATACCTTGTCCATCTTGATCCACCACTTTGTATGCTTCATTAGAATATACTTCTTTTATGATATATGGCCCATCCCATTTAGGCTCAAATTTGCCCCCTGTTCTGCAGGTCACCACTATCGGTCTTTTCAACATTAGCACCATGTCCCCTTTCTTGAAAGAGCGATATTTGACTCATATATCGAAGGCAGTCGATAATCTTGCCTGATACAACTGTGATCGTTGCTGAGCTGCCAGGCTCTTCTCATTGAGTAGGTCCAGTTCTTTCAACCTTATCTTTGCATTTTCATCATCTGTAATTGACTGATGTACTGCTATTCTAAGTGACGCGACTTGTGTTTCAATCGAGATGACCGCCTCTACGTCGTAAACCAATGAATATGGTATTGGTCTTATTGTTGTTCGGTGGGTAGTCCTGTACGCCCAAAATGCTTCTTGCAACCTTTCGTCCCAATCACGCTTATTTCCAGTCACCGTCTTCTTCCGTATTTTCACAATCATTTTGTTAAATGCCTCTTCTAATCCATTTGTCGGTGGATAGTAAGGCGGTGAAAATGAATGGTGGATACCGAACTTTTGACACTTTTTTTCATGCCTCTATTCTTCAAAGGTGTACCATTATCAGTAACGATTTTCTTTGGGATGCCGTGGTGATATATTATCATGTGTCGAATGAAATTGACCACACCTTTCTCTTTGACATTACGCAACGCGATCGCTTCTATCCACTTGGAGAAGTAGTCTGGTGCTACCAGAATGTATTGTTTTCCCTTGGATATGGTGGATTTATGGGCCCAATGACATCGAGTCCCCAAGCGGCGAAAGGCCAAGAATCGACCATCTGATGAAGATCTTTGGGGGGCATATGTATGACATCTCTGTGGATTTGAGACTCATGGCATCGCTTCGCGTAATCTATTGCATCTTTGAACATTGCAGGCCAGTAATACCCCATTTGATATATCCGATGAAATAAATTTCAGCCAGCCTAATGTGCCCCACACTCTCCAGAGTGAGCTTCTCATAATGTTTGACCTGCTTCTTGTTCATCAAGACAACGCAAAAACATCCCGTTGTAAGATTTCCTGTACAACACCTCACTATATATAATAAATCTACTTGCTCTCTGCTTGATTTGTTGTCTCTATGCTGGATCTTCTGGCAAGATATCATATTTGATATAATCCACGAAAGACTAGCGCCAATCATGCACAATATGGGGAGCGCCTATATGACTTCATCGATAACTTCTGAAGAGGGTAAGAATCTCCTTTGTTCTATAGTTACTAGGAGTGGACTTCAGTTCGGGCAAGATAGGACTGTTGCTAGACTAGCCAGAGTGTCCGTCTTTGCATTTTCAGACTGCGGCACATGCTTAATTTCGACGTAGCAGAATTGCTCCAGTAACTATTTTGCTTTTCGACAGTACGGCAAGAGTTCATGCTTTCTTATTTCAAACTCAGTCGTTAGTTACTTTTTAATCAACTTGGAATCTCCGTAAATCTGCAGTGTTTTTATCTTCATTTCTTGGGCGATTTCCATTCAAATGATGAGGGCTCGATATTCAGCTTCATTGTTCGTGCACGCGGTACCCAATGTGAAAGAATAGGGCAATAGATCACCCTGGGGAGTGATGAATATAACTCCTGCCCCCACTCCTGATGCTCGAGAAGCACCATTGAAATACATCTGTCATGGATCTTGTGACTCAATCATCATTACCTGCTCATTGGGAAAATCATCGCTAATAGTCTCACTTTCCATTACGGGATGCGCTGCTAAGAAATCTGCCACTGCTTGTCCCTTTACTGCTTTCGCTGGCTCGTAGGTAATTGTATATTCTGAAAGTAACAACATCTATTTAGCCAATCTTCCCGATAACATCAGCCTCGTCATTAGAAACTTTATCGGATCTGCGCTTGAGATCAAAATTATATCATGAGAAAGGCAATAATGTCTCAATTTCTGTACTGAAAATATCAGCGCCAGACATTCTTTCTCGATCAGAGAGTAATTACATTCTACGCCTATTAGAGTTCGACTCAGATAGTAAAGAGTTGTTTCTTTTCTATCTTCATTTACCTGTGCTAACAAGGGTCCCAGCGAATTCTCAGCCACAGATATGTACAAGATAAGTGGTTTACCCTTTATAGGAGCTGTCAATACTGGAGGCTGTCTCAGCAGTTCCTTAATTGAATCGAACGTGTTCTGACAGGCCTTGTCCCATACGAACTTTGTTCCTTTCTTCATCAGATGAGAAAACGGCTAACATCTCCCCATTAGATTTGAAATAAAATGGCGAATATACGCCAGTTTTCCTTGCAAGCTTTTTAATTCCTTTAAAGTTTTCAAAGATGGCATATCTTGGATGGCCTTGATTTTCCCTGGGTCAATCTCGATAACCCTGTGCCTGATGATAAAGCCAAGAAATTTTCCTGTCGACACTCCAAAAGCACATTTAGCTGGATTCATCTTTAGCTATTTCTTTCGGAGCCGTCGAAAGACTGACGCCAAATGCTCGCGATGTTCCTGATGATTACCTGACCTAACCACTAGCTCATCTACATAACATTCAACATGTTTGTGCATCATATCTTGAAAGATACTTTGCATTGCCCTTTGGTATGTCGCCCCAGCATTCTTGAGACCGAACGGCATGAACTTTTAGTTGTAAATCCCTAACGAGGTTCTGAACGCTATTGCTTCTTCGTCTTCAGGAGCCATCCTAATTTGATTATAACCAGCATAGCCATCCATGAAAGACATGACAACATATTGTGTTGTACTGTTAATCAGCAATTCCGTTATTGAGAGAGGAAAGTCGTCCATCGGGCAAGCCTCATTCAGGTCTCTGAAATCTATGCACACCCTAATTTATCTATTTTTCTTATTTACTGAGACAATGTTCGATATCCACTTAGGATACTTAACCTCTCTAATAAACCCGACTTTTATCAGCTTACTCACTTCTTCTTCTGTTAGAGGGATCAAGTCCGGGTGAAATCGCATTTGCGCTTGTTTAATCGACCTTTTGTCCTTATAAATATTCAATCGATGCATTGCCACTCAGGGTTCCAAACCTGACATTTCCGCATATGTCCAGGTGAAGACATCTCTATTTTCTTTCAGCAGCTGGACATATTTTTCAACTTCTTGCTCAAGAAGGCCAATGGTTATGAACGTATTTCTCAGCTCTTCTTCTGTGCCCAAATTTACTTCTCGCAAACTATCGATTGTCGGTTGCCCCCTGTCTTCCATTTGCTTTGGAGCTGTCTCAGGATGTTTAACTATTTTGGTATATGTCTCTGATAGCTGATCGATTGTGACCATATTCACTGAAGACTTTGCCCCCAATCCTTGAAATTTTCCCCGTCACTTCTGACTGACTCCAATAAGGATCTGAATTCCTTTTCCATGATTTAAACCGGTTGGTTCTTCATCATCAAAACTCATCCTTTTCATCATTCTTCTGCTTATCGGACTATATTTCTTGAGATCACGAGACGTCAGCTTTCGGTGATATACATTATTCTCAGCTCTTTCTTTTATCTTTACTTCCGAAGAGGCGTAAAATTCAATCTGCTTTGGATATTTTGCACTGGCTTTAACATGAAACCTTTCTAGAACAGCCGAGAATGGCTTGTTTCTTTCAGCATATGGAAATGGTATTGTATAAGATGTTTCGGCACAAAATAGAATTTCTTCTTTGTTTCTAAAATTCCAGACGGCCCTGCCTTTTCGGACTCCCCTTTTATCGTTTTCGCATGAGTATTTTTCAGGGCTTTGTTCTCATCATTCTTTTTCTCTTCTCCTCTGGTAAATTCGTCATAATAACTAGCATTTGCAAATAGGGCTTTGGCTTTTATGTATGGCCTCACATCGGCCATTACTTTATATTGTATTTTGTTCTAACAATACTTGAAACATTGATGAAGGGTAGAAGGTATAATACCGTATATATGTATCCATGGTCTTCCCAAGAGAAGATTATATGTCATGACTACATTAATCACATGGCAAACAACATCCGTAGTTAATTCTCCTATTTCCAATGTCATCGTAATTTTACCGAGCGTGCGCTGTCCATCCTGATTAAAGCCTTGTATCATCATTCCACTAGGGCGCAGATTAGAACGACGGTAGCCCAATTTATTCAACATCGTTAGTGGTAACAGGTTCACCGTAGATCTATTGTTGAGCATAATTCGTTTAACTTCTCTCTCATGGATGTGGCCTACTATCATTAGTGGCCTGTTGTGCCCTGTATCGCAGGCTAGATCATCGTCAGAGAAGGAAACTACTGGCATGCAGTCCTCTTGTTCCTTATGTTCTTCATTTTCCATTTCCACAAGCAACGTTTCTCTGACATTGTGGTTGGATAACGCTTGAATCAGATTCTGCCGAAAGTCTTCTGATAACTTTAGTGCGTCATAAACGCTTAACCGAGCCAGTATACCTTTCAAGTGACTTACTACATCATATGTCACATTTGCTGCCTCATTCTTTTCTTCTCTCTCATGCTAATCCCTGATGATCTCTGTTCATGTGGTTCTGACTTTCTGCCTTGCGGGACTTGCCATTCTTTTCCCTAACTGTAGCGTGATTACCGCGGTCTTCCCTGTCATCTTACGATTTTCTTTCCCAGTTCCTTCATGAGTACTTTCCCGAACTATCAGTACATTCACTATCGCCTTTACATCCCTCTCTTTTTCTTTTCCAATCACTATCTCGCCTCTGTTTATCATTCTTTGTATTATGCATTTTAATGTGTAACAATTTTCTGTCGAATGCCCTACCAAATGATGATAGTGGCGAAAATCTCTTTTTCTTGTTCTTGCTGCATCTTCAGGGCGTTTGGACACAGGTAATTCTATCGTACCAGCTTTCAATAGTTGGTTCATCATGGGAACAATATCTTCTCTATCGAACACGAACCCTTCGTGAGAATTAAGTGATCTGGGTCTTTTTCCACTGAACCTGTTTCTACCTTTTTTCTCCTGAATCTCTCGTTTCTTGACTTCTTTTCTCATGGTCGACAGTATTTGCGATCAACCTACTGGGTCCTCTTCTAGCCATTTCATAGTGAAACGCTGACATTTTTTGGGTCATCAGCTCTAAGGCGTGGGCTTTGGTGGCTAGATCACGGAAAGTCTTGATATCGGCGTTGGTAAGCCTAAACGTGATTCCCGTTTCCATGAAGTTCAAGCACATTTTGACCTACTCTTTTTCTTTCGGCAACTGTCTGTAAGAGGCTCCCAATATCTTCCATCTATTTATGAATTTCTCCACAGGTTCTCCTTCTCTCTGCCGTACTGAAGCTAACTCCGTAATGTTAATGTCATGTTCTGATGAGAAAAAATTTGACATGAAAGCATCCTGCATTTGTTCCCAAGTGCGTATCGATCCTAATGACAAACTAGAATACCATCGAAATGCCTTACTTGTCAGAGAAGATTCGAGCAATCGTAGGTAGTATTGTGGAGAAATTTCCCATACTGGTGATGAAATGCATCAAATGTTCCTCTGGCGATCCGTCCTCGTTAAACTTCTGAAAGTTTGGATGCTTGAAGTTAACTGGAAAAGGGACATCTTCCACTTCCCTTGGATACGGCGTTCTATATCTAAATCAGACGACATTCTCATACTCCCTTTCTATTCTGACAGCTTCCTCAGCAACTTACCGTACTTCCTCTTGAGTTATGGTTTTCACTGCCAGAGCAGATCTGAGTGATCCTGCCCCCAGTGGCTGAAAGCCTTCAGGCTGATGTTCCTATCCGTTCATCATGCCCATCATTGGGGGAGCCGCTATCTGGGCCATGTTATGCACGAGAATTGCCAAAGCCTCCCTGAGATTTCTACACTCTTCCATCAGCGTTCTTTATGCTTGTGCCATTTCATTCATACGGTCTTTCGTGGTTGGCATAGTTCCCTGATATGTACCAGCCATGCGTACTGTAGCTTCCTCACTTCCTGATGAAGCTGTAGTTAGAGTAGGATGAGAATATGTTGATGTGATGGGGCTTACGAAGAGGGGAGTCTCGTTCGATTTTCCTATACTTCCACTACAACTGATTGATTGAGGTGATACAGAAGTAGGTGATTTTACGAGTAGTACCTTTCCTTTTTGCTCTTTTGTCCATCGGACTCTTGGAGCAATCAAAGCCGGGAAGTCACATGACGCTAATCATGGAACTGTTTGCCTAGAATATATTGCAGGAGGGGCTAATTCGAGGTTCTTTTTGGTAGCGTTCCGTGTTATTGGTCCCCTGGCTCTTGGCGAAGGTAGGCCTGTTCTGAAGCTTCTTGGATTTTGAGCTCTTGTCCTTCGAGATGTCACGATAGTCTAGTCCTCATCACCTTTCAGTGCTCGAGGTGTAGCAGACACGACTCCAATCATTGTTTGGGTCAAGTCATTTTTACTTACGGGAGACTGCGTTTCGCGCCTTGGAGGCTGATCCGGTGCATATTGAAATGGCCAAGCTATATGTCCTAGAGGGGGGGTGAATAGGACAATGCCAAATAAAAACTTATAATAGCGGAATTAAACAAAGTATGATAGCCAATGAACTAATTAAATAAATTGCAATGCAGAAATGAAATGCAACCTCAAACTACTGAATTTGAGAGGTTGATACAAACGTTGTTCTAAGGACAACCTTTCACCAAAAACCAAATGTTTATGGTAGGACAACCTTTATCTAGAAATGTCTTTGTATCAATTTCTCAAATCAAAGAGGAATAAAGAAATAAATACAAACTGCACTGAATAAATTGAATTTACAAATGTCTTGTTCTAGGGACAGCCATACACCATAAAAATGGCAGGGCAACCTTGCTGGAACAATTTTGGAATTAAAAGCTTGAATCAATAAAGGGAATTGCTGGAAATAAATTGCAGAAATAAATCACTAAATTATTACAACATTCCCACACTTGCTTGAAATTTCAAACTGTTACAACATTCACATCCACAAGGAAAATAGAACTGAATGATAAAAGATAAGGAATTAAATAACCATTCAATCCACAAGACAAGAAGTTATAGTGGTTCGCCTGTGTGTTCACCAACTGTTCTAAAACAGCCACACAGAATGCTACTCCACTCCTAATATCCTCACACAGGGGATATTAGCGTTCTCTAATAAAACTGGTTTTCACAGGTTCACCAAAAACCTTCACAATTGTGTCTTTATCACTTGGGCTTACACAATTCAAAAAACCCCACAATCTGAGTTTTCTGGCTCTCCTCAGATAACCATACACATAGAGATTTTTCTGGCAAATCTCATACAAAACCAAAATAGAAATTACAGGAATTGTAGAATACCTGGATCTTATCCTTTTACAGTAGCCCGGAAGAACCGATCAGAGTAGAGATTCAATAATGATAGTTCAATGGCCAATACTCACTTTATCGAGGTTCTAAGTTCTAATTGATTTTAAATGAAATCACAAAGGGCTAGCTCTATTTGATTTTAATTCTAAGAAGAACGAATACACGATTTTCCCTTTTCAAATACGATTGGAATTTAGAATAAAATCAAATGCAAAAAGCTAACAAAAGGAATTAGAATGAAGCGCAAATTAGCTTAAAAATAAACACGACTTATCTCAGAGTGGAGCCTAGAATATACTTGCTTTGATAGATTTTTCGACCATTAAACTCTGAAATTCGTGCGCTATTTATAGCTACAGAAATTCGTCTTCGACTGGTCTAGGAGTTCCCACGACTGGTCTTAGGAGAAACAAATTTTTAAATTTCTGCGCGCAATCAGGAAAATCGATGTTCGACCGGTCGTAGGCAGTCCACGACTGGTCGAAGGTCGTCCACGACCGGTCGAGACCCCTTCTCGACTGGTCGAACGACAGTGAATTTAGCCGCTGGAGTTTGAATCGAGGCTCCACGACTGGTCGAGGTTCGAGTCGAGGACATCCCACGACCGGTCGAGCAGACTCCAAGACTGGTCGTGAGCGAACCAGAAAATCTGATAAAATTGAACAAGTCCAAGACTGGCCTAGGAAATTCTTAGACAGGTCGAGCCAGTGCTAGGACTGGTTGAACCAGAACCAGGACTAGTCTAAGAGCAGATCAAAAACATGTTTAAACACAGTTGTATAATGTATCCAAAATGACCTACCCTAAGGTCAATGACTATGGTCTATCAAACCTGAATAATGAAGTATGAACATTGAACTCTACTTCATTCAACGAATGATAAATCTTTTAGTACTTGAAGCCTGAAGTACGAGTCGTCCAAAGACTTGACACCAACATTTATCTTGAGTTTGCTTTTGAGCTTCACACCTTCAAAACACTGCTTGTATCTTGAACTTGAATAACCTTTGCTTGAATCAAGAATATTGTGTCTTCTTTATATCTTCAAAATGTACCTTGAAGCCGCTTGAAGAGACCATAAGTTGATATGGTGTCTTAAACATAGAACACACAAGACAAGGTTTTGACACACAAAATTTGACAACCAAAGAGGTATCATATAATAGCACTAACAATCTCCCCCTTTGTCAAATTTGTGACAAAACATAAATATATACTTTTAATAAGATACTCAATAAAATCACAATAGAGAATCATGAACCAGTTGTCAACACATGACAACATACACAATATGAGAGATGAATCACTCCCCCTCAATAAGACTCCCCATTAAGGAATGATACACACACATCAACAACACAAACATATATACCATTCTTCTCTCCCCCTTTTTGTCAAAAATATGACAAAGGAAGATCCATAAGCTTAAGAAGTAAAATAGAGAATAAGCATAAAAGAGTTAGGAGAAGATATTACAAACCAAAGTCACAGTTATAAGTTCAACAGTACCAAGAGAAATCCAAAGTGAAATCAGTTCAAACTTCAGTTATAAAACATTTAATCAGACCCTGAAGAAGGAGCAGGAATGGTAGCATCAATATGATGAAGGCCTTTTTGTAAGCGCCTCAAATACTTATGCATTTTCTTAAATTGCGCATCATGGCCAACATGCATATTTTCTACCTTTTCTTCTAATGCACTCAGACGTGCATCGAAATCAGAAGGAACAAAATCTGGATCATCTTCAGATGCAGACTCAATATCATCAAAAAGATCGTCCATGTTGATATCCTCATCAGGAAGATCATCGCCTTCATCCTCATCTCCAACTCCAGCAGCTCCACCACCTTCGACATTATCAACTTGACCAGCGGCCAATTTCAACTTCATTTTGTTTAGGTTGGAGTTGTTGAAAATAAGGTGTTGGATAGGAGCTTCACCAACAGGCATGTGACCAACATATGAGTAGCTAAGACATTTAACAAATATCCAAATGGAATGTCACCATGACTTGGCTGAGAACGAAACTGAATAATAGAAGAACAGATCAACGAAGGCAAACAAACATTGGCACCACTAATGACTGAGTACAGTATACGAACCATCAGAAGAGTTAACTCAGTTTTGTTACCAGCCCGAGGATACACATTAGACGTAAAAATACGATAAGAACTCTGTATCTAGGCAACAACAACCTAGATTTGAGAACAGTACCATTGACAGACCAAGGTGCATCCATATTACAAAGGGCTCTAGTAAATAGACGTTTTTCAGATTCAGTAACTTTATCACCCAATGTGGTAGGGTGGATTCCATCATCATTTACTGGAATATCCATTAAGCCAGAAATCAAATGATGATCCACAGTAAAAGGCCCTTCTCTTGTAGTAACAATAAAAGTTAATTCCTCAAGAGAAAAGTCTGTAATACATGCAACCATGGCCTGAGTAATTGACTGAAATGCCGGCCCTCCCCAGTTCAAAATGTTAACCCAACCAACAGATTGAAGGAGAGGAACAAGATTAAATTGAGCAATATGATTAATACTAACTGCTTTCTCAACAATAACCTTCTTAGTACGAAAATCACGAACTTGTGGAGGGTCATCATTAGGATCTCTAAGATGACGGCGAGAAATAACATTAGACCTAGATGAAGAAGCACCTCTACTAGTTCGCTTTTTACCTCTAACATCCATATTCTTGAAAAGATTGAAGAAATTTCAAGAAAAACAAGATGGGTTTCAACCAAATCAGAAAATGAGGAAGAAAAACCCCAAACCCTTGAAGGAAATATGAAATAATCAACACAAACAAGGAAGACAAGAAGCAATGTTCAAGATTCTTCAACAAAATCAAGAGAAATACTCAAACCTGGAGAAATCCCATAGATGGGTACGACCGGTCGAAGCTAAGCCCATTGGAGAAGAAGAGGGAAATGAGGAAAAAGTGATTTTTCCTCCAAATAAAGGAACCAGCGAGATACACGACCGGTCGTGATTAGTCCTTGACCGGTCGAACCACGACTGGTCAAGACTATCCTCGACTGGTCGTGTAAGACCAAAACATGCATTTTTTAAAAAATTTTCATAAAAAACTATGAAGATATTTACAATATAATATACAAAATGCATAATCAATCATCTTATATTACACATACCGAGATCAAATTTCAATTTATTGAACCTGCATTTATCGAGTGGTTTGGTGAAAATGTCAGCAAGTTGTTTCTCGGTTGGAATATATTCTAAACAAATTACTTTTTCTTCAACAAGTTCACGAATATAGTGAAATCTAATGTCAATATGCTTCGTTCGTGAATGCTGGATTGGATTTTTGGAAATATTAATTGCACTTGAATTATCACAATATAAAACTATCGAGTCTTGTGCAATACCATAATCACTTAACATGCGTTTCATCCAGACTAACTGAGTACATGCATTTCCTGCAGCAATGTATTCAGCCTCAGCAGTTGAGAGTGAAATGGAACTCTGTTTCTTGCTGAACCAAGAAACTATGCAATTTCCAATGTAAAAGCAACCACCACTGGTTGACTTTCTATCATCCATATTACCAGCCCAATCAGCATCTGAGAACCCAGCCAATTGAACACTAGTATCATAGGGATACCAAATACCCAGATTAACTGAACTTGCAACATAACGAATAATGCGTTTAACAGCAGTCAAATGAGATTCTTTAGGATTAGACTGATATCTAGCACAAATTCCAACACTAAAAGCAATATCAGGTCTACTTGCTGTTAAATACAGTAAACTACCAATCATGCTTCGATATAATTTAGGATCTATATCTTTACCTGTAGAGTCTTTTGAGAGTTTTAGAGAAGTACTCATAGGAGTATCAAAATTCTTACCATTTTCAAACCCGAACTTCTTAACTAAATTTAGAGCATATTTAGTTTGAGAAATAAAAATTCCATCAGATTGCTGTTTAACTTGCAATCCTAGAAAATAGTTTAATTCTCCGACCATACTCATCTCAAATTCAGATTTCATTAGATCTGCAAACTCAACAGTCATGTCAGTACAAGTTGATCCATAAATTATATCATCAACATAGATTTGAACCATTAAAATATCATTGTTCTACTTTTTTAACAAAAGTCTTTTATCAACACTACCCATTTGAAAATTGTGACCCAGTAAAAACTTAGTCAATTTTTCATACCATGCTCTGGGAGCTTGTTTCAACCCATAGAGAGCTTTCTTAAGGCGATAAACATGATTAGAAAACTTAGGATCTTCAAACCCTGTAGGTTGTTCAACATAAACCTCTTCATGTAAATCACCATTAAGAAAAGCACTCTTTATATCCATTTGATAAATCTTAAACTTTCTAAAACATGCAATGGATATAAATAATCTGATTGATTCAAGGCGTGCAACTGGAGCGAAAGTTTCCTCAAAATCGATACCTTCAATTTGAGTGTACCCTTGCACAACCAGTCTTGCCTTGTTTCGAATAATATTTCCCAATTCATCAGACTTATGTTTGAAAATCCATTTTGTTCCAATAATATGTTTATCTTTCGGTTTTGGAACAAGATACCAGACATCGTTACGAACAAATTGATTAAGTTCTTCCTGCATCGCAACTATCCAGTTTTCATCAGAAAGAGCTTCTTTTATATTAACTGGTTCTATCTGAGATGTGAAACACACGTAATTACAAAAATCTTCTAATTGTCTACGAGTGCGTACACCAGTGAGAGGATTTCCAAGGATTTGTGTAGTTGGATGATCTTTGACAGTCCTCACATCATGATTAGATTCACTTGATGAAGTTTCTGGTTTTTCAATTATGAGAACTTCATCATTATCTGAACTAGGGGCCGAAGTATTTAAGTGATCATCTATGACCACATTAATTGACTCTTGAATAACTCTGGTCCTTTTGTTCAGTACACGATATGCACGACTGTTTAAAGAATATCCTAAGAATAATCCTTCATCACTTTTAGTATCAAATTTTCCCAAATTTTCCCGGTCACGTAAAATATAACACTTACTGCCAAAAACGCGAAAATATTTGACTGTAGGTTTTTTGTCAAACCACATTTCGTAGGGCGTTTTATTATTTGATTTGCAAGAAGTATAAACACGATTAATAATATAGCAAGCAGTATTAATCGCCTCAGCCCATAAATTCTTAGAAACCTTCATGCTATTTAGCATAACAGTTCCCATTTCTTGAAGAACTCTATTTTTCTTTCCACAATGCCATTTTGCTGTGGAGTTTTGGGTGCAGAGAATTCATGTGATATTCCATGATCATTACAAAATTTCTCAAAACCGCTATTTTCAAATTCGGATCCATGATCACTTCGGATCTTACTCACTTGAGAACATTTTTCAGTTTGGATCCGTTTGATTATCTTTTTCACTTCATCAAGGGTTTCTGATTTGTCCTTTAAAAATGAAACCCAAGTGAATCTGGTATAATCATCTACAATAACCAGAATGTATTTTTTACCACCTCGACTTTCCGTTCTAGTTGGTCCTATTAGATCCATGTGGAGAAGTTCGAGTGGTCTTGATGTGGTATTGGAGTTCACCTTTTTGTGAGATCTCCTAGTTTGTTTACCATACTGGCATTCACCACATATTTTATCTACTTTTTGAATCTTTGGTAGACCTCTTATTAGTTCTTCTTTGCTTAATCTATATAAATTCCGGTAGTGTACATGTCCAAGGCGTTTATGCCATAATTCTGTTTCATCGGTATGGACCATGTAATACAATTGATTAGATGAGCTGTCATTTCTCGCTATATAGCAGTTTTCAGAAGTTTTGAGACCAGTTAATATCACAGACCCCTTTTTGTCTATAATCTCACAACCTTGATTGGAAAACTTCACACTATGATTGTTATCACATATTTGAGATATGCTTAACAAGTTGTGTTTTAAACCCTCAACATATAAAACATTCTTAAATAAGGGAAGATTATAGAGTTGAACCGTACCTTGGCCAATAATTTTGCAATTGCTACCATCACCAAATGTGACTGACCCATCAGTCATATCTTGTAGATCGGTGAAAAGAGCTTTGTCACCAGTCATATGCCTGGAGCAACCACTGTCTAGGTACCACTTTGAAAGGCTAGTTGCTTTGAAAGTAGTGTGAGCAACCAAGCAGTCAACTTTAGGAACCCATTTCATAACAGTTTTAAGTTTAGGAACATAGTTGGTCTTCTTTTGTTTATATTTGTAAGAGTGACTTACAGAGTTAGATTTTAAAAGCTCCTTGAGTAAATCAACTATTTTTTTAGCTAAAGGATTTTTCATCTGATTTTTGAAGTTGACATAGCTGCTTCTAGGTTTTTGAAAATTTTTTGTTGTTTTGACAAAACCTTGTGAAGTGTTTTTCTCTTTTGAATTAGAGGATTCTCCTTTCACAAATTTAGGTGGAGAATTCTTCTGTTTATGAGGTATTGTTTTATCATAGCCCAACCCGGATCTATCGCCACATTTTTTTGAACCGGATAGGAGTTTTTCTAATTTAGAATCACCTTGGGCATACCTCCAAGTTTCCTTTGAATTCAGAAGAGAAGACACTTCATTCTTTAGTCTCTCAATTTCAGATTTTAAATCAACAATCAGAGAGTTTTTGAATTCTAAATCACTTTTTGATTTTTCAAAACAATCTGATATTTGAGATTTTTCTAAAACAAGCAAGTCAAAACAATCTCTAAGTTTAGAAAAATTTTCTCTCTGAAGTTTAAGCTTCACAGCAATTTTACAACTCTCCTTGTATAAGGCATTGTAAGCATCTTGAAGATCTTCTTCATTCTCATGATCATTATCCAAATTTTCTTCACTAGTAGAATCATTGTGATCAGAGAAGGTAAACTTGGCTAGAGTCATAAGGGCTTTTACCTCATTGCCCGACTCGGTTTCAGAATCTTCTGATTCAGAAGAAGCTTCAGAGTTAGATGATTCATCCCATGTAGCCAACATACCCTTCTTTTTGGGTTTGTCCTTATTAGGACATTTGTTTGCTAGATGCCTATACTCATGACAGTTGTAACACTGACTGTCTTTCAAAGATTTTCGAGTTTTAGATCTAAACTTCTTTTTATCATTTGATTTTTGAAAATCAACTCTTTTCTTACTTTTAAAAATTTTGTAAAATCTTTTTGCAATAAGAGCTAAGTCATCTTCAGAATCGGATTTATCTTCTACCGTATTTTTGGAAGATTTCAAAGCAATTGATTTTCCTTTAGGAGCTTTAAAATTTAATTCATAAGTTTGTAGAGACCCAACAAGTTCTTCCACCTTCATATTGTCCGTGTCACGAAGTTCCTGGATCGCGGTTACTTTAGAATTGAACCGTTCAGTAAGAGAGCGTAGTATTTTTGCACACACTTTACTTTCTGGGATTTTATCACCAAGACCCCACATTGAGTTTACAATGTCATTTAATCTAGTATAGAAGTCCATAAACATTTCATTCTCCTCCATATGAATTTCTTCAAATTTAGTTGTGAGGAGTTGGACTTTAGATTTTTTGACAATCGATGTACCCTCATGTGTCATTTCTAAAATATCCCAAGCTTGCTTTGTAGTATCACAGGATATGATTCTTTTGAACTCATCCGGTGATAGTGTAAGTAAATTGCATTTAGTGCTTTAGCATTAGCACTACTCTCACTTTTCTGAAGTGTGGTCCATTGAAAGTATGGTGAAATTCTCATAGATTTAAAACCATCAACTCCAGTTACTTCCATGACAGGAGGATTCCATTCAGTCACTGTGGCTTGCCACACACTCTCATCCATTGATTTGAGGAAGATCCTCATTCTAGCTTTCCAATAAGCATAGTTGGAGCCATCAAATGGTAGAGGCCTAGTGACTGAGAGGCTATCAAAATTTGACATTATTATATATAGCTTAGATCGTTAGCTCAGGAAATAAATCCAAATATAAAGAAATAAAAGCGAGCTATTAGGCTCTGATACCACTTGAAATGGCCAAGCTATATGTCCTAGAGGGGGGGTGAATAGGACAATGCCAAATAAAAACTTATAATAGCGGAATTAAACAAAGTATGATAGCCAATGAACTAATTAAATAAATTGCAATGCAGAAATGAAATGCAACCTCAAACTACTGAATTTGAGAGGTTGATACAAACGTTGTTCTAAGGACAATCTTTCACCAAAAACCAAATGTTTATGGTAGGACAACCTTTTATCTAGAAATGTCTTTGTATCAATTTCTCAAATCAAAGAGGAATAAAGAAATAAATACAAACTGCACTGAATAAATTGAATTTACAAATGTCTTGATCTAGGGACAGCCATACACCATAAAAATGGCAGGGCAACCTTACTGGAACAATTTTGGAATTTAAAGCTTGAATCAATAAAGGGAATTGCTGGAAATAAATTGCAGAAATAAATCACTAAATTATTACAACATTCCCACACTTGCTTGAAATTTCAAACTGTTACAACATTCATATCCACAAGGAAAATAGAACTGAATGATAAAAGATAAGGAATTAAATAACCATTCAATCCACAAGACAAGAAGTTATAGTGGTTCGCCTGTGTGTTTACCAACTGTTCTAAAACAGCCACACAGAATGCTACTCCACTCCTAATATCCTGACACAGGGGATATTAGCGTTCTCTAATAAAACTGGTTTTCACAGGTTCACCAAAAACCTTCACAATTGTGTCTTTATCACTTGGGCTTACACAATTCAAAAAACCCACAATCTGAGTTTTCTGGCTCTCCTCAGATAACCATACACATAGAGATTTTTCTGGCAAATCTCATACAAAACCAAAATAGAAATTACAGGAATTGTAGAATACCTGGATCTTATCCTTTTGCAGTAGCCCGGAAGAACCGATCAGAGTAGAGATTCAATAATGATAGTTCAATGTCCAATACTCACTTTATCGAGGTTCTAAGTTCTAATTGATTTTAAATGAAATCACAAAGGGCTAGCTCTATTTGATTTTAATTCCAAGAAGAAGGAATACACGATTTCCCCTTTTCAAATATGATTGGAATTTAGAATAAAATCAAATGCAAAAAGCTAACAAAAGGAATTAGAATGAAGCGTAAATTAGCTTTAAAATAAACACGACTTATCTCAGAGTGGAGCCTAGAATATACTTACTTTGATAGATTTTTCGACCATTAAACTCTGAAATTCGTGTGCTATTTATAGCTACAGAAATTCGTCTTCGACTGGTCTAGGAGTTCCCACGACTGGTCTTAGGAGAAACAGATTTTTGAATTTCTGCGCGCAATCAGGAAAACCGATGTTCGACCGGTCGTAGGCAGTCCACGACTGGTCGAAGGTCGTCCACGACCGGTCGAGACCCCTTCTCGACTGGTCGAGCGATAGTGAATTTAGTCGCTGGAGTTTGAATCGAGGCTCCACGACTGGTCGAGGTTCGAGTCGAGGACATCCCACGACCGGTCGAGCAGACTCCAAGACTGGTCGTGTGCGAACCAGAAAATCCGATAAAATTGAACAAGTCCAAGACTGGCCTAGGAAATTCTTAGACAGGTCGAGCCAGTGATAGGACTGGTCGAACCAGAACCAGGACTAGTCTAAGAGCAGATTAAAGATATGTTTAAACACAGTTGTATAATGTATCCAAAATGACCTACCCTAAGGTCAATGACTATGGTCTATCAAACCTGAATAATGAAGTATGGACATTGAACTCTACTTCATTCAACGAATGATAAATCTTTTAGTACTGGAAGCCTGAAGTACGAGTCGTCCAAAGACTTGACACCAACATTTATCTTGAGTTTGCTTTTGAGCTTGACACCTTCAAACACTGCTTGTATCTTGAACTTGAATAACCTTTGCTTGAATCAAGAATACTGTGTCTTCTTTATATCTTCAAAATGTACCTTGAAGCCGCTTGAAGAGACCATAAGTTGATATGGTGTCTTAAACATAGAACACACCCACGACAAGGTTTTGACACACAAAATTTGACAACCAAAGAGGTATCATATAATAGCACTAACACATATTCCACTATGAATCTAGTTGCAGTGAAATAAAAGTTTTCCCTCTTCATTGAGTTTGCCATTTGATCGTAGTTCACAATTTTATCTTTTTACCTTCAAAATAAAACACGAAATTATAATTATTATTTAAATAACAATGTAATCTATCTGAGAGATGAAGGGGAGGATGTTCTCACTGAGAGTCACCATTTTGGCTTCAGAAAGACACCAAAGTATGACAAAAGTCCTGTAACCTTCTCAATGTTAACATGAAATAAGATAAAATCCCTAGCAGAGTCGCCATTTTGTTTCGAACAAGAAATAAATGTATTTGATTTGGGAGATTATGTTATTCAAATATAACAGAGAGAATATATGAGGAAAATCATTATATTATTAATATTGAGTTCATTTACATCCTCGGGTATCCCTTGATTCTGAGATAGATTATATAGAATACAGAAATTGACAAAGGTCAAATATCAAATCTGAATGTCAAATTCAGCGGCACTTCGACTCATGATTTGATCATCTCTTTAAGAGGAATATTGTACAGATTCGATCAGCTAATTTCTCTTTCTGAAGCTTGGACAAAATGAGAATTGGAGCCTGATCATTTCGGCAGCATTTCGGCCCTTATCATTACTTACTGCAGGGCAGTCTAGTTGCGTGGACCTGCGCAAACCTTGGACTTCTCTTCAGTCCTACCTTCAGTCTTCTCTACAGCTCTGCACTTCTTCCAAAATCTTCAATTACCCTAAATGAGAGAGAGGGGGGGTATTTATAGACCTCCACAAGTGCGAACCCTCGATCTTCGTGCCATGGGACCCACTTTTCATTGATTCTAACCGTTCATGAACAACATGTCCTGAAATCAGTTGTGCGGACTCGCACAACCGATATGGTTTACGCGAATCGGCGCAAAACCCCCTTTAAAGATACTCTTTCTTTTCATCTTTTGTTTCCTTCTTTCTTTTTAATATTTATTTTCCCAATCTTCAATTCTTTCTTCTCTTTTTTATGCCTCAACACTCCATGAACATGCACATGCCCACAACTATGTAAATCAGATGATTGATTGTGAGAATTTCTATGGAAAAATATCTTCATTGATCAGATTGAAAAGTTACATCAGCACATACATCGGTGTTACATTAATATATATATATATATACAAGTACTGAAGATAACGACGCTCGCTTCACAGAGGCTCTTGGGCTAGGGCACTTGGTGTGCTTGAAGTGCCTAAAGCTAAAAAAGGGAGCAAAAGGGAATTTTTCTATGTAAAACTAACTTCAAGGCTCGACCACCGCATTAGGAGCTGCTGAAGAGGCCGCCTCGGGAGCTGCCTCAGGAGTCACCTCGATAGCCTCCTTGTCGCCCGGACCATCAGATCCCGACTCACTCTCGTCTAAGCTGGAAAGGTCAAGTTCGGGAAAGCTCTCCTTCATCGCCTTCACGCAGTCAGCTTAACCCTGACGAAAGAGAGTATTCCTTTCATACTCGAACAATTGGGACGATTGATACTCCATCACATCATCCCTTCGAGCGATGGTGAAAGCGGACTTGGTCTTCGCCTTGATCCGATTTACCATAGAGCATGCATCGACGAGCTCTGCACGGCATTTTTCATATGCCCCTTTGGCCTCTTACAATCGCGAGGCCATCCTGATTCTCTTAGCCGAAGACTCGTCGAGGGTGACCCTCGTCTCCTCTAGCTTGACCTCCACAGAGGCAGTCCTAGCCTCAACGGATGACAGCTAAGCCTCAGCTTCTCCTGCCCACCTATTGGCCTTAGGAAGCTCAGCACGGGCCTTCAACGCGCACAACACGAACCGCATAAGAAAAAGAGGAGATCAGCATTACGAAGACAAGCCGAACGAACAAAAGCTAGCGACTGACACACTCTTACCTCGAGGAGTGTCATCGTCATGTTGGCGAGCGTCTGCTCCATGGAGGATTCAAAGAGGCCGACGAACTCCTCTTCAACCCCTGGCGATTCACCCAAGGGAGAATCCCTTCGACATGTCGAAGGAAACTCCCCCTCTCTTCCTCAACTGGCTCCCTCCTGGAAGGCTCTTCTTCCCTCCTCGGGGGTTGTTCCTCAGTTGGAGGTGGCTTGGGGGCCTCCTGAGGCTCAGGAGGAGCCACCTCCGCCACCTTCATACCCTCATCTGCAACCTCTATGACGGTCAGAAAAGGAGGGGCAGTTTTCCCCTTACTCTTGGAGGACGTCTTCTGCTTCTTCAAAGCCCGAGACTCGTCATGAGGAGGGGCTCTAACTTTGGAGGGGGATGGAGGACAGGCCGAGCCTCAAACATTTCTGCAAAGAATGGATACACGTCAGAAAAGATACTATGAAAAGACTAAGTCTGAAGGCATCGATTGAAAGTCTTACCACGAGTCATACCTATCAAAGCTACGTCCAAGCCTGACTAAAGAAGACGCTCTTGTTGGAGAAGCCTTTTCCAAGATCTCCTCTCCGGGCTCAGAGCTTGCAGGTCCTTGATTAGAGCTACGGAGCCAGGGCCGAGCTCCGGCGATTGCTTAGGGACAACTAAAAAGGAAAAATGTGCAGACGGTCAAAAGACGCAAAAATAAGACTCAACTGAACAAAGCAACAAGCGATTAATGCTAAAGTTACCAGGCTCAGAGAAGGCTAGAGTGATCGGCCCTGGCTCGGCCGTCTCCCAGCAGTCGCAGGCCCAAAACCACCTATCTCTCCAGTTCTTGTTGGAGGAAGGAGGGTTGGCTATCAGAACCCCGCTAGTGTTTCACCAAGAGTAGAAATAGTACCAGCCGGGTTGCTGAGGGTTCGGTTGTACTTGGTACAGATGGAGGAACTCGTCCAAAATCAACTCGGGCTGCTCCATCTCAGCCCATATAACCGTGCAACAGAACAGGTCCCTCCACCCGTTCGAGGTAACTTGCCTCGAGGCCAGGCCAAGGCAACCTAGGAGACGCCGAGCAACCCCCTGGAGTGGTAGACGTAGGCAGCATTGCATCGCGACCTGAAAAATTGCGACCACCCCAGGAGGGGGATGGTCGGGTAGTTCATTCGAAAGAGGAAGACGCAGGATAATGAAGTCGGGGATGTGATACCCGAAACGGATCCGGACCAGGTCTTCCCCAGATAAGGTCGAAGGCACTAGCCCCTTGGACTCCTCCTTGACCTCGACCTCCTCAGTTTCGCCCTCATGGTCGTCCCTACCCGAAGCAGCTTTCGACACTGCCTCCCACCTGGGAGATAGATTCAACGCCCTAATGGTCGCTGCCGGCCTTTGCGCCAAAGACTCCTCCAGCACTCTCTGGGAATGCCGAAATGCATCATTCGTCGCCATCGCTGCCAACAGCGAAGGTGAGCTCGAGGTGGCCCGAAGGTTGTTCGCTCCATCTTCGCCACCGGAAAATCCCTCTTGAGAGCTCATAGAGCCAGACATTGTGAAAATAAGAAGAAAGGGAGGGAGAAAAGGGCTCACTGGAGCTAACGCAGTAGACTGTGGTGCTGGAAAGCACGAAGATCGAAAAGAGCAAAGAGCAAAGGGCAGAGAAGAAAGAGAACGCGCACAAATGGAAAGGGTAGTCAGGCTAGGGCATCCCTTATATAGCCACGCCACGTGGCCCCTGCATTTAAGGGGAAGCTGAACTGACGCCTCTTCAGTCTCCCCAGCTCGACATGTGGCACCACGCCATGCGTCATTCGAGCCTGTCATTAAGCACCCTGCTATGCGTCCTCCTCCCATTGCCTCATAAGCTCGGTCCAATCATAATCCGACCCAATTCTGATGTACTCCTCGGCCTCCATGGGTCAGCACAAGGAGTATGGGGTCTTACTGTTGGAGGAAAATTCTGACAAGTTGATTAGTCGGCTTATGGAATGAACCAATTCTATTGACATGGCCCGGATCCTTTAGGCGCCGAGCCTAACTGAGGCCCACGTGTCTAGAAAGCCAAAAGGCGAGACCTCTAAGGAGGCCGATGCACTTAAAGGCCCCTCAGAGGCCGCATAATACTGACTCAATCCATAGGTCAGTTACAGGTCATATACGGACGGATCATACCTTGGCCTGACCCGAATCTGACCTAGTCTCTAGGTCGACTATAAGTCAGCCACCAGCCCACGATAGGTCAATTACAAAATGACTGTACTTCATCCGATAGCCGATTAAGGGTCGGCCACCATCAGTCGACCATAATGTGGTCAGCGCACGAATTAACAAGCATGAGCCCTTCAGAATCAGTCGATGATCGGGAGAGGTGAATCCGGATCTGTTGAACCGAGTAATGCCAGTACTCACCATCATATCTGACTCAGAGCCGAGCCAAGGACTGGGTTAAATCTTGAAGATCTGTCTTCCGAGATCCCCCAGAAGATAACGCCCAATCCCGGAGATCTAGGATCTAGGATACCAGAATATGGAGGCATACATTCCTTGAGCTATGGAGCGGTATGCCATTCCGCCCCAACCCAGAATATTTTCCCAACCGACAACAGACAAGATGGGCAAGAGTTTGAAAGGAGCAATATGATTGAGATTTACGGTCCTTTCTATGATTATATCTCTAGTGCGGAAATCCCGTACATGCTCCGAATCTTCTTCGGGAGCTCTCAGGGTTCTCACCCTAACTGGAGTTACATGGGAGGAGGAGCCACTGGGGCCCTTCAGAGAAACCTTCCTCTTAGGCTGATGATCCATGTAAAGTTTGCACAAGAGAATATAAATGATGGGTTTGTCAAATTTTTGCCCAAAAACCCTCTATAAAAAGGATGCAAATCTCAAATCAACTACAAAATGAAGATTAGCTAGCATACGAGAACCCAAATCTTGAAGCAAATAAAGAATAAAGCAATTACAATGACTCTATGAAGATGGGTTTTGGAAATGAGCCACGACTCGTTGAGGAAGAAGGAGCAATGGGGTGAAAAATGAAGATTAGCTAGCATACCAAAACCCATGATGTGTTAACTACAAAATGA
Organism: Magnolia officinalis; assembly: GCA_021015155.1. Lineage (NCBI taxonomy): Eukaryota > Viridiplantae > Streptophyta > Magnoliopsida > Magnoliales > Magnoliaceae > Magnolia > Magnolia officinalis. The sequence goes on from JAJHSJ010000009.1 coordinate 19,353,077, forward strand.
AGATTAGCTAGCATACCAAAACCCATGATGGGTTAACTACAAAATGAAGATTAGCTAGCATACCAAAACCCATGATGTGGCCGGTCACCAGCAAAAGTACATCGTACATGCGTAGTGCCAAACTCACCAAAGGTGGGTCGATAGTCGATGATCTGGGAGCTAACGAACCAATACCACGACTAAGGGCACGTGCTACAACATCCAGAATTAGCCACCCATCATCGTCCGTATGCTATGAATGCATGACTAGCCAAACCATTATTATTCCGATTACAACCAGTCAATTTATGAAAGCTCAAAGGTCACTATGGGGTGTTCATCACCCAGTGTAGGCTAACAACTCAGACATAGTGTCCCATGACTACTATCCCCGGCTCATGAGACCTCCACCTCAGGATGTTTAATGGAAGCCTATTGACCAGTGGCTAATCATAATTCAGTATATGGGGCTTACCATCATCTGGTTGCACAAAATAATACATCGGGCCCACATTGGACAAATAGAAAAACAAAGCCACATAGGGCGAATATCAAAAGTAAGTCACATAGGGCAAATATCAAAAGTATATGGGTCTTACCATCGTATGGTTGCATAAAATAATACATCGGGCCCACATAGGGCAAATAGCAAAACAAAGTCACATAGGGCAAATATCAAAAGTAAGTCACATCAGGCAAATATCAAAACTATGTGATAAAAGACCATCCTCAAAATTCCACTTAGACAAAACAACCCATGGATGGTAGGCCCACATCAATATTCCATTTATCCCTTTATTCAAGTAACCACTAAGTTGAAGGTCCATTATAAACACAATCAATCAAGTTACATCTTAAGCATGGGTGGGCCTAAACGGTAGTTGCCTAGTGTGGGACCTTGGCGAGTGGGCCTAAACGTGGGTTCTAGGTGTAAGACTTTTGCTCTTGCTGAGAGCATAAATTGTGTCTTTAGTGTAGGACTGTAAAGGTTATTGGTGAACCTGTTTAAAACCATTGATAGTGAAATCCGGTGCACTCTGGGATTGAGTGTGGATATCGGGAGTGGAGTAGGCACGTAGCCAAACCACTATAAATGCTTGTGTTTGGAATTGTTATTTGTGCATCTAGTTAATCATGCTTATATATGCTTGAATGATTAATTTAGTATACATGATTAAATGAATGTGATTCATTGATAGAAAGAACATTCTACACATAAGCACACAACACTAGGCTAGTAGTTATATTCTGCATATCCTTTATAGCTGTTGTGATTAAAACCTCTAACTAGCTTGGAAGCCATTAGAGTTATTTTGCCTTACTTGGTTAAAATTGAATGATTATTTAAGTTAGGCAATCAGGACTTTAAATAGGTAAAAGTAATTGAAAAAGTCCTATTCACCCCCCTCTAGGACCTTAGCTCATATTCCTTCTTCAGTATTAGCGGTGTAAACCGCAATTTCAATTGGTATCAGAGCAAGGTTCCTCTAAAAAAGGTTTCACAACCTAGAGGAAGATCTTGACTGAAGAAAGAATTATGGGCAAAGGAGAGGGGCCATCCATCTCACGACCACCCATCTTTAATGGTACAAACTATGCATACTGGAAGGCTAGAATGATATATTTCCTCCAAGCCTTAGATGATGATGTTTGGGAGATTGTCGAAAATGGATATACTACACCAATAGAACATTGTTCTTGAGGATGGCACAACAATCTCCAAACCCAAACCAAATGCCAAATGGACCCAGTATAACAAAGAGATGAGGATGTGTGAAGCCAAAGCCATGAATGCAATTTGCTGTAGAGTTTCACAAGAAGTATTTCATCAAATAAGTATATGTGTAAACTCTAAGGCAACATGGGAGTTATTGGAAACTACACATGAAGGAACCAATACGGTAAAAATATCAAGGCTTCAACTCCTTACATCTTAATTCAAATAAATAAAGATGGAAGAAGATGAGACATTCATGGAGTTTTTCACAAAATTAAATGGTATATGCAACTCCATGGGTGGACTTGGAAAGAGAATTCTGGTACCCAAAATATGTAGGAAAATTCTGAGATCCCTACCGGAACATTTTAACTCCAAGGTCACTACTATAAAAGAGTGTAGGAATATAGAAGAAATGAAAGTAGAAGAAGTGGTAGGTTCCCTGCAAACCTTTGAACTACATTTCAAACCTTCTACAAAAATAAAAAACAATGCACTCAAAATTGCCAAAAATATGAATGTAATTGAGGAAGAAGAAAATGAGGATGAAGATGATGATAAGGAAGTAGCACTGTTGGCCCAACGGTTCAAAAAATTCTTCAACAAAAACCATGGGAGATCATTCAATAACAGAGTTCAACTGAACCACAAACGTCAAATAGATAAAACCTTTAGGAAGTCCGAAGAACTCTAAAACTATAATTGCCAAAAGTATGGACATATATCCACTCAGTGTCCGTCCAAGAAATCAAAAGGAAAAGCTATGACAACAGCATGGGATGGCACAGATGAATCCAATTATCAAAACAATGAATCCGAAAGTGAAGATGACTAAAAGTCACTAAAAATACTTATGGCATCTACAACTACAGTCATTCCCAATCTGAAGAACAAAATAGAAGAAAAACATATAAATATAAAGGATGAAAGCCAAGTGTGCTGCTTATTAGCTCACATCATATTATCCTCTCAAAAATACTGAAAAGCGACCCCAAAGGTCGACTTGAGCTGAATTTGTTACTTCTAAGGATCATGCCTCTCATATGAACATTAGAGTCAAATCAAAGGACTAAGCCTGTTGATTGGCCGAACTGAGAAATCTGAGGATTCCTGGCCTCTAAATATTTTTGGTGAATTCATGCTAATCATTTCATAAAATCAATGTATACTAGGAAACTTGTGTAGCAAATTCTGAATCTCAAGGATATTTTGGTAACACCAAACATACTGTCGGTGCTACCAAAATCGAGCTGCATCAAATTACTTAAAACCCTCACTGCTCACTTCTATTTTGACTGCGACTTTTTGTGTTTCTTCCCAAGTTCAGTTGGAGGGCTGAACAAACCAAAAGAACAAAGCAAAAAAACAAAGGTACTTTCTAGTGCTTTCTCAATACATCTAAAAATAGGTTCATTTGTCTTAGGTTTGTCTTCTCTTGATAGGTCCTTCCTTCATTTCACTTCATTTTTGCAAATGGAGTCATCAATGCCTAGAGAAAACAAATCCAAGAGGAAGCATGAAACTGAAGGTTCAACCGAAACTAGGCAAAAACTCTACGTTCCAAAGCGTGGACAATCTTCTAACCAATCATCTAGACCTTCGTCTTCTTCAAACCCTGATTCTATCAGTCCCATTGCAGCTAGATTTTTGAAGAGAAGAATTGTATGTGAAAGAGAAGTAAATGTGAATTGTCTTGAAATTTTTAAAGTACAGGAAATTCTTTCACGACAAGGATGGCTGCAAGTTTTTTCATTTGGAGGGCCAGTGAACAAAATTGTAATTTGATCATTCTTGTCTCGTTGCTCTCTATCTAAGGGTCTCAAAGTTAACTGCGATAGTCGTATAGTCATAATCACCCCATATCGCATTTAAACCCTTATAGGAATACCATTGCGCTCCAAACAACCCACTGAATTAAACCTACCCACTGAAGAGAAAAGAGCTGTTTGGACAAAAGTTTTATGCAATGGGAAGAATGTCCCTTGGCATCACGGGAACGATCTACGGGCCATAAATATGTCAAATGATTATCGTATACTACATTTGATATGCATTTCCAACATCTATCCTAGATACAAAAATCATACTGAGCTTACACCATTCATGGTGGAGACCCTATATCATATCGGTAAAGGGGAACCATTGTGTCTACATACCTCGATATACGATGAAATAGTTTCAAGTCTTGAGTCTAACTCCATAGTAATACCTTTCAGTCATTTGTTGTGCAAGCTGGCCCATCAATGTGGATTCAAGGTGCCTGAAGGAGAATCCATATCAGCTCTAGAAATCAATGAGAATAGTATCATGAAAAATGAAACTGATGTCCCAATATCAGCAGAAGAAGAGCTTCTAGGGAAGGAAAATGATATGGTTAAAGAAGGCCTAGATACCCAGTCACCAACTTCAGCTCCTATAATTTCTACTCCTCAGAAGAATGCTATCATGCAACTTTTAAAGGATCAACCAAAACTTTGTGAGATGATGAAGTCAATGGAAGAAAATCTCTCCTCACTCCAACAGTCAGTGGAACAGATTGCGACACACTTGTCATGTCCTAAAGAAGATACTGTTGACAGATCTTCTTAAGATTTACTATGTATTAGGATTATTTCTGTTGTGTGCATTTTCTTTCATTTTTTTTTTCTTGCTAGATACTTATTTTGGTATATTGATGCATCAATTATTTATTTCCTTGATAACTGATTTTCCAAGGAAATTAGAAATCTCCATCCCTTTCTTTTTTTTTTTTTTTTTTATGTTTGGTATACTTACAACTGGAAACTTATTTTGGAAGATAAATTTATTTGTAGTTGCATATGTGTACTTTAATTCCTGCTGAAATAGTTCATCTGCTTCTCTTGATATATCTGAAAAATATGAAATTTCATATGCATACTGTTAAGCTTTGTTAAAATCCTTCCATTAATATTTCCAATATATGATTACAACACAACAATGGTTAAAGAAAAAGGCAAGGCTCCTACAAAAGGAGAACACTCCAGTAGACGAACTAACATTTGTTGCTCTCCTTATTCCAACCCCACTGAAATGGCTATGTCAAACAAAACAATCTTAACAGATTGATCAGATCCCTACTCATCAAACCATATGGGATTGATGTCTACTAAGGATCAATTGGGTGGGACAACTTACTATACTTTGGAGGAGAGGTTCAGTACAACCTCATTTATCAATTCTTAAATTCTTGTCATCACACTCATGATGATCCTCCATCAATCAACATCAACATCATGAACCAAACCAAGGAGGTCACTCCTTTGGTACTGAGTCAACTGTTGCACCTCAGAGTAACACAAACTCCTCCAACTGATCGTTCTCTCAATCATCTTGGAGTTTGGGGTGAAATGACTCGAGTACTGTGCAATGGTGCCACAATTCCCCGAAATAAAAGAAACTTCCTTTCATCATCACATTTGGACTCAACCACCAAAGTATTGCATAACATTCTGAGTACAAATGCATACCCATGTGAAGTCTCTAGAGATATGATCTCTCCATTTGTTCTAAATATCCTATATGACATCTTTTAGGGGATTGAAATATGCCTACCAACCCTTATCTTGAAACAATTGATCCTAGTTGTTAAGGGTTTCCCTTTCCAAGTGTTATCTGCAAACTCTCAAAATTCATTGGTCTACCATCTACTCATGATACAGTATATCCTGCTACGTACTTTACCAAGGAAACTTTAATTCAACTAAATGTGTTTGCAACTACAGTTGAGGAGAATCAGGAATGCAGGAGCTGCGAAGAAGCTTAAGATGCTCCCATGACCACAGACTGGGACTCTTGTTGCACCCCAATACCTGCGCCAAGTCCATTATCAGTTAGCACTGGGCGCCTCCTTCGCCAGACCGTCCAGTTCGTCAACTTCTTAAAGGGCAGTCAAATATAGAAGCTCGCCTCTGGTAGTGCGAAAATTAACTCTCCGGGATTGAATTGCGTCTTGACGCTCTTCAACATACTGGGGAGCATATCACTAAATTTCTTCTAACTCGCCGTTCTTATATCCCTCCATATGAGGGTAGATCGTCCTAATGATCTTTACTGTGTTATTGCTGAATCATAGTGCATTTTTTTTTTTTTGGAAATTTATGCCCTTAAGGGCTCTTTTTGGTTCTTGGATGATGGTTTAATCTACCCAATCTTGGGGTAGTAATTTGATGAAGTTTTGGTATTATCTTTTCTACTCATGTTAGATACTCTCTATATTGTTATCTTTTCTATCTAACATATGATTTGCCTGATTATGATGATATATTTTCTTGCTTAGATGATGATCTTTCTGCTTATATCATTATATGATTTGTTCTCTTATCCTCAAGATTATTGTCTCTATGTTATTGGAATACTTCTTGATAAATTCTTTGCCAATAACTGACAAAAAGGGGGAGAAGAAATCTACCCACCAAAACAATATTATTTCTTGCAAAAATTGTTTGTTTACCTTATTGTAGGTTATTCTTGGTAAACACTAAGGGGGAGCAACATGATTTTGTATTACATGTTAAGTCTTGAGTTGTATATCTATATGTTTGATATGTAAATCTTTTTGTTTTGCTATGTCATTGGTATGGACCATGACATAGTCATAGGTTAGGTTGTTTTTATCACGTAATTGACAAAGGGGGAGATTGTTAGTGCACTTATTTGCACCCATGTTCGTCAATTACGTGACTAGTTGTATCTTGTAGTCGGATGAGTTCTTGGCAAGTGAAGATCGGCGACGCAATTGGATCAGAAGCATCAAAGCCATATTGAAGACAAAGAACTTCTTTTATGATCTTAACCTTGCAAATAGATGATCCTAACTAAATAGGAATACCTACTTAGGTCATCTATTCTAAGACAATCCCAAATCCATATTTTATATCCTATAGTGTTCTCTTATGCATATCCCAAGTTGTTGAATGATTAAAAGAACAAACATGAAAAACTGTCCACTTTTGGTAGGAAGAAGGTGTCACCGAATGGCACCTTTGGTATCACCGAAGATACCTTCGGTGTTACCGAAGGAGCTCAAAACTGTCCAGCAACATCAAGACTATAATTCAGTATCATCGACTGGATAATTCGGTGACACTGACAGCCACCGACGAACAATGTTCAGTGCCACTAAAAGGGACTTATTTCTATCAGCAACTTGAGGATTTACTTCGGTTCTACCGAATGGTATTTCGGTACAACCAAAGAAAGCTCGATGACATCAAAGATGAGCTTGGTAGCACCATAAACTAGCCGTTTTATAGTCGTTTTCTATCTGTTGGAAGCTTGTCTATAAAAGCGGCTTGTAAAATCTTGCAAAATTAGTGAATATAAGCACCATAGAGTCTCGAGTGTATCCCAAGCTTATCCTAGCCCATTTAGACTTTATCCATACGAGTTCATGTTCTCTTCATTGTGATCCTTCGCTCTTATGAGCATTCAAAGCTCCTATTTAATGAAGAACATGAACTCGTGCCTTCTCTAGAGTACAAAGACCAAACCAATAGGAATATCCTTGGTTCTTTGATACTCTAGAGCGTCCATAGGTTGAATTCCTTAGGAAATCCACTCATTATCCTAGATAGGAGATTCCACCAACTCTCATAACCTTGGTCACCTTTTTAGATACATCTTATGCAAGGTTTTTGATCGTGAAGCCGAACCTAAGAGGTAAATCCAAGCGATGCGATCGGGGGAGCATCGGGAAGCTGATTCAAGCACGAAAGCGCAAAGATCAAGCATCCTAAGATGAGCTACAAAAGAGAACTCAATCCGACAAGTAAGTGTCATTTTAAGAGTTCAAAACTTTAGTCTCTTTCCTCGTGTAGGATTGAGGCTAAGAGTTTACTATCAAAAAACTCGATTAGGTTCCTAGTGTGGGACCTTGGCCAGTGGGCCTAAAAGTAGGTTCCTAGTATGGGACCTTGGCCAATGGGCCTAAAAGTAGGTGCCTTGTGTGTGACCTTGGCCGGTGGACCTAAATGGTAGGTTCCTAGTTTGGGACCTTCGCCAGTGGGCCTAAACGTGGGTTCTAGGTGTAGGACCTTTGCTCTTGCAGAGAGCATAAACTGTGTCCTTAGTATAGGACTGTAAAGGTTATTTGTGAACCTGTTTAAAGCCATTGATAGTGAAATCCGATGCACTTTGGGATTGAGTGTGGATGCCGGGAGTGGAGTAGACACATAGTCGAACCACTATAAAAGCTTGTGTTTGGAATTGTTATTTGCGCATCTAGTTAATCATGCTTATATATGCCGAACCACACACAAACACACAACACTAGGCTAGTAGTTATATTCTACATATCCTTTATAGTCGTTGTGATTGGAACCTCTAACTGACTTGGAAGCCATTAGAATTATTTTGCCTAACTTGGTTAAAATTGAATGATTATTTAAGTTAGGCAATCAGGACTTTAAATAGGTAAAAATAATTGAAAAAGTCTTATTCACCCCCCTCTAGGACCTCAGTTCATATTCCTCCTTCAGTATTAGCGATGTAAACCGCAATTTCAAAAGATGAGATGACAAAATTATTGTCATAAAGAGCATATTACAAATAAAGAGAATATCACAAAATGAAGAGCATATTACAAATAAGGAGAATGTCACAAATGAAGAGCATATTACAAATGAAGAGCACATTGCAAACAAAAGGAACATTGCAAATAATGGGAACGTGCAGTTCAAATAATCATACATTCTAATTACTCCAAAGTCATCAATACATTATAATTATTTCAGAATTGTCAACTATTATTCTGAGTCTATTTTTAAAATTATCAATACTTTATGAGACTAAATTGGAAAGTTATGATATCTTGAGATACTAATTCCGATTAATTTGGCAGGAAATATTACCATTTGAAATCTTGGATTATGCAAACCATGAATAAATGAGACATCCTTAAAGATTGTTGCATAGGAGTAGCATTAAAGAACAATTCCCTAGCCATGGAATTCAAAGAAAGAGTTGCTAGAGCTGATTAAAGAGATTGTTGCAGCAGGAGCAGCATTAAAGAATAATTCCCTAGCAACATAATTTAAAGAAAGAGTTGTCGGAGCTGATTAAAGAGATTGTTGCAGCAAGAGTAGCATTAAAAGACAGTTCTCTGGTCAAGTTATTCGAAGATGGAGTCGCCCCAGCTGTTACAATGGTAAGTTTCGATAAAAAAGAGAATGGTGCGAATAAGGGAAATTAAAACTATAGAGGATGCAAATGCGACCCTGTTCATAGAAAGACGTTCTATCTGATTGACTGTTATGTAAATAAAGTGATTTCATTGCCACTATCGTCCTCTCTATCGAAGCATTCACTCGGCACTTCTTATTGGGGATATTCAGTCTTCCGTTTGAGTGCGACATTCAATTTTCCGTTCTAGCGCAGCCATTCAGTCTTTCGTCCTAGTGTGACCATCTAGTCATCATTCAAGCATAATTCTTCCATGCATGATTCCCGGACCGCAATTCATTTGAGCTTGATTCCTTCGATCTTGATTCATTTGACAACAATTTGTTCGAGCACAATCCTCCGTCTAAGTCCGATTCATCAGTCTTTCATTCAACTGTTGAAGTTCTCCGTTTGAGCGCTCCTTCCCCGATATGTAATCAGCTCAAAATTCATGGAGAGCCCTTTGCTGAGAAAGGATTTTTGTGCAAAAGAAGATCAATCATCCATTTGATTTTGTATACAAATCAAAGAAGGATCGAGGGGGCATCTATTGGTGCACAAAAAATATACGAAGTTCCCATTGTGCGTTGTTGATAACTACAAGTGATAAAGAAGAAATTTTGAGAGAAGAAAAGACTAGATGAGAAAGGAGATGGAAATTAAGGTGTAGAAGACAGGTGAGTTGCGCGGGTCTGCGCAACTCATGTCAGTTGCGCTGGACCGCACAACTCATGATAGTTGTACTGGACTATGCAACTCATGTTAGGTCCATGCAACAGGTTTTGTCAGTGAGAGCAGTTGCATGTCGCGTCACTAGAACATTGCATAGTGGGGTCCACAGCACAAATATCGAGGCCTCACACGTTGGAAAGCCTATAAATACCCCCTCCCCCTCTCATTTGGAGGATTGGAAGTTTCATAGAAGTGTAACCACCCAAGATTTTGATGTGTGTGTATACATGTGCATGTGTGCACGCTGCATTTATCTAATCATACATGCATAAATCTATCATTCATGCATATATATATATATATATATATATATATATATATATAATATATATATATATATATATATATGCTTCCATAAATTTTTACAAGGTGACCATTAATGTGTGGTATATCTGCTTACTTTTAGACATTGACTTTTATAATTAATGAATATATGACTCTGTGTATATATAAATAAATATATTTATGTATATGTACACTTTTGCCTATAATACATGCAAAATTGATTGTTCACTAATAAAATCACTCAATTCTAACAGTTAAGCATACATTAAACTCACTCGATCATCTACCTTCATGTGATCAACATATGTGACTAACCACTTGTCTATCTATTCTTATAATCATATGTTTAGTCACTTAATCAATAATCTAAACCGTTCATTCGATGAATTATCAGACGAATCCATCTCAACCCGCTTTATATTTATTCATTCGTAAAAATGATTGTTCATTAACCCATTAATATAATTTGGTTTCTAACTGTCCGACTATTTTACGTGCATCCAATCATCTAACTATACATAACATTTATATCCTCCAACTAGATCATCTAAATATCAAAGTAAACCATCAATTTCATTGCTCATAGGGTGAAATTTTAATCCAACGGTTAGTTTTAATATGAGATGCCTATGTACGTCACATGAGACCATAGAGAAGAGGAAACCATTAAAATTTATTTCTGACCACTGTTGAGGATCATAGATCTAGTTTGTGCTCATTGGATAGAGCACGACAAGTTGAGGTGGGGTGTTAAGTTTCGTCCCAATCAAATAGTCCAATATTAAGGTACAATGACTTACATATTAAAAAATAATAATAAGAAGAAGAAGAAGGAATTGAGAGACCAATGGCATTCTCATCACAACCATCTTTTTAGAGCTAATAAAACAAAAATAAAAATACAAATATAACTCCCATACATTTGTACCGTATCTTACATTCGTCACCCCAAACATCACCACATTGTAATTGATTTACAAAACCCACCGCACACTAATCGCGCCACACATCCATGCATACTTGCATCCTTCAATTTATACAAGATGTGACCATTGATATAGATCGATTTGTTAGTGTAAAACATTGAATTAAATTGTATTATTTTGGTGTGGATATATGTATATGTGTATGTGCACTCCCTTCACTTGTACGCTTAAAACCATCCATTCATGCATTAACTAGCTCAAATCTAGTTATGGATCACACACTAAACTCACCCGTTCATTCATCATACAAGGTATGTGATCATCTATTCATCCATCCATTTTTAAATTTTAGTTCAATTTATTAATCAATAATATAGACCATTAACCCAACGATCTATTTATCAGATTCAAAAATAAAATAAAATAATCTTTGACTAAGCTAAATATGAAAGTAACCATACATTAACCTATACATCAAATTAGACTCATAACCGTTTAATTTATTACTTATATTTCAACCATCCAACCATACATTGTACTTGTATCCACCACCGAGCCACCCAAACACAAATTAAACCATCCACTTGTAGCTTGTGGAGTATATACTTCAAATATAATTGTTAGTTTCCATATGGGTCACACACACTCATCACATGAGATCATGAAAGAGTAAGAGCCATTGAAGTATATTTTTGCCACCTTAGGATGATCATATGGCAATATTAAGCTTATTGGATAGAGTATGTCAAGTGTAAGTTGGACATCAAGTTTCATTCCGATTCGATGGTTCAATCTTGAGATATTCGCTATTTAAATTCTTGTACTAGAGGAGCTAAGAGAAACCTAACGTTCTAAGACTCTGTCCACTCAAACAACTAACCTTTAAAAAAAATAATTTAAATAAAATTTAATAACAACCAACTCAGCGAGATTCTCTGCCTAATTAACATCTCTTCCTACGTTCTCCACCTTTCTTTCCTTTCCGTGCAGTGGGTCTCAAACCCATCGCATCCGGACCACCCATCATCATAGTGGGCCTTAGAGTCATTGAATCTTAGCCATCCTCATCTCATTGTTGTGGGACCCACCAAATCTAAGGTCTCTCACTTAGATGAATTGTAAGAAAGTTTCAACGTTCTTTAGGATATGGGACCCACTAAAGTTTTGGATCTGCCTCATTTTACAACTTATGTCCCATCAGTATCCGGTAAAACTTATGATCGGGGTGGATTTCTCTCAAACATCTCGGTGGACCCCACCTAGCCATTTTCGCAAGAGAGCAAGGAAAAGAATTAAGCAAGTAATCCACGACTCCCACTTCTCCTCCTTTTCCTCCTTCAAAATAGGGATAGCCTCATCATTGCAATGACGTGCCACGACAGGTGAATCACCCATCCATCGGGTCATGATCAATATTTCAACTACCACCATAAATTACACACTCAATATGAGTAAAAAATTAAATAAATAAAAAAATAAGAGAAAAGAAATGAAGCAGAAGATAGAGAGAATTTGTGTGTATAGTAGTGAGTTTGAGCATGGATCTAGCGTGCAATGGTGGGACTCATCCAACAACCTAAGACCAGGTGGGTGATCCAATCTCAGATGTCAAGTTTTTAGATACTTGTTTATATATATTTATATTTATATATATATATATATATATATATATATATATATATATATATATATATATTTAAATCTTTTTATTTATCCTTTGAAAATTTTAAGAAATTCATATTTATTTGCTAAATATATTTTGTTGATGGGTATATGAAAATATAATGATCTTATCTATCTATTTGAAATAAATAAAAATTTTGAATTATATATTTTAATATATGAGTTTGTGAAGTAATGAATTTATTTAAATTAGTAAATTTGAATTAATTCCAAGATACTCTTAATTAATGAGTATGTTAATTATTAAATTTAATAGTGTAATTGATCTGAATTAAATTCCAATACTTAGAATTAATTATAATATATATATCTATATATATATATATATATATATATATATATATATATATATATATAATTTAAAAGGTAATCCAAAATTTAAATTTCAATACTTAGAATTAATTATAATTAAAAAATAATAATAATTAAAATTTGAATGTGTAAAAATAATAGTATCTAAAGTCCAAATTAATAACTTGCTTTAACTTATTAAATTTAGATATAAATTCTGGATAAAATTATGAATTTAAAATATTTGATTTTAAATAATTAGATAAAAAAATAATAATTAATTTACTTTAAGATAGTTTAACTTAAATTATTAAATAATAATTTAATTACATTATTAATTTTATGAATTTATTGAATGAGTGTAATATTTATTATTTTTTTTTTTGTAAAGATTAAAATCTAAATTTTAATTCTAAAACTTTAAATAGTTAATTAATTTAAATATTAAATGAATTCAAGTTTAAGAAAATTTTTAAAATTTTGGAATTAAAACTAAATTGATTAGATTTCTACATTTTGGAATTTTACTGATTAATATATATATATATATTATATATATATATATATATATATATATATATATATATATATATAACTTCATTAAATTGAAATTTTAATAAAGTATAATATTAGATTTTAAACTTAAAAATCTTCTCCTTGTAGTTCAAAATTTTTTGTTTAAATTAAAATTTAAATAAATTTATCGATTAAACCTAAATATACGTTCTCAATGAATTATCAAAGAGAAATTAAAATTATTTATAAAATAGTGAAGTGATATCAATATATATAATTAAATTAACTCAAAATCAGAATTTCATGACTTAATTATAATTTTCAACAAATTAATGAACTGAATTTTAACAACATTGAATTTCTGTAAATTTTGTATAAACATGCATTATTATACAGAAATATAATTTACTGAATTACTTTATTAATGATTTTGGGTTCATTTATAACATACATGCATTTTTATTTATTATGAATCTATGGAAAAAAAAGAGAGAGGAAAGAAAAGAGAATGTTAAAAGCAAGTAGGGCGATCGTGTCCCTTGGGTGAAAGACCCTAAAGTTAGTAAGTAGGGCGATCGTGTTCCTTGGGTGAGAGACCCTAAAGCCAACAAGTAGGGAAATTGTGTCCCTTGGGTAAAAGACCTTAAAACCCGTTGGATCCTTCGGAGTCTCCTTTGTGTACGACATATGAATACAATTGTGTGTGCGGACATACGTCAGAGGTACAACTGGAGCAATAGTCTGACCAGCTAACGTATAAATGGGTCCCTCACCACGAGGTACCAGTGCATGGGCGTTAATGCAACTTGGCCATCCGCTTAGGTACAGTGTTGTAAGAGATGATGGTTACTTGATTTCATTATTTATGGAATTCATTAGAGTAATCTTTATGATTCCAACATTGCATTCATGGTATTCTTAAGATTCGTATTTGATTTGTGTTTTGATGTGAACTTTAAGCAAAGTATTTCATCGTCTATATATATGATTTAATTATAGAAATTTCAGATTTTGGTTGGATAAGATCCTACGAGCTGTTATGCTTATACCCAAAATAACAGTGTTTCAGGGCTCAGAGTTTAATCAGGACAAAGCGGAGCAAAGATCTAGCAATCGGCTTAGTTATAGTTACCTCTCTATTTGTATTTTTTTTAAAAAAAAAATGTATAGCAGGAACTTAGAAGTGAGTTTAGATTGTAATAGTTAGAAATTGTATCAGATGAATGTTTGTTTGTTGTAATGGTTTTTATTTAAATGTGGTTGTGAATGTTTAAATTTATATCATGACTTGGAATTCAGAGTCGGGTCTGGCTAACTCGGGTACCGAATTTTGGGGATTGTAAGAAGTGTAAAGAGCAAGGAGAAAAAAAAAAGAAATGAAGAAGGAGCACATAAGTGTTGTGCGTCCCCCGTACAACACAAGTGAGTTGCGCGCCCCCCGCGCAACTCAAGCAAGTTGTGCATCCCCCAAGCAAAACAAATGAGTCGTGCGCCTCATTACGTGGTGCAATTTTATGAATTCTCTTTACACTTCATCTTCCAAAGAATATACTTTTTGTATGTTGGCTTGAAGCAAGGATCTTGGATCCACATAACTCCTTTAGCGTTCCAACGGATGCAAAACACACTGAAATGTTGGCAAAATTGCCATTGAATTGCCTCTCTATGTTAGTTCATTGTACTTTGTTTTAGAATCAAGGGTAACAAGAGGATGTAAACGAACTTAGAATGAATAAAATACATTGCGATGATTGTTCTCTCATTGTTTCTTTGTTATTATTGAATGATAATTCTCCAAATGAAAGACATTCGTTTCTTGTCGAAACAACCTATTTTTAAATACATACCATCTAATGGCAAGTAACAGCCATGTTGCGCCTCCCAATACATACAGGTCGTTTTAGCTTAGCCCGATTGACTTTATTACTTTCACTTGCTCTCTTGAATTGCTCGGTGTTATGTTGATTCACGAAGACCCTTCAATCCTCCATAGGGAGACCTGGGGGTTAAGACTATCTCTCACAGCTATAGGATTGTTGTTTTTAATATATTTTGCAGTCAACATTTTCTTATAATTCCTCTATATGTCATTGATGCATTGTGTAACATATATAAGTATCGCATCCCATCTTTAACCCACAAATTCATAAAATCGTGACAATGTGTCTATGACCGTTTAAATGTGTACACAAGTCACTTGGCAAAAATCCTGGTATATGATTGGGATATGAGTATGGGTGAGTACACTGATATGCGATGCAAAGTTTTTGTGATCGGGACAATCCTCATTCGATTGCCCAAATTTATTCATCTTTAAGACTTTTTTTTTCTATCTGGCCGCACATATAAAGAAGCACCCCTAGTAGAATTTCTTTTTCTAGACGAAGAAGAAGTTGGCACAACTACATTATAAAAAAAATAACTGTTAGATATACACATCGTTGATTACTGCCAATATATTAGAAAAATGAAATCTACGTAGCTAATTAAGGAAAACTATCTTATTACCTTTGGTGTCACTCGCATCTGTATTCCTAAGAAAGTGCATACTCAATGCCTCGAGTTGTGAATCCATGTGTTTATTTCTTCGTTAATATAAAAAAGCACTAGTGGTTAAGAAATAATTTAGATAATAGGTGTAGTTAAACAATTCATTATATTCTCCATACCTTCATTGGATTTCCTTCAATAAATATTGTAGGGCCCGTATCATAGTCCATACCGCTCCCTAGGCTTCCGCGGTCCTCCCGGTCGAATTCTGGCAACTCGCGACCTGTAATCAGTATTTGCACGCGACCCTAAGTCGCATCCTACGATTCTAAGTCGGCTCGACTCGAAACTTGTACCCTAGCAACCGCGCTGTTGCCACAGTTCCAACACTGCGTCTCACGCACCGATGCGATACCCTGGCCAGGAGTTGTGGACCCACATTTATTTCAAGAAAAAATGCCGCATGTTGCAAATACCGAGGGAATCACTACAATACGACACATCAATCAATTAAAGTAAACATCCTATCGCAAGTACAAGTCAAGTACAAGCAACCCATCTCTCTCCCATTCCCAAAGTCAACTCTCTCTCTCCACCCATCCCTTTCTTACAACTCTAGCAATCCACCCATCACCCATCACCCATCACTCCATCCCTTTTCATCCCATCACTTCTCTCTCTCTCTCTCTCTCTCTCATTTCTCTCTTCACTCTCAAGCTCCCAAGGAAAGCATCCAATGTCCACGCTTCCCAAGCTAAACCCAAGTGTGGCCCACTTCCTTACCCCAATCTCCCATCTTAGCCGTCCAATCTTCATCATCCTCCATCAAGATTGAAGCCAAGGAGCCTAGGAGTTCAAGGAGCTAAAGAAGAAGGTCGATCGGTGGGTGATCCACCGTTGATTTTTGTTTTAAGGACCCACATGTTGTGGGACCCACTTGATGTGTGTATTGTATAAGGGAGGGCCCAATAGTGGCGGGGTCCCTCCACTTCATGCTCTCTCTCTCTCTTTATCTGTGATGTCTTGTGGCCCACCACGATGCAAGATGATCATGACCGTCCAATCGTGAGGCCACCTTGCTAGTGCCTTTTGTAGGCCCCGGATGAAGGAAAACATAAGAATCAGCTTGATCGAAACATGTGGCCCACTGGACGTGGGGCCACCATGATGCTTGTGATTTATCCACACCGTCTAGCCTCCTGGACGGTGTGACCCACATGATGCATGTATCTTGCATCCAGGCCATCTGTCTAGGGCCTGGACACTGGCAGCTTTTATTTTTAATAATAATAAATAAAAATAAATAATAATTATATATATAATATCTTAGTGGGCCACACCCATGTGGGACCCACCAGACGTATGTGTGTGTGTGTATATATATATATCATGGTGGGCCACACCATGTGGCCCCCACCCTGATGGATATGTTGAATATCCACCGTTCATCTGGGTGACCAACCATGATATATATGTTTCACCGTCCATCCATTCCATCTGGACGGGGTGTGAGGATCCCACCATGATGTATGTTTTGTATTCCACGCCATCCATCTGGACAAGTGTGGCCCACATGATGTATGTGAGGTATATCTTTACCGTCCAACACCCAGGACGGGTGGGACCCACCCCTATGTATTGCATCATCACCTCCAATCTCTGGACAGTGATTGGCTGGACCACCTCACACCAGCATATAGCTGATGTATTGACGTCAGCAAGTTCTGTGGGTCCCACTACTATAAACGTCAGCAAATTCTGTGGACCCTACTATGGCATGTGTTATATCTGAACCGTCCATCTATTGGACGGCCAGCAGCCCCACCATGATGGATGTATTCCAGCCAAACCGTTCATCCATTTGGCAAGCTCATCTTAAGGCTTAAGATAGAAAAATGAAGCAGATCTGATGATCAAGTGGACCACACCACAAAAAATAGTGTAGAGTGAATGTCCACCATTGAAACCCTTTTTGGGGTCACGGAAGTTTTGATTAATATGAAATTTATTTATTTTCCTCTTAATCCAGGTCTTTGTGACCTTATGACCAGGTTAGATGGAAAATAAAATGGTGGGCCCCGCGAATTTAAACAGTGAAAATCATTACCTCCACTGTTATTTGTGGTATGGTCCAGATGATCTTTCGATGGGATTTATTTTTAGGAAATGCTCTAAAATAACCTCTAATTGACGTGTGGGCCCCACCTTGATGTGATGTATGTTGGGCCCATATGAGAGGCCCTTTATGATGTATTTGAGGCTTAGATATGAGGTCCATTATGACATGTTTTGAGGCCCATGTTTGAGGCCCACTATGATGTGTTTTGAGGCCCATGTGAGGAAGCCTATTGTGATGTAATTGTGGCCCACATCTGAGGCCCGATGTGATGTGTATGTGACTCATGTGTGAGGCCCAGAATGATGTATATATATGGCCCATTGATGCGGCTCACTTGATGTATATGAGGCCCATTGGTGCGGCTCATTTATATGGCCCACTTGATGTATATGAGGCCCATTGGTGAGGCCCATTGATACAACCCACTTAATGTATATGAGGCCCATTGGTGCAGCCCATTGATACTGCCCAATTGATGTATATGAGGCCCATTGGTGTGGCCCATTGATATGGCCCACTTGTATATGAGGTTCATTGCGATGTGTGATTCCACCATAATGTATGGCGGGCCATGCCTTGGGAGCAATGATGGTTTGACGTCCACATTGTAAGAACAATGATGGTTAAATGTCCGTATTGTAACTCTCCCTAGGGCCCATTGTTAGGCCCATCTTCCTTATGAAGATAGTTCATAACCATATAACATGCTCAATATAATCCCATGATTCATACCCATACGCATCATATGTATGCTTGACATGAGGAGTGATTAATCATAGCATATGTCATTGGGTAGATTGTTTATGGGACTCCCTGATAAGACTTACCCACATGAACGCGCGGTACGCGCAGGATATTGCTGTATGACTGATAGCGTGATTCATATATCTCGTATCTGTGTGAGATGATTACTGTACACCCTAGCGACATCAGGGTTGTGGCCTCCATAGGCATATCGTGGATGGCAAGATCAGACACCGAAAATACTATTACTAGCATTGGGGCGTCATAGATGTCCCTGGGTGAAAACCCCTAAACCCGATGGTACAAGAGGATGACTCCAACGTCGAGACCGAGTGGATACATGAGCACACAAGGACCGAATACCAGGAGGCTGCGTCTCCCACTGTATCATGGTCGGTTGGAAGGGGGTGTGGCCTTACCCGCCCAAGGGTAAGGGGCATTACTAGGCTGAGTATGATCAGCTCGTAAATGGGTCCGCTATCGACGTGCTAGATAGGTATTGGCAGGCTATTGGCCAGGTGAATAGTAAGGTTTCTTACGCTCACTTGGACTTCGCGCCTGAGAAAGGGGCAGTGTCATTTGGAGTGTACCAAACCTCAGTGATTATCCAGAGTGACAATTGTACTGATATTTGATGCTCTAGTGATGAGCTGCATTGATATGTGGATTCGGATAAGGACTGGTATGCTTGAGTTGCATCTCGCATCGCATGACCTTGGTATGGCCGATAGTATTCATGTCTTGCACCGCATAGCCTTGGCACAACTGATTGCATTCATGTACTCATCAGCATGATTTCATATTACTCTGATATTGCATTCTGTGCACGCTTATAATGCGCATACACTCTCAACACTCACTAAGCTTTCTATAAGCTTATGCACGATTGATGCGTATAGGTGATGCCAAGACACAGCCGTAGCTTAGTCGCAGCAGGAGCGTGCAGTTGAGCTTTAGGAGTTTCCATTATTATTATCATTGTATTTCCCTTCATGCGCATTTTACCTTAAAGTTTTTTTATCATAGTGGATTTTGTGATGATGTGTTGTGGTTATTGTTCGTGGGTTATACTTATGGCTATGCTTACTGCGAATCAAATTCATGTTGAAAATCCTCCTTGTAGGATCTTAGGATCGGAACCTAGTGTATGGGTGTCGGGAGCAGAGAATAGGGTACTACGGAGGCTGTCGGCGCCGGATTCGGCGATCAGGAATTTTATGAGCCCGATTTCTGAGTTTGGGGCGTCACAAATATAATTTTGTTAATTCTTATAAAATACAAACAATTCACTAGATCTTCCCTGATCGCTTTCTTTTCTTTATTTTCTTAATAAAAATATTGACGTCTTCAGGTTCATTGAATATCAGCTCATTACCAATTGCTAATGAGGTGAGATCAAGTCCTTCATTAGCATGAGTTACTGAAATGGCCAAGCTATATTTCCTAGAGGGGGGTGAATAGGACTATGCCAAATTAAAATTAAAACAACGGAATAAACAATAAAGAGATAGCCTTACAAAAATAAATCAATTCACAATGTTGAAATAAACTCAACCTCAATTAACAAGTATTGAGAGGTTGATATGAATTCAGTTCTAAGGACAACCTTACACCATAAAAACCAAAGGTTTATGGCAGCACAACCTTATTTCTAGAACGTCTTTTGTATCAAGAACTCAATAAAAATAAATAGCAAGGAATTGAAATAGATTGCAGAAATTTAAATCTAACTTATTATAACATTCCCCACACTTGCTTGAAATGTAAATATTTACAACATCCACAACCACACATACATTTCACAGCTTTGAATGATAAAAGGTAAAAGATTAAGCAAGTATTCAATCCACAAGACAAAGAATTATAGTGGTTCGCCTGTTTGTTCACCAACAATTAAACAACAGCCACACAAAATGCTACTCCACTCCTAATATCCTCACACAGGGGATATTAGTGTTCACTATCAAAATAGGTTTCACAGGTTCACCTAAAACCTTCACAATTGTGTCTTTTTAACTTAAGCTTACACAATCCAAAAACCCCTCTTTCTGAGTTTTCTAGCTCTCCTCAAATAACCACACAAATGGAATTTTTCTAGCGAATCCCAAACAAAAACCAAAAGAATGAAAATTTTACAGAATTGTAAAATACCTGGATTTCTCCTCTTGTAGCAGCCCGGAAGAACCAATCGGAGTAGAAGTTCGAATATGGAAGTTCAATGTCCAATACTCACTTTAAAATGGTTATAAGTTCTAATTGATTTTAAGTTTAATCAACTTAGGGCTAGCTGTATTTGATTTTGATTCCAAGAAGAAGGAATTAAGAATTTTCCCTTTTTCTAATCAGATTGGAATGCAAATCAAAATCAAATAACAATAAGCTAACAAAAGGAAATAGAATTATGCACAATGTAGCTTAAAAATAAACACAAACTTATCTCAGAGTGGAGCCTTGAATTCACTTAATTTTCAATGAATAACTCTGAAATTCGTGTGTTATTTATAGCTGCAAAAATTTGTCTTCGACTGGTCCTAGGGACACCACGAATAGTCGAAGGAGAAACAGATTTTTGAGTTTTTGAGCGCGATCGCCTAAAACCATTGTAGGACCGGTCGTAGGCAGTCCACGACTGGTCGAAGGCAGTCCATGACCGGTCGAGACCCCTCTACGACTGGTCGTGCGACACTTGATTTAGTCGTTGGAGTTTGAGTCGTAGCTTTACGAATGGTCAAAGGTCGAGTCGAGACCATCCCACGACCGGTCGAACAGACTCTAGGACTGGTCGTAGCCTAACAAAAAAAATCTGATAAATTGCAACAACTCTAGGACTGGTCCTAGAATTTCTTAGACTGGTGAACCAGTGCTAGGACTGGTCGAACAAGGTCTAGGACTAGTCTTAGAACAGACCAAATTCATGTATTAATATTCAAATGAATTATGTAGCCAAAGTGACCTACCCTAAGGTCAATCTAAGGTTTATCATACCTGAGACATGAAGTATGGACATTGAAAACTTCATTTGCTTAGACTTTGATCATTACGAAGCTTGAGTTCTTCTTGATGTAGCTTGACTATTTCACAAGCTTTGAAATCAATGTCATTTTGAGTTGCACTTGAGTCCCAAACTATGCTTAAGTCTTGATCTTGAACACACGTGAACTTGAGCTTGAGTCTTTAACTTGAACTCTTCTTTAATATCTTCTATATTGTAGCTTGAACTAGCTTGAAGAATTCATCTTCTTGACCTTCTTGACTTCAATTGTTGACATGGTGTCTCGAACAAATTTATTAAGATATAAACACAAGACACATACAGAGGTTTTGACACACAAAATTTGACAACCAAAGAGGAATCAAACCATAGCATTTATAATTTCCCCCTTTGTTAAATTTGTGACAAAACATACTTCAACAAGAGAAGCACAACATGTATATTAACGAATCATGCACCAGTTGTCATGAACTAGCATACAGCATATAACCTCATGCATAGCATGCACAACCACTTAACTTCCCTTGTGTATAACTCCCCCTTAGTAGTACACTTCAACCATCCTATCACATCATCAATCCAATCATAATCCATAGAATAGAATTCTCAAATTTCTCCCCATTTTTGTCAAAATATGACAAAGGAAGAAACACAAATAGGATTTAAAAGACAGTAAAGTAATGATCAAGTCAAAAAGATAGAAAGATTGAAAGTTAAGAGTACAGAACATAGCATAAGGAGTTATAAAGTCAAGTCAGATCGAGTCTAAAACAACCAGAGAAAGTAAAAAGTATTATAGTTATTACAGACCAAAGATTAAAATCTCAATCCGATCCAGAAGAAGGAGCAGGTATGGTAGGATCAATTCGATGAAGGCCTTTTTGTAAGCGCCTAAAATACTTGCGCGTATTTTTAAATTGCCGATTGTGGCCAACATTCATATTTTCTACCTTCTCCTCTAATGCACTTAGACGAGCATTGAAATTAGATGGCACAAAGTCAGGATATTCCCAAAGTCAGAATCCATTTCATTAAAAATATCGTCCATATTGATATCATCTGGAGGAAGATCATCACCTTCTTTATCATTCCCAGCCTCAGCAGCAGCTCCACCTTCACCAACATCAACTTGGCCTAGAGCCAATTTCAACTTCATTTTATTTATGTTGGAGTTGTTGAATATTAGGTGTTGGATAGGAGCCTCTCCGACGGGCATAGCGACTAACATATTAGTGGCTAACACATTCATCAGATACCTAAATGGAATATCACTATGACCAGGATGAATACGAAATTGAATGATAGAGGAACAAATCAAAGAGGGCAAACAAACATTAGCACCAGTAACGATTAAGTATAAAATACAAACCATAAGCAGAGTCAACTCAGTCTTGTTTCCAGAGCGGGGATACAAATTAGATGTAAAGATACGATGTAAAACTCTGTATCTAGGTAAGAAGTATCTGGACGCGAGGGCATTCCCATTTTCAGTCCATGGTGCATTCATGTTACACAAAGCTCTAGTATAAACACGTTTTTCAGATTCTGACACTATCTCAGCAAGTGTGCTAGGATGAATACCATCATCATTTACTGGAATGTCCATAAGGCCTGAAATTAAATGTTGATCAACAAGAAAAGGTCCTTCTCTAGTAGCAATAGTAAAAGTCATTTGCTCAGTAGAGAATTCAATTATGCATGCAACCATGGCCTGCACTATGGACTGGTATGCCGGTCCGCCGCAGCGTAAAATGTTTTCCCATCCTACAGATTGAAGGAGAGGAATGAGATTGAAAGGAGTGATATGGTTTAAATCAATGACTTTTCAACAATCACATTGCGCATACGCAAATCACGTACATATGGTGGATCATCTTCAGGAGCCCTAAGATGACGTCTAGTGATAACATTCGATCTAGAAGAAGAAGCACCTCTAGGATTTTTCTTTTCAACTTTAGGGTCCATTTTCTTGAAGAAATACAAGAAATATCAAGAAAATAGAGATGGGTTTCTCTAGATTCAGCAAATGAGAAGAAAAACTCAAAAACTTGAAGAACGAGTTGAAATATACAACTACAATCAAGAAATTGAAGAGAAAAGACTAAGATTCTTCAAGAAATCAAGAAAACATTCTATCCTGAGCGAATCGAACAGTGGGGTTCGACTAGTCAAGCCACGGCTTGTTGGAGAGAAAGGTTAGAATGAAGAAGATGAGATTTTTTCCCAAATAAAATCAATCAGCACGCTACACGACTGGTCGTGGGACGTCCTCGACCGGTCGTGCACGATTGGTCGAGCACGTCTTCGACTGGTCGTGTACTAGAAAAATAAATAAACATGCATTTTTCAAGAAATTTTGAAATATAAACCATTAAAGTATTTACAATATGATACAGAGATGCATGCTCAATCATTTTAAATTACACATACCAAGATCAAATTTCAACTTATTAAATCTGCTTTTGTCGAGCGGTTTAGTGAAAATGTAGCAAGCTGATTCTCGGTAGAAATATATTCTAAAGATATTACTTTTTCTTCCACTAATTCACAAATATAATGAAATCTAATGTCAATGTGCTTAGTACGTGAATGTTGGATTGGGTTTTTTGAAATATTTATCACACTGAAATTATCACAGTATAAAACCATCAAGTCCTGTGCGATTCCATAATTACTCAACATACGTTTCATCCAAACTAGCTGAGTACATGCATTTTCAGCTGCAATGTATTCAGCCTCAGCAGTTGAGAGTGATATGGAACTTTGCTTCTTGCTAAACTAGGAAACTAAGCAGTTTCCAATGTAAAAATAACTACCACTGGTTGATTTTCTGTCATCGATATTATATGCCCAATCAGCATCTAAATACCCAGCTAATTGAACACTAGTATCATAAGGATACCAAAGACCCAAATTAACTGAACTTGCAACATATCAAATAATTCGCTTAACAGCAGTTAAGTGAGATTCTTTAGGATTAGACTGATATCTAGCACAGATTCCAACACTTAAAGCAATATCAGGTCTACTTGCAGTTAAGTAAAGCAAAGTGCCTATCATGCTACGATACAATTTAGGATCTACATTTTTACCTGTAGTCTTTTGAGAGTCTTAGAGTTGTACTCATAGGAGTATCAGAATTCTTACCATTCTCAAATCCGAACTTCTTAATCAAGTTCAAAGCATATTTATATTGTGAAATAAAAATTCCATCAAATTGTTGTTTTACTTGCAATCCTAAAAAATAATTTAATTCCCCAACCAAGCTCATTTTAAACTTAGATTTCATCAAATCTGTAAATTCAACAGTCATGTTAGTACAAGTTGATCCATAAATAATATCATCAACATAGATCTGAACCATTAAGATATTATTGTTATGTTTCTTAACAAAAAGCGTCTTATCAACACTACCTATTTGAAAATTATGACTTAGTAAAAACTTAGTCAATTTTTCGTACCATGCCTTAGGAGCTTGTTTCAAACCATAGAGAGCTTTTTTAAGGCGGTATACATGATTAGTAAACTTAGGATCTTCAAATCCTGTAGGTTGTTCAACATATACCTCTTCATGTAAATCACCATTTAAAAAGGCACTCTTTACATCTATTTGATAAATTTTAAACTTTCTAAAGCATGCAATGGATATAAAAAGTCTAATTGATTCAAGGCGAGTAACTGGAATAAAGGTTTCACCGTAATCAATACCTTCTATTTGAGTGTACCCATGTACAACCAGTCTTACCTTGTTTTGAATTATATTTCCAAGTTCATCAGACTTATTTTTGAAAATCCACTTAGTTCCTATAATGTGTTTATCTTTAGGTCTAAGAACAAGATACTAGACATCATTACGAACAAATTAATTAAGTTCTTCCTGCATCGCTACAATCCAGTTTTCATCAGAAAATGCTTCTTTTACGTTTACTGGTTCAATTTGGGATGTAAAGCATACGTAATTACATATGTCTTCTAATTGTCTACGAGTGCGCACACCAGTGAGAGGGTTACCAAGAATTTGAGTAGTTGGATGATCTTTAACAGTCCTTAATTCAGAATTAATTTCACTTGATGAAGTATCTGATTTTTCAATTAGAAGAAATTCTTCATTATCTGAACTTGGGGCAGGTGTATTTAAATGATCGTCTATGACCACGTTAATTGATTCTTGAATAATATCGGTCCTCTTGTTCAGTACACGATATGCGTGACTGTTTAAAGAGTATCCTAAAATGATTCCTTCGTCACTCTTTGTGTCAAACTTTTCCAGATTTTCACGGTCACGCAAAATATAGCACTTGCTGCCAAAAACTCAAAAGTATTTGACAGTCGGCTTCTTATCAAACCACATTTTATAAGCCGTTTTATTATTGGATTTACAAGTATAGACACGGTTAATAATGTAGCAATTCATATCACTGCTTCACATAATATTATTTAACTCATTTCCCATTTCTGCTTATTCAACATAACATTTCCCATTTCTTGGAGCACTCTATTTTTCCTTTCCACAATACCATTTTTTTGTGGAGTTTTGGGCGCAGAGAATTCATGTGATATTCCCTGATCGCTACAGAATTTCTCAAAACCGCTATTTTCAAACTCGAATCCATGATCACTTCGGATCTTACTGACTTGAGAACATTTTTTTAGTTTGGATCCGTTTGATAATCTTTTTCACTTCATCAAGGGTTTCTGATTTGTCCCTTAAAAATGAAACCCAGGTGAATCTTGTAAAATCATCTATAATAATCAAGATGTATTTTTTGCCACCTCGACTTTCCGTTCTAGTTGGTCCTATAAGATCCATGTGGAGAAGCTCGAGTAGTCTTAATGTGGTATTGGAGTTCACCTTTTTGTGAGAGCTTCTAGTTTGTTTATCATACTCACATTCACCACATATCTTGTCTACTTTTTGAATCTTAGGTAGACCTCTAATAAGTTCTCCTTTGCTCAATCTGTATAAATTTCGGTAGTGTACATGTCCAAGGCGTTTATGCCATAATTCTGTCTCATCGGTATGGATCATGTAGCACGTTTGATTAGATGAGCTACCATTGCTTACTATATAGCAGTTTTCAGAAGTTCTGCGACCAGTTAATATTACAGAACCATTTTTATCTATAATCTCACAACCTTGATTAGAAAATTTAACACTATGGTTGTTGTCACATATTTGAGATATGCTTAACAGGTTGTGTTTTAGTCCCTCAACATATAAAACATTCTTAAATAAGGGAAGATTATAGAGTTGAACCGTACCTTGGCCAATAATCTTGCAGTTGCTACCATCACCAAATGTGACTGACCCATCAGTCATATCTTTTAGATCGGTGAAGAAAGCCTTGTCACTTATCATGTGCCTGGAACATCCACTGTCTAGGTAGCATTTTGAATGGCTTGTTGCTTTGAAAGCAGTGTGGGCAACCAAGCAGGCAACTTTAGGAACCTATCTCAGAACAGTTTTAGGTTTAGGAACATAGTTGGTCTTCTTCAGTACATATTTGTGGGAATGACCTACTGAGTTAGATTTTAAGAGCTCCTTGAGTAAATCAACTATTTTTTCAGCAAGTGGGTTTCTATTCTAAGTATTGAAATTGATATAGCTACTTTTAGGTTTTTGAAAAGTTTTTGTATTTTTAGAAAAACCTTGACAAGTACCTTTTTTCTTTTGAGTTTGAGGCTTCTCCTTTCACAAAATTGGGAGGAGTATTCTTCTATTTATGAGGTATGTTCTTATTATAACCCAACCCAGATTGATCGCCACATTTTCTAGATCCGGATAAAAGTTTTTCTAACTTTGGATCTCCTTGGGCATACCTCCATGTATCCTTCAAACTCAGAAGAGAAGATACTTCATTCTTAAGTTTGTCATTTTCAGATTTAAGATTTTCAATCAGGGAGGTTTTGAATTCTAAATCACATTTAGTCTTTTCAAAACAGTCTGAAATATGGGATTTTTCTAAAACAAGTGACTCAAAATTTTCTTTAAGTTTTAAAAATTTTTCTTTTTGAAGTCTTAGTTTTACGACAATTTTACAACTTTCCTTGTATAGGGCATTGTAAGCATCTTGAAGATCTTCTTCATTTTCATGATCACTATTCAGATTTTCTTCACTAGTTGAATCATCATGATCTGAAAAAGTGAACTTGGCTAGAGTCATAAGGGCCTTAACTTCATTGCCCGACTCAGTTTCAAAATCTTCTGAATCAGAAGTAGCTTCAGACTCAGATGATTCATCCCAAGTAGCCAACATACCCTTCCTTTTGGGTTTGTCCTTTTTAGGACATTTGTTTGCTAAATGCCCATATTCTTGACAGTTGTAACATTGGCTATCTTTCAAAGACTTCCAAGTTTTAGATCTAGGTTTAGATCTTTTCTGAAAATCAACCATTTTCTTACTTTTGAAAATTTTATAAAACCTTTTGGCTAAAAGAGTCATATCATCTTCAGAATCAGAGTTTTCTTAAGAAAAACCATTAGAAGATTTCAAAGCGATGGATTTTCCTTTAGGAGCTTTAAAATTTAATTCATAGGTTTGTAAAGAACCAACTAGTTCTTCTACCCTTATATTGTCCATATCACGAAGTTCCTGGATCGCGGTTACTTTAGAGTTGAACCGTTCAGGAAGAGAGCGTTGTATTTTTGCACACACTTTAGTTTCTGGGATTTTATCGCCAAGACCCCACATTGAGTTTACAATGTCATTTAATCTTGTGTAAAAGTCCATAAACATTTCATTTTCCTTCATATGAATATCTTCAAATTTGGTTGTGAGGAGTTGGACTTTAGATTTTTTTACAATTGATGTACCCTCGTGTGTCATTTCTAATGTATCCCAGACTTGCTTTGCAGTATCACAGGATATGATTCTTTTGAACTCATCCGGTGATAGTGCGCAAGTGATTGCATTTAGTGCTTTTGCAATGGCACTACTCTCACTTTTCTGAAGTGTGGACTAAGAAGTATAAGGTGTTATTCTCATTGATTTTGATCCATTGATACCAGTTACTTCAATGGTGGAGGGCTCCAATCAGTCACTGTGGCTTGCCACACACTCTCATCCATTGATTTGAAGAAGATCCCCATTCTAGCTTTCCAATAGGCATAGTTGGAGCCATCAATGGGTGGAGGCCTAGTGACTGACAGGCTATCAAAATTTGACATCTTATATATATATATAGTTTAGATCGTTAACTCAAGAAATAAATCCAAATAAAAAGCAATAAGAGCGAGTTATTAGGCTCTGATACCACTTGAAATGGCCAAGCTATATATCCTAGAGGGGGGGGGGGGGTGAATAGGACTATGCCAAATTAAAATTAAAACAACGGAATAAATAATAAAGAGATAGCCTTACAAAAATAAATCAATTCACAATGCTGAAATAAACTCAACCTCAATTAACAAGTATTAAGAGGTTGATATGAATTCAGTTCTAAGGACAACCTTACACCATAAAAACCAAGGTTTATGGCAGGACAACCTTATTTCTAGAACATCTTTTGTATCAAGAACTCAATAAAAATAAATAGCAAGGAATTGAAATAGATTGCAGAAATTTAAATCTAACTTATTACAACATTCCCCACACTTGCTTGAAATGTAAATATTTACAATATTTACAACCACACATACATTCCACAGCTTTGAATGATAAAAGGTAAAAGATTAAGCAAGCATTCAATCCACAAGACAAAGAATTATAGTGGTTCGCCTATGTGTTTACCAACTGTTAAACAACAGCCACACAAAATATTACTCCACTCCTAATATCCTCACACAGGGGATATTAGCGTTCACTATCAAAATAGGTTTCACAGGTTCACCTAAAACCTTCACAATTGTGTCTTTTTAACTTGGGCTTACACAATCCAAAAACCCCTCTTTCTGAGTTTTCTAGCTCTCCTCAGATAACCACACAAATGGAATTTTTCTGGCGAATCCCAAACAAAAACTAAAAGAATGAAAATTTTACAGAATTGTAAAATACCTGGATTTCTCCTCTTGTAGCAGCCTGGAAGAACCAATCGGAGTAGAAGTTCGAATATGGAAGTTCAATGTCCAATACTCACTTTAAAATGGTTCTAAGTTCTAATTGATTTTAAGTTTAATTAACTTAGGGCTAGCTGTATTTGATTTTGATTCCAAGAAGAAGGAATTAAGAATTTTCCCTTTTTCTAATCAGATTGGAATGCAAATCAAAATCAAATAACAATAAGCTAACAAAAGGAAATAGAATTATGCACAATGTAGCTTAAAAATAAACACAAACTTATCTCAGAGTGGAGCCTTGAATTCACTTAATTTTCAATGAATAACTCTGAAATTTGTGTGCTATTTATACCTACAGAAATTCATCTTCGACTGGTCCTAGGGACACCACGACTGGTCGAAAGAAAAATAGATTTTTGAATTTTTGAGCGCGATCACCTAAAACCGTTGTATGACCGATCGTAGGCAGTCCACAACTGGTCGAAAGCAGTCCACGACTGGTCGAGACCCCTCTACGACTGGTCATGCGACACTTGATTTAGTCACTGGAGTTTGAATCGTAGTTTTACGACTAGTCGAAGGTCGAGTAGAGACCATCCCGCGACCGGTCTAGCAGACTCCAGGACTGGTCGTAGCCGAATAAAAAAAATCTGATAAATTGCAACAACTCTAGGACTGGTCCTGAAATTTCTTAGATTGGTCGAACCAGTGCTAGTACTGGTCGAACAAGGTCTAGGACTAGTCTTAGAACAGACCGAATTCATGTATTAATATTCAAATGAATTATGTAGCCAAAGTGACCTACCCTAAGGTCAATCTAAGGTTTATCCTACCTGGGACATGAAGTATGGACATTGAAAACTTCATTTGCTTAGACTTTGATCATTAAGAAGCTTGAGTTCTTCTTGATGTAGCTTGACTACTTCACAAGCTTTGAAATCAATGTCATTTTGAGTTGCACTTGAGTCCCGAACTATGCTTGAGTCTTGATCTTGAACACACATGAACTTGAGCTTGAGTCTTGAACTCGAACTCTTCTTTAATATCTTCTATATTGTAGCTTGAACTAGCTTGAAGAATTCATCTTCTTGACCTTCTTGACTTCAATTGTTGACATGGCGTCTCAAACAAATTTATCAAGATAAAAACACAAGATACATACAGAGGTTTTGACACACAAAATTTGACAACCAAAGAGGAATCAAACCATAGCACTTACAGTTACAAACTTGAATCGTTCCGATAGAAGGCACATGTCTTCTTTTCCAAAAATATTTTTTGAAACCTCTAAGACCACATGCGACATGCTCAGCAAGAATGAATGTCTCGTCACCCACTTTATCTGAACTGTAAGGACCAGACGAATTTACTAATCTCATGTTCGCTTTGAGATGAAAAGAAACATCGTGATGCTTCACCTTCACCTAATCACATTTAAATAAGATGGGCTTGTACCCTGTTCGGTACTCTAATTGGATAATTTTATGGAGGATTCCGTAATAAGGTTGATTTTTATCCACTGTATTCCCATCCTTAACACTAGATTAAAAGGTGGTCATACCCTCTATCATAACCCAACTATTTTGGTTTGTTTTGTTCTCTTGATAGTCCTTAGTGACGAATAGGAAACCATTAATACAGTACTTATTATACTGCGTAGCCAAAGCTAGAGGTCCTCTCACTATATCCTTAAATTATTTATCCTTAGATTCATTAAACTCTGGTTGCCTCTTCAACCAAGGTATGGATTCCTCCTCAGTAGGCACGCTATTGGTTCTCCTGTAATGTCACTCCAAGAAATCTTTGTGCTCCTATGCGTTATTCGATACAATTGTTCTATCATAATTGCATAAAATAAAGAAGATATATACATATGATCTTACTGTACAAACCCTTCCCACGCATGTAGCTGGGATGACTCTTCAGTACCAAGGTACAAGCTTGTTCGTATTCAATACCCACTAGGATGAAACTTTGACCCGGACCTATTGGACTAACATCATCACCATTAGGATCATCATCAAAAATATCTTGCAACTTTTGTAGTCCTAAAATGACTTCATCAAATCATTTTTTCAATTTTTCCAAGAGGCTTGTTCTCTATTTTCCTCTGTTTTGGTTGCAATATATAATTGTATCCTCCTATATGTAATGTTCTACAATGCAACCCTCAAGTCACATCTTGTTGTGGACATATGCCTTGAATGTCTTCATGAACCTGACAGAGATAATGACACATTACGTATACACTCAACTGTAGATGTTCGACCAATTTATTCATACTAAGCTCATACCGTACCTTTCGAATGGATACATCCATCAATAATATACAGGACCACATATGCAAGCCTCATAAGCTAATTGGATCGATATATGCATCATCATGAAAAATATCGATGGAGGGCATGTAACCTCAAGTAAACATAACATCCTAGCCATGCCCCTGTCGAGAGTGAGGAGCGTTTGAAGGTCTATGGTTGTCAAGTATAAGGCATTGAAGAAGGTACAAAATCTTGTAATTATAGAAGGAATGACTTTCCTATCCCTGAATGCATGCTAAATGAGAACTGGAAGCAGATGTTTCATTAAAATGTAGTAAACATGACAGTTCATTCCCTTTAAATCCACGTAATATTTCATTACGATGATCTTTTATTTTCTATTAAAAACAATTGGAACATGCATCTCATGTGAAGTCTTGATGAAAAGCCTTTTCTCTTCTTTTGAAAGATAGAAAGGACCTTATTTCTAGATCACCTTGCAATTGGTCTTTTTCAGCCATAGATGCTTCTTAATTTCCAACCGTTTCAGGTCCCTGTGCGTATTAGCGTTGTTAATGTAGTTTCCCAGTGGACACTTCTTAGAATCTTGGGTGCCTGCACATGAAACAAACAAGGAAGACCCTGACTTATGCAAGGGACCCTCCGATGCCAAAATCAGGAATTTGGGCCTTTGTAGAAATGATCTTAAAGGAAAAGAGTCACCAGTCTATAAAAGTTTTTAGGTTGTATTTTGTGTGTGTACCTTTCACTGTTTAGGGGCTTCTCGATTTATAATAGAGGAAAGATCACACAGTCGAAAGATCTTTTCTGTTAAAGGGAAGATCACACCATCGGAGATCTCGTTTGTTAGAGGAAAGATTACACCATTGGAGAAGATCCTTTCTGTTTAAGACTCCTCATATCCCGGAGATCTTCCCGAGATCTTTGACGTCCGAGATCTTTGGGATTCTGACCCTATCCCCAGAGATTCTAGGAGAGATCCCCAGGTCGTTTAGTTTGGATAGGATCGAACATCGGTCAAAAGCCGATAGATCCGTCTGACCCATAGATAAGGTCGGATGTTAGAGGCAGACAGGGCCTTGAAGATGGACATTAACGAGCTATCACTAGGTTGGTATCGTTCTGATGATAATACCAATCAAGCAAGTTTGGGATGTCCTTGACTCTAGTAGTATTTAGCTTCCTTTATTGGGCCTGACAACCCTATTAAACTGCTCTCTAGGGAAGCTCGTCGAAGGTCGTGCCAAACTATCCTATGGTTGGCTCTTTTCTGATAGTAGTTATCTCTCAAGTAGCTTGGCTCATTAGTTTGTGCTGGTTCAACCTCCTTTCATGGGACACCCCATTTTTCCCGTAACAGTAAGTCCCCTACTTTCGAGTTAGTTGTGCAGACTCTGAAAGTAGGTTGGACCATTCCGCCATAAATGCTGAGTATGGCGGCCGGCACGGGAGTCGAGGTGTGTCAGTAATCATGTATGGCGTAGTCGATGTGGCATATTGTGGCTCGAGACCATGTGACCTGGCAGGCTGTCTTTTCGGTATTTGACTAATGAGAGAGCGACGTGTGACCATTTCTCGGTAAAAGGGTTAAGCGACCAGCGGGGTCACGCCACATGTCGAAACAGGGTAGTCGAGGGGGCGCTGTATGAGATTCGCAATAATGAGGGCCTTTGAATGCTGCCACGTGGCTCCCCTACATAAGCAAAACCCTAACCCTTGGTCGAGTCTATTTGCATTTCCCCTCTACTTCTTCCCCTTTTGCATTCAAATCATTAGATGTTGCGTATAAAAGCGATTTTTGGCAACTTAGTTTTGTGAGGTTACCGGCGACAGGGCGATATCCTCCTTCTGGTGAGCCCTGTTCTTCAACTCACCCCCTCCCTTTCTTCTTTTCTTCTTCATTATCGACTTCTGGTGTTTGTTGAGCTAACCGCCATGTCAGATTCACTGAGCTCATAGGAGGGGGCCTCTGGTTGGGATAGTAGGGAAAGTAGGTTTTTCCTGATGTCGAACCCATTGTCGCAGCTGGTGATGATGAGCGACGCCGATTTCGGTCGTCGCACTCATCCCAAGCACTAGAGACATCCCCAGTGGAATGACATGTTGAAGGGGAGTTAGACGAATCCCCTAGGGAGGATGAGGAAGAGGAGAGAGGTCCCGTGAGGTTGTCCCTCAAGGAGGCCGACTTAGCTCAGATTAGATTGGGGTACCACATACCTGAGTCAGTGATCCTCCAAGTTCTTACACCGGACGAGTTCCCTACTCATCCTCCAGAGGGAGCAGTTGCCATCTTTCAAGTCGCCCTTCAGTGTGGGTAGAGGCTCCCTCTACAAAACATAGTAAGACGGGTGTTTGCTCGTCTAGACTTGGTCCCAGGGTAGCTAATCCCCAATGCTTGGAGGGCATTGATCGGCTGCTCCATTCTTTGGTCTGACCTTAAGCAGCCCGATCTTACCGTTGATGAATTCTTCCACATGTACCAAGTGAAGCCCAAGCGTTTTTATAAGGGTTGGTACTATCTCTTCGCTTGGAGGGGGATTGGAGGGGATATGGTTACAGACGTCCTGACCTCTAATAAAAATTGAAAAGACAAGTGGTTTTGGGCTTCTAGAAGTTGGGAAGTACCAAGCTTGACTTTGTGTCATGGATTGGTTCCCACCACATTTACTGCTCCAGGTCGACTTTCCTTGGACTTAGCTCTTTTTTGGTCGTTTCTCAATTGGTCAATCTCTGGTGTTCTTAATAGTTCATGCATGCCTTCTTTGATACAAATATTCTCAAATATCCTCCCCTCCTAGGAGACAACTCTCTTGCTTGGATTCAGGGAGCAAGGTCATTAGGGGAGGAAAACCAATCTTGGAGAGGACTTCTTCAACCGGAGCTCCTACTCGAGTCGAGCCTTGATACCGAGCTTATAGGTAAGAGCTTTGGCCGACCTTTAGTGTAACACCCTGAACTTTTCAATACCCGAGTATTGAAAGTTACGAGTTTTATCATGAAATTTAACTTATTATGTACATGTGTACGATACCAATCTAGATATATCTATTCTCCAACATGAATTTGACCATTGGGAATAATTTTCATTCATAGATCAAGTCATTTGACTGTTGATTTTGAGATAGGATCATCATATACCCAAGTATTCTCGCTTGTCCATCAAAACCAACTGTTCAGTCAACTATTCACCGCTAGGTTAAAGATATCTAATCGTTCACTCTGATTTTAGACCACCTAATCATAGTAAACTAGCTATTTGATCTCAGCATCCACTCGTACATATATCAGATTGAGATTCTGATCTGTTCATCTTGTTCACCACTTTGAATATGCTTAACCCACCATCAAAACTACAATCTGAGAAACTTACACATGTGAACAAGTCACTTGAATCTAACGGTATACATGTCCTGCCTCTTGATCATTCCAA
Organism: Magnolia officinalis; assembly: GCA_021015155.1. NCBI lineage: Eukaryota > Viridiplantae > Streptophyta > Magnoliopsida > Magnoliales > Magnoliaceae > Magnolia > Magnolia officinalis. The sequence continues at coordinate 19,388,438 of JAJHSJ010000009.1, forward strand.
AAACCCACTTGTGATCATCCGGTTACAAAATTGAATGTACACTCGTTTACATACCTAATCAAAGTACTAACCATCAAGTATTTCTATTCTTAACATGTCATCTGACCATCCATTATGTTAGTTGATATATATACATTCTCTTAATTAGTTTGGTGAATAATTCCTTATTCATAATGATTTAGATATAAGTTCTTTTGTAAGAATTACTTAAAAACGTGCTTATAACCATGTAAAACCATTAGATTTCCCAAAACTCTCATATCAGCAATAATTATGAAAATGTCATTAACCTAAACTCCTGAATTTTAGATCACATGGTTCTCATGATCTATTTGATGTGAAAATTTATACCATGCCTATGTATCATAAATTAAGCATACATATCAAATTTTGGCCCTAAGCTCATTATAAAAGTGATCCAATTGACAAATCAACCCCTTAACCGTTGATTTTGGTGTCCATCAAGTGAAGAAACCTCATGGGTAGTCATAGTAGGATATTTCCCTTCATATGAACGACTTTGATTGGCCATAATATAGACCAAACGTGAAATATGAAGACCCCACTTTAGTAGGCTTTTCCTTAGGTGCGAAGTTATCCACTCAAGGCCTACCAACTCCTTATAAATCTGGATCTTCCGATTTAACCACTTCCTTCCATCCAGTACAACTCAAATTTGGACCACACTTTGGTCTCATACAACTATAAGGTTATACAAAATTTAGGCCTCGATTTATAATCTTACGTAATTGAAGGTTGAAGTCAGTTCCTTCCTTTTGGTACAAAAAGTGAAATTTTAGATTTAGGCTTTTTCCACCATCGATCAACCACCAAATTTTGTTTAACTACTTGCCTATCCTGACTACACATTTTTTTTCAAAATTAGGCCCTGATCATTAAGTGTGGACCTTTATTTGAGATTAAGTTCATTTTGACACCGGTAAGGAGAATTTTTAAGATTGACCAATCTAAATTTTGGATCACCAAGAAAATCATATGTTGTGGCTCTATTCGATGACCCTGACACAATTGATGAATTAGATTTAAAGAAAGATCATCAGAAAAGGAAAAATTAGAGAAACTCAATCCAAGTGGTATGTGAAACACACCCCTCTCACTCGCCCACTCCTTTTAAAGGGGGTGTGCGTTCCCCTCTCCACTCACACGTCCAAGGAGAAAGAGAAAGAAAAAGAGAAAGAAAAAGAGAGAGTGAAAGAAAAAGAAAAAGACAAAGAAAAAGAAAAAGAAAAAGAAAAAGAAAAAAGAGAAAGAGAAAGAGAAAGAGAAGAAGAAGCTTATACGCCCTCTTCCTTCTCCATATGTATGGTGTATCCCTCTTGCTCAAGCGATGTCATGATTCATGTGGAAGCTTTTTATTTAGAAGTTTTCCTACATGGATATCTACCTAGGGTTTAGATCTAAGGCTAAAGCGAGGGATTCCTTTAAGCTTACATTAATTTAAGTTGATATGATTTATCTTGCCTTTTACATGCTTTCATGTTATTATGATTCTCTTCCTGCAATTGTTTAATTTACCACCAACAATTATTTATCCTTTGGGAACTATGGTATGATGTTAATTACGTATAATCTTTATTAATTTATGTGGGGTGATGGATACAAGCCTTACCATTGCCTTTACCAGTTTTGTTGAGTTAGCCCTTACCTTTACCAATTTTGTTGAGTTAGCCCTTGCTACTCTCCTCTTTTATTGAGTTAACCCTTGCTACTCTCCTCTTCTGTTGAGTTAGTCATTGCTACTCTTCTCTTTTGTTGAGTTAGTTTATCGCTATTCTTCTCTTTTATTGTGTTAGCCTTGTGCTATCTCCCTTTATGGCTTGGGCATGTGTCTTGAAATTTCAAAACTCCCATAATGCAAATTATTTCTCTATTGATGCAAGTGATGTGTCAAAGGTATCACAACTAGTGATTCAAATATTTACCATGGACGTAATACGATACGGGTAGCAGTCCTCTTAGTCGGCACGTAATTCCATAGATTAGTTAGCATGGTGCACAATCAATGTAAGTAAATCACCATGCATGTTACATTATTTTTTAGGATTAAATATCGTAAATAGTCGCTCTGTGAACACATTGTGTCACATAAATCCCCCAATTTCATTGTTGTATCCCATTTAGATGTTCGCATAAATCTATGTTAACGTTGGACACGCCGACGAATCTCTTTAGTGTGAGAATGTGGGACGAGTCGGATATTTTGAACTACTTTTCACATTGTGATAATGATCACTATGTATGATGAGCCACACACACTTTGCTAGGCATGCATTCATATATATTGGTTGCGCATACTGATACCCCTCGTAGTGGTGGAGTACGAAGCGTATCAAAACTCTTTCATTACTTTTATGAATCTCTTGAATTATTATTAACCTTAAAAGGATAACCATCATTATGAGTATGATATTGACCCTCTCCAATTACACAGATGATGCAGGTGATGTACAGATTAAAGACTTAGAGGACCATCTCCCTATGAAAGATTATGCTGAATGAATAAGAAGATAGTTTTATTATTTAGTTTTATATTTCTACCGTGAACTCGATAATGTAATAAGCTCCCATTGAGAGGGCATTTGATAATTTGTTGAATTCTTTTACTCTAATAAAATAATAAATACAGTCGATTTTATTATCATGAATGGTTACCTTCATGAATGTAATTGGATGTGATCTAAATAAAAAAAATATGGTGCAATTTTTAAAGCATCCAATTTATACATTATTAATACCCGGAATTCTCAGGCACGAGTATGTACTTGGGCTGCGGAAATTTCGGGATGTTACATTTAGGACTTAAAAATTTTATGAATTCAAAAGGGAAGTGAAGAAAGAGAGTGCAAGAAGGAGAAATGAGAGAGAGAGAGAGAGAGAGAGAGAGAGAGTTTGGATGCTGAGTCGTTGTCTTATGTATTCCTATCTTCTCTCTTTCCTTCTTTTTCTTCCTTCTTCTTTGAATTGTCATCTTACAACTACATTTCCATCCTTTTTTGTTCTTCTTGTTCTTTTCTCATTTCCCCAATTGATCCTTACTATTGTTTCATGGAGAAATGCCAAGGCTACCTTGCATGCTTGATCTCAGACAAATCTTACTTGTGCCATGTATGCGAGATCCAAGCCATTGATCAGGCTGACTGTACTGAACATGCATCATGGCCTGAAAATCAGGCCAGTTGGGTCATCAGGTGGGCCTACCATTTAAAAAGAAAGTGGTTGCAATTGCACGCTGGAGCATGTCTAACTCTTATCCATGAGCTTAGGACGTGAGTCCAGTTATAGCCCAGCACGTTGCCTATGAACCAAACGCCCAACACACCAATGTTAAATAAGTCAGGCCAAGTGTTATTAGGCATTTAGGCAAATATGTAAAAGCCCAGGCACAGGGTCACTTTGATAATAGGACTGAATCAAAGGCCCCAGTCCCCACCATGGGACTTGAGATCCGTAAAAACCTGGCCCATCACCGCCCAGCCTAGTCCACTTCTAGCCCCAACGAAATGTGACTGTTGGAAAACAGACAGTTTGAAGGAATGGCAAGTGGTCTGCATCCATGTAGACAAATGGCTCACTTGGCAGACCAAGCCTAGCCAGGCCACTAGGAAGAGTAGGTGAGAAGAAGAAAAAGAGTGGGAGAAGGAACTGAGTCAACTCAATTCAAACTCAAACTAAGTTTGGTTCGAGTCATGAGATGAAGTTTGCGGCCAAACCAACTAATATAAGTCAACTCTTCTCCCCCAATAGATTGCTTTAAGTCATTGATATTAATAGTATGTCGATGATAATTGCGATTATTAAGTAGGATTATCAATTAATAGATTACCCGTGCTAATAATTGTCATTGCAATCAAAGTTACCGTTATTAAATGTTAGTCATTTATTTATCATTATTAGGCACAATCATTAATCATAGATCATAGCATTTACTTATTATTACTAAGTTAGCTAATATTAATTATAACATTGACGTTAATAATTATTTTCAATTATTAAATTAATAATGTAATTTATCGTACGCCAACCACAATTCAAATCTTAAAATTTATTGTAGACCTAAACTCTAGGATAAAATCCTAAGCCTAAGTAATCTAAACCCTAGGTTATAATCTAGACCATAGGTAGTTTTCTAGAACCTTGATTTAACCATACAAGTTCATAATCTGTAGTAGGATCCAAGTCTAAGGGCGTGTGCACTTCCTAATAGTATTGGGTGGCGAGTCGACAAATAAGGTGATGATTCTTCCCCTTAAGCTTTCCATTTCTAAATTGGTTTAAGTTATAGTCTTTATCAAATGTTAAAATTGTTAATTCATAGCATGTGATCTCTTACATGATTTATATCTGATTTACGATTGATAATTGTGAAACATGATTACATGCGATAGTTGCTTACATGATAGCTCTCATTTTAATTTATAGTTCACATCATGACCTATCGTGATTATTATGCTTAACATATGCCTGCCATGCTATAACGGTATATTTTCACATGAATTGTTGTAAGTCACTATGGACCTATATTCACTACACTTATTAGTGGGTAAGCCCTCTTGTGTATGTGAACCCATACTTAGGATGTAACATGATGGAGTGTGGAATGGAATAGACCCTCGATTGGAGGTAATGTGAGACATGGAATATTAACGTGAAATTTACCATCCATAGGTTATACGGCTTGAATGACTTGAAATGACCTCTATAACTGCTCTAATTTAATCTTACTTAACCCTTGTCGTCTCGATTAGTATTCCTAGCATTCTTTTACCGCTGTAATTTAACACATGTCCCATGTTTTGATGATTTCCTTGTGTGCCTTTGATGGCCTATACCATGCGATGGAAATCTCTACTTATTGAATTTGATTGGCCACTGATCGATGGGCTTCATTAAGCATCCTAAGGTGGGGGAAATCTCATGAGCCGGGGATGGTGGTCATGGGACATTATGCCCGATCTGTCGGCCTACGCTGGGTGATGAGCCCCCCGTAGTGACCATTAAGTTTACTTAAATTGGCTGATTGTAATTGGAATAATAATGGTTTGGCTAATCATGCATTCATAGTATATTGGCGATGACGGGTGGCTAATTCTGAATGTTGTAGCACTTGCCCTAGAGTTGTTGAGGTATTGTTTCGCTAGCTTCCAGACCACTGACTATCAACCCTTTGTTCTGACTGGATGATCATTCCCAGGTCGATGATTGCATTGATGACAAGCCCAAGTCCGACTGGATGTGCATCCCCAGGTCGATGTGCATTCACGCATCCATGCATATAAAAAGACTGCATCATGTATTGTTTTGATTGCCTTGTCGTTTTAACTATGCTTAGTTAAGGTGGAGATGTGTAATCTTGAGAGAAATTCACACTGAGTTGGTCACTCATCCATCAAATATATAACCGTACAGGTAGCACAGGTGGCTTAAGTGATATGCAGGTTCAGACTGATAATGAGCCATTATGACGGTCAAGGATGCGTAGTTGTACCTACCAAGGAAGTTGCGCGAACTTACAGCTTTCATTTATATGCTTTTATATATTTCTCATGTATATAAATCTGGTAATATTAACGTGGAGACATTAGTTTGTACAAGTTATTATGGGCAAACTCTTGTATACTCTAAATCTAAATGTAAATGAAAATTTTTCTTTATGCTGACTTGTCTATTCGACGCTTATCTGTTAACTCTAATAAATGAAAAAAATTATATGTGGAATTTGGCTCTTTTTAAGTTAACACTCGGGTTCTTGGGAAACGGGTCATATACTCGGGTCCTGAAAACACGGGGCGTTACAGTGTATGTGTGTGTGCGCGCGCGCGCGCGTGTGTGTGTGTGCTTGTGTGTGTGCGTGTTGTGGTTGCTACCCTTTATGCTTTATTGTTTAAGATTCTCCTTGTATGCATTTAGTCATATTTTCTGCACTCGATTGGTATATGATGATTTGTATGTATATATGCCTTCATGATAAATCTCTATGTGCTTCACTCCAATTGTTATATATGAGATTATTAAGCTGCATCCTTTGTCAATTTTTAACAAAAAAATGTAGAGAACATACTCCTACCAAAGGTGCGATATATCTTTTTGTAGGCAATTTTGGTGTAGGGACTAAGGGGGGCAACGAAGCTACGAAGATTGTGAATACATGTCTATCGAATATTGAGTTGTATTTTATAAGTGCTATGGTTCCTGCTCCTTTGGGTGTCAAATTTTATGGTGTCAAAAACACAATCTATGTCTTGTGTAGCATGTTGATTTGTATGTTCAAGACACTGTATCAATGCTTCAAGTTAAGAACGGTGATCTACTTCAAGAAATGCAAGGTCAAATTCTTTGTCCACTTCTGTAAGATTAATGTTCAGAATATTTCTAGAGCTACATCAGAAGACAAGTGCTTGTTCAAGACTCAAGTACAGCTCGAGATAACGTTCAACTCAAGATGAAGTATAACTCAAGAACGACAAATCCAAGCTTTAGAAGATCTCAAATTCAAGCTACATCAAGTATAGAGATCTCAAGTTTCATAATCTTCAAAGGTCAACCATCATCTGAAGAAATGAAGTTTCAATGTCCTTACTTCACATTCAAGGTATGAATGACCTTAGATTGACCTTAGGGTACATCATTTTGTATACATAATTCAAATTGAATCATTTTATAAGTGTTTAGTATATTCTAAGACTAGTCCTGGACTCTGTTCGACTAGTCCTAGAACTGGCTCGACCAGTCCAAGAAATTCCAAGACCAGTCATAAGTTGTTACAAATTTTTAGAATTTTTTGGTTGAGCTTCGACCAGTCTTGGAGTCTGCTCGACCGGTCGTAGGAACAGTGCCGACTCATTCACGACCAGTCCTACAGCTACGACTCAAACTCCAGCAACCATTCCTGGTTCCTCACGACTAGTCGTGGGTTGGTCACGACCAGTCGTGGAGGCCTCACGACCAGTCGTGGACACCATACGACCAGTTGTGGAACAGTTTTATCCGATCGCGCTTAAAATTTCAAAATGCAGTTCGACCTACGACCAGTCGTAGTGCCACATGACCAGTCATAGACGCGGTTTATGCATCTATAAATAAAACACGAATTTCAAAGTTTCATATCCCAATTCAAGTAAAATTCAAGGCTTCAATCCAAGATAAGTTTGTGTTATATTTTAAGCTACGTTGTGCATATTTAATATTCTCTTTTGTTAGCTCTGTCAATTTGATTTTGTTTCTATATTCTAATCTGAATTGAAAAGAGGAATTGCTATATTCCTTCTTGGAATCAAAATCAAATAGAGCTAGCACAACTGGTTTAAGTTAAAATCAATTAAAACCTAGAACCATTTCAAAGTGAGTATTGGACAATTGAACTTCTATATTCGAACTTCTACTCCGATTGGTTCTTCAGGGTTGCAACAAAAGGAGAAATCCAGGTATTTTACATTTGTGTAAATTTTCATTGCTTTTGGTTTCTTTTGAGATTGAGCTAGAAAAATCTCATTGTGTTGGTTATCTGAGGAGAGTTAGAAAACTCAGAAAGTGGAGTTTTTGAATTGTATAAGCCCATTTGAAAGACACAATTGTGAAGGTTTTAGGTGAACCTGAGAAACTTATTTTTATAGTGAGCGCTGATATTGAAATAGCGGTGAAGACCGCTTGAGTAGAAGTTGGAATATGTCAATATGTCCTAGAGGGGGGTGAATAGGATTTTTTAAAGATTTATGAGTTATATTAAGAGTCCTATCACTCTAATCCTATCATGTATGCAATTTTCAGGATTACTCAAATGTAACTCTACTAGCTTCCAAGCCAAGTAGAGGATCCAATCACAAACTAATCAAGATATAGTAATATGCAACTTAGTCTATGTTGGATGTGACTGTGTATGTGTGTGAGATGTGATCAGATATATGAATATGAATGCATTGACATGAATCACACATATAGAAAAGCAATCACAAACACAGTCATTTTATAGTGGTTCGACAATAAGTCTACTCCACTCCCGGTTGCCGCACTCAACCCTTGAGTGTACCAGATTTCACTAAGGAGGTTTCCCAGGGTTCACCTCAAACCTAAGGTTTTAAATCGGGTTCACCTTCAACCTTTACACAGAGGTTTCTACTCGGTTCACCCCTAACTCAAGGTTTTACACGGTTCACCTCAAACCCAGAGTTTTACTGGTTCACTCCTAACCCAAGGTTTTACACAGTTCACCTCAAACCTAGAGTTTTACTGGTTCACACCTAACCAAATGTTTATGCTTTCCACAGAGCAAGGGTCCACACAACACACCCACCACGTACACTCCCACAGGAGGCCTCCTACGAGGATTTCAAAGGGTGAGAACCGCTTAGGACCCAATCCTAGAAAGGAATGATCACAAGTGTCCTCTGGACTCTAGATACTTACAGATAAGTTGATGAGTCTCATTCAGTGCAATGCTGAAGATCTCCTCCTCCTTGTTGACGAAGATTCTTTTGCTCCCTTGATCCGCAACACAAGATGGTATACCAATACTCGGCTTCAGGTTGGGTCAAGGTTATGATGGAATCTTACTCTCTAAAGATTTTCCTATAAGGAAGATAGAGTAGTTCCACTCTTATGCATTCAAGGCATCCCAGTTTAATGATTTGCCATTAAGGTGGTAACTGGAGGATCCTTGAATGCGGAAGTTCATTCCCCAATCCACTCTATTGAATGTTAATGGTGAGAGTGGATTGGAGGATGAACTCCCTTGAGAGAAAGGGCTTTGGACATAAGATATAAATTGAAACACTCAAAAGCTCTCTCTATTTTCTCCCACAGCAACAAAAGACAAGTCCTCTATATATAGGTAAAAAGTTCCAACGGATATAAAACGGTCACATTTATGACAGAGTTCGATATCATTGAGCAGGTTCGATATCATCAAGCGTATACTCTCAATAGCATTGATGGTCTGCTCAATGTCATACGCTTTTGAAACTTCTTGCCAATTGGTCGATGAATCGAAACCATGGTCGATGTCATCGGATTTCGAACTCTGATTCCATCGATGATCGGATCGATCCATCGACATTTGAAAAAATGAGAGAGACTTGACTTCGAAATATTTCAAGATTTCAAGATTGATCGGGGAACCATCGAGATTATCAGAATTTGAATGTCGATGATATCAAGATCAAAGTCGAGGCATCGATAATTCCAATGGATTTTTCTTTAAGCTGCTAGACAGATTGTAACCTTGATCGATGCAATCGACTTGGTGTCGATATCATCGATATTTGAATATCGATTCTATCGAAGGGCCCCCGATCATAGTTAAGAACAACCTGAAATATCTGCTGTAAGATATGCACACCCACGATCGATATCATCAATGGACTTCCGATGTTATCGATATTTGAATTCAAATCATATCAGAAGAGCATCGATGCTATCGAAGGATTTTGAGATTTTCTTTAAAAAACAGGGGCGGCAAAAAACTGTCTGTCGATCTTATCGAGCCACTCCCGATGGACTCGAGATTTGAATATCGATGATATCGATAGGTATCGATACATCGATAATTCATCCAGATATGTTATGAAGTTGCTGGACATATTAGTGTTTATATCGATGATATCGATATGTGTATCGATACATCGATAAATCCGTCCAGATGAATATTTAGTTGCTGGACACTTTTGGTCCTCTCATCGATAATATCGTTAAGGTATCGAGGACATCGACAGAGCAGGTCGATCATATCGAGGATGTTTCGATAAGATCGACAAGCCGAGAAAAACTTAGAGATTTTCCTAATTTGAAAAAGTTTTCTCACCTTAAAACCCCTAAGATATCTATCTTGTTTTAAGGGTTTTAATCACTTGGTGTTTTGGGACATGGGATGTGAGGCTATGATTTACCTATTGCGAGCTTCCACACAACCGATTGAGGCAGACGCTTGAAATAATCTTCCTATCAAGTTCTGTAGCCAGTCTGACTCACCACATACGTAACTTGACAAACAAGGGCACTAGCAGGTGCACTTTCAGATATCCACTGTATGAGGATATTAGGAGTGGAGTAGCAAGTTGTATGGCTGTTATTTAACAGTTGGTGTACACACAGGCGAACCACTATAATTCTGTGTCTTGTGGTTTGAATGTTTATTTAATTTTTATATCTTTTATCATTCAATTTTGTGGGATGTATGTATGGATGTGAATGTTGTAATATTTACATTTTAAGCATTATGGGGAATGTTGTAATAGTTTAGAATTTATTTCTTACTATTTCCTTTCAGTTTGAGTTTTTGATATTCAAATTGTTCTAGTAAGGTTGTCCTGCCATAAACCCTTGGTTTTTATGATGCAAGGTTGTCCTTGGAACAACATTGGTATCATCCTCTCTATTCTAGTAATTGAGATTGCTTTACATTTCCATATTATGATTTGTTTAAAGTGCTATCATTTCTTTATTCATTGAAATTCCGCTGTTAAAGTTTTAAATTTGGCATAGTCCTATTCACCCCCCCCCCCCCAGGACATACAGCTAGGCCTTTTCAAGTGGTATCAGAGCCTAATAGCTCGTTTTAATTGTTATTTGGATTTATTTCATGAGCTAATTGATCTAAGCTATTTATAAGATGTCAAATTTTGATAGCCTTTCAGTCACTAGGCCTCCACCATTTGATGGCTCCAATTATGCCTATTGAAAAGCCAGGATGAGGATTTTCCTTAAATCCATGGATGAGAGCGTGTGGCAAGCCATAGTGACTAAATGGATCCCTCCTACCACTGAAGTGACTGGTATCGATGGATCAAAATCAATGAAAGTCTCACCTTATTTTACCTGAGCCACGCTTTAAAAAAGTGAGAGTAGTGCCAATGCAAAAGCACTAAATGCAATCACTTGCGCACTATCACCGGATGAGTTCAAAAGAATTATATCCCGTGATACTGTAAAGCAAGCTTGGGATATTTTAGAAATGACACACAAGGATACATCAATTGTCAAGAAGTCTAAAGTTCAAATCCTCACAACTAAATTTGAGGAAGTACATATGGAAGAAAATGAAATGTTCATGGACTTCTATACTAGACTGAATGACATTGTGAACTCTATGTGGGGTCTTGGCGATAAAATCCCAAAAAGTAAAGTATGTGCAAAGATACTATGCTCACTACCTGAACGGTGGGTAACAGCGATCCAGGAACTTCGTGATACGGACAATATGAGGGTAGAAGAATTAATTGGGTCTTTATAAACCTATGAGTTAAATCTTAAAGCTCCAAAAGGTAAATCTATTGCCCTTAAGTCTTTTAAATGTATTTCTCAAGAAAATTCTGATTTTGATCATTCTGAAGATGATATGGCTCTCTTAGCGAAAAAGCTTTATAAGATTTTCAAAAGTAAAAAGAGGGTTGACTTTTAAAAATCAAATGATGAGAAAAGATCTAAATCTAAATCTAAAACTTGAAAATCTTTAGAAGATAGTCAATATTACAACTGCCAAGAATATGGGCATTTAGCAAACAAATGTCCTAAAAAGAAAGGAATGTTGGCTACTTGGGATGAATTTTCTGGTACTGAAACCTCTTCTGAATCAAAAGATTCTGAAACCGAGTCGGGCAATGAAGTCAAAGCTCTTATGACTCTAGCCAAGTTCACTTTTTCAGATCATGATGATTCTACTAGTGAAGAAAATCTGAATAGTGATCATGAAAATGAAGAAGATCTTCAAGATGCTTACAATGCCCTATACAAGGAAAGTTGTAAAATTGCTGAAACTCTTATTTTAGAAAAATCTCATATTTCAGATTGTTTTGAAAAATGCAAATATGATTTAGAATTCAAAACCTCCCTGATTGAAAATCTGAAATCTAAACATGGAAAACTTAAACTTGAAATCTCTTCACTTTTGAGTTTAAAGGATACATGGAGATATGCCCAAGGTGATCCAAAATTAGAAAAATTATTGTCTGGATCAAGAAAATGTGGCGACCGATCCGGTTTGGGCTATAATAAAAATGTTCCTCCTAAACAGAAAAATACTTCTCCTAAGTTTGTAAAAGGAGAGTCCTCAAACTCAAAAGAGAAAAGTTCTAATCAAAAGTTTTTTAAAAATACTAAAACTTTTTAACTTTTCAAAACTAAAAGTAACCATATCAACTACAAAAATCAAAACCGAAACCCTTTAGCTGAGAAAATAATTGATCTACTTAAGGAGCTCTTAAAATCTAACTCAGTGGGTCATTCTTACAACAACTACAAGCATAAGAAGACCAATTATACTCCTAAACCCAAAACAGTTATGAAATGGGTTCCTAAGGTTGCTTGGTTGCCCACACGGCTTTCAAAGCTTCAAGTCATTCAAAGTGGTACCTAGACAGTGGATTCTCCAGGCATATGACTAGTGACAAAGGTCTGTTCACCACTCTTAAAGACATGACTGATGGTTCAGTCACATTTGGTGATGGTAGTAACTGCAGGATTATTGGCCAAGGTACGGTTCAAGTTTCTAACCTCCCCTTATTTGAGAATGTTCTGTACGTTGAAGGTTTAAAACATAACTTGTTAAGCATTTCTCAAATATGCGATAAAAATCATAGTGTTAAATTTTCTAACATAGGGTGTGAAATATTAAATAAAAATGGTTTTGTAATATTAACTGGTCATAGAACTTTTGAAAACTGCTACATCGTAAGTGATTCTAGCTTATTTAATCAACTGTGTTACATGGTCCATACCGATGAGACCGAGTTATGGCATAAACGTCTTGGACATGTACACTACTGCAATCTCTATAGATTGAGCAAAAGAGACCTGATAAGAGGTCTACATAAATTACAGAAAGTAGACAAATATGTGGCGAATGTCAGATTGGCAAGCAACTAGGAGTACTCTCAAAAAGGTAAACTCCAATGCCACATCAAAACTGCTTGAACTTCTCCACATGGATCTTGTAGGAGCAACCAGGACGGAGAGTCGAAGTGACAAAAAATACATACTGGTGATCGCGGATGATGATACCAAATTTACTTGGGTAACCTTCTTAAGAGATAAATCAGAAACCCTTGATGAAGTAAAAAAGGATTCTCAACGGATCTAAATTGCAAAAGGTTCTCAAGTTAGTAAGATCCGTAGTGATCATGGATTAGAATTCGAAAATAGTAGCTTTGAGAAATTCTATTGCAATCAGGGAATATCACATGAATTCTCTGCACCCAAAACACCACAACAAAATGGAATTATTGATAGAAAAAATAGAGTGCTTTAAGAAATGGCTAATGTAATGTTAAATAGTATGAAGCTCCCTAAAAATCTTTGGGTTGAAGCTGTAAATACTACCTGTTATATAATCAATCGGGTTTATACAAGTAAATCTAATAATAAAACTGCTTATGAACTATAGTTTGATAAGAAGCCTACTGTCAAATACTTTCAGTTTTTGGCAGCAAGTTCTATATTTTACGTGACCGTGAAAATCTAGGAAAGTTTGACACTAAAAGTGATGAAGGTATCTTTTAGGGTATTCTTTGAACCGTCGTGCATATCGAGTACTGAACAAGAGGACCGGTGTGATTCAAGAGTCCATCAATGTGGTCATTGACGATCACTTGAATACACCTTCCCCAAGCTCAGATAATGATGAAGTTCTTTTAATTGACAAACCAGATACTTCATCAAATCAAACTAATTCTGAACTGAGGACTGTCAAAGATTATCCAACCACTCAAATTCTTGGAAACCCTCTCACTGGTGTGCGCACTCGTAGACAACTAGAAAACATATGTAATTACATGTGCTTTACATCCCATATAGAATCGGCTAACGTAAAAGAAGCTCTTATTAACGAAAACTGGATAGTAGCTATGCAAGAAGAGCTTAACCAATTTGTGAGAATTGATGTTTGGTATCTTGTTCCTAGACTTAAAGATAAACACATTATAGGAACTAAGTGGATTTTTAAAAATAAGTCTGATGAAATTGGTTATATAATTCAAAACAAGGCTAGACTGGTTGTACAAGGGTACACTCAAATTGAAGGCATCGACTATGACGAAACGTTTGCCCCAATAGCTCATCTTGAATCAATTAGACTATTCATATCCATTGCGTGCTTTAGAAAATTCAAAATTTATCAAATGGATGTAAAGAGTGACTTCTTAAATGGCGATCTGCATGAAGAAGTTTATGTTGAACAACCAACGGGTTTCGAAGACCCTAAGAATGTTAATCATGTCTATCGCCTAAAAAAGGCTCTCTACGGTTTGAAACAAACTCCCAGGGCATGGTACGAAAAATTGACTAATTTTTTACTAAGTCATAATTTTCTAATGGGAAGTGTTAATAAGACTCTTTTTGTTAAGAAACATAACGATCATATCTTAATGGTGCAAATATATGTTGATGATATTATTTATGGTTCTACCTGTACTAACATGACTGTTGAGTTTGCAGATTTAATGAAATCTAAGTTCAAAATGAGCATGGTTGGGGAATTGCATTATTTCATAGGGTTGCAAGTAAAATAATAACCTGATAGTATTTTTATTTCTCAAACCAAATATGCCTTGAACTTAATTAAAAAGTTCAGATTTGAGAATGGTAAGAATTTTGATACTCCTATAAGTACAACATTAAGACTCTCAAAAGACTCTACAAGTAAAAATGTAGATCCTAAAATATATCGCGGTATGCTTTATTTAATTGCTAGTAGACCTGATATTGCTTTGAGTGTTGGTATTTGCGCTAGATATTAGTCTGACCCTAAAGAGTCTCATCTAACTGTTGTTAAGCAGATTATGCGATACGTTGCAAGTTCTGCTAATTTGGGTCTCTAGTATCCATATGATAATAGTGTTCAGTTGGCAGGGTACTCAGATGTTGATTGGGCTGATAATATCGATGATAGAAAGTCAACCAGTGGTGGTTGTTTCTATATTGGAAATTGTTTAGTTTCTTGGTTTAGTAAGAAGCAAAGTTCTATATCGCTTTCTACTGTTGAGGTTGAATACATCGCAGCTGAAAATGCATGTACTCAGCTTGTTTGGATGAAACGTATGATAAGCGATTATGGAATTGCACAGGATTCAATGGTTTTATATTGTGATAATTCCAGTGCTATAAATATATCTAAAAATCCAATTCAGCATTCTCGTACCAAGCACATTGACATTAGATTTCATTACATTCGTGAATTAGTAGAAGAAAAAATAATTTCATTGGAATACATTCCGGCCGAGACTTAACTTACTGACATTTTCACTAACTGCTCGACAAAAGCAGGTTTAATAAATTGAAATTTGATCTTGGTATGTGCAATTTAAATTGATTATTCACGCATTTGTGTATCATAGTGTATATATATTTGATAATTTATTGGTTTAAATTTCAAATTTTGATGAAAAATGCATGTTTTTGTTGGTACACGACCAGTCGAGGACGTGCTCGACCAGTCGTGGTATGACTGGTCAAGAACGGTCCTTGATCAGTCATATAGCGCGCTGAATCTCTTAAAAATTGGGGAAAAACTCATCTTCCTCATTTCCTATTTCTTCTCCAACGGGCCGTAGCACGACTAGTCGTACCCAACTGCCAGATTCCTCAAGGTTAGTGCATTATTTGTGTTTTTCTTGTAGATTCTAGTCAATATTACTTCATCTTCACTCTTGGAGTAATTTATTTTGTGATTCATTGCAATTTTGGGGTTTTCTTTTGAAAAAATTGATCTTAGCAAACCCCACTCTATAATCTTTGCATATTCTTGGTTCTTTGATTTTCCTATTGCAAATGGATTCTAAAGGGAAAAGAAAACTTCTCATGGTCCGTCTTCCTCTCGTCCTTCAACTATCACTAGGCATCATCTTCGGTCACCCGAAGATGATGCCTCACATGTACGGGACTTGCGATTGTGAAACGTTATTGTCGAAAGACCTGTGTTTATTGATCACATTGCTCCTTTTGGTATCCTTCCTCTTCTCCAATCTGTAGGCATAACATCCTACATTGGGGTGGGCCTGCATACCAATCTATTGCTCGGGCCATGATTGCATGCATTTCTGAATTTTTGACTGAGAATTTAACATTTAATATATCAACTAGAGAAGGTCCATTTGATGTAGATCGTCATCTGATTTCAGCTCTAATGGATATACCTGTTAATGAAAAGGGTATTCTTATTCAGACTCTAGTTGAAAAACTGTCGGAAACAGAAAAATGTATGTTAACTAGAGATTTATGCAATATGGATGTTCAATGGACTCATAAGGGGAATGTGCTCCTCTCAAAGTACTTGTTACCCAGATAAAGGGTTCTCCACAGAATCTTTACTTTAAATCTATATCCGCGTTCTGGTAACAAAACAGAACTGACTTCCTTTATGGTTCAGGTTTTGCATTCTATCGTCATTAATACTAAAGTCTGTCTGCCTTCTTTAATATCTCATTTCATCATTCAGTTTCATCTCCATCCAGGACACAGTGATATTTCATTTACTTATCTTATGACTGCGTTAGCTTCTCACATGCTAGTTGTTATGCCTGTTGAAGAGGCTCTTATTCATCATCTTATTTTTAATAATTCTAATATAAACAAGATGAAATTGGAATTGTCTCCTGGCTAAAGAGATGAGGGTTGTGGTGGTGCTGAAGCAGGGAATGAAGAAGAAGGTGGCGATCTTCCTTCTGATGATATAAATATGGATGATATTTTTTATGAAATTAAATCAAATTCTACTAATGATTTTGACTATGAGCCATCTGATTTTGATGCTCATCTTCGTACACTTGAGGAGAAAGTTGACAACATGAATGTTGCCCATGATTTACAATTTAAATATACACGCAAGTATCTTAGGCGTTTAAACAAGGGCCTTCATCAACTTGATCCTAGCATACCTGCTCCTTCTTCAGGATCTGATTAAATGTTTTTATTCATTGGTCTGTAATAACTATTAGACTATTTTGGTTTCTTTTAGTGTGCTAGACTTACTTTGGATTACACTGGAATATGCACTTTGGATTTGCCTATATAACTTTTATTTATTTAACTCCTTTATTACTCTCTTATTGGTCTTCCACTTCCATTTATTCCTTTCATCCTTTGTCATATTATGATAAAAAGGGGGAGAATATGTTTTTGATTGATAAATATAGAATGTATATGGATTGTGGGGGAGTAGCATAAAGCATAATTTTTATGAATCTGTGTGCTACTCAGGGGGAGTAAGTAATGAGGAATTTGTGCTTGTTAATGACAACTGGTGCATGATTCTTTAATCAGGCTGTAACTGGTTTACATTTATAACTAGTGCATGATTCTTTGTGTTCATATTGAACATATTTTTTTTTTAAGTGTGTTTTATCACAAATTTGACAAAGGGGGAGATTGTAAGTGTTATGGTTTCCTGCTCCTTTGGTTGTCAAATTTTGTGGTGCCAAAAACACAATTTATGTCTTGTGTAGCATGTTGATTTGTATGTTCAAGACACTGTATCAATGCTTCAAGTTACTAATGGTGATCTACTTCAAGAAATGTAAGGTCAAGTTCTTTGTCCACTTCTGTAAGCTTCAATGTTTAGAATATTTCTAGAGCTACATCAAAAGACAAGTGCTTGTTCAAGACTCAAGTACAACTCGAGATAATGTTCAACTCAAGATAAAGTATAACTCAAGAACGACAAATCCAAGCTTTAGAAGATCTCAAATTCAAACTACATCAAGTATAGAGATCTCAAGTTTCATAATCTTCAAAGGTCAACCATCATCTGAAGAAATGAAGTTTCAATGTCCTTACTTCACATTCAAGGTATGAATGACCTTAGATTGAACTTAGGATAGGTCATTTTGTATACATAATTCAAATTGAATCATTTTATAAATGTTTGGTCTATTCTAAGACTAGTCCTG
This sequence comes from Magnolia officinalis, assembly GCA_021015155.1. Classification (NCBI taxonomy): domain Eukaryota; kingdom Viridiplantae; phylum Streptophyta; class Magnoliopsida; order Magnoliales; family Magnoliaceae; genus Magnolia; species Magnolia officinalis. The sequence continues at coordinate 19,406,326 of JAJHSJ010000009.1, forward strand.
GACTCTGTTCGACTAGTCCTAGAACTGGCTCGACCAATCCAAGAAATTCCAAGACCAGTCCTAAGTTGTTATAAATTTTTAGAATTTTTTAGTTGAGCTTCGACCAGTCCTGGAGTCTGCTCGACCGGTCGTAGGAACAGTGCCGACTCATTCATGACCAGTCTTGTAGCTACGACTCAAACTCCAGCAACCATTCCTGGTTCCTCACGACCAGTCGTGGGTTGGTCACGACCAGTCGTGGAAGCCTCACGACCAGTCGTGGACACCCTACGACCAGTCGTGGAACGGTTTAATCTAATCACGCTTAAAATTTCAAAATGCAGTTCGACCTACGACCAGTCGTGGTGGCCACACGACCAGTCATAGACGGGGTTTCTGCATCTATAAATAGAACACGAATTTCAGAGTTTCAAATCCCGATTCAAGTAAAATTCAAGGCTTCACTCTGAGATAAGTTTGTGTTATTTTTTAAGCTACGTTTTGCATATTTAATATTCTCTTTTGTTAGCTTTGTCAATTTGATTTTGTTTCTATATTCCAATCTGAATTGAAAAAAGGAATTGTTATATTCCTTCTTCTTGGAATCAAAATCAAATAGAGGTAGCCCAACTAGTTTAATTTAAAATCAATTAGAACCTAGAACCATTTCAAAGTGAGTATTGGACAATTGAACTTCTATATTCGAACTTCTACTCCGATTGGTTCTTTCGAGCTGCAACAAAAGGAGAAATCTACGTATTTTACATTTGTGTAAATTTCCATTGCTTTTAGTTTCTTTTGAGATTGAGCCAGAAAAATCTCATTGTGTTGGTTATCTGAGGAGAGCCAGAAAACTCAGAAAGTGGGGTTTTTGAATCGTATAAGCCCATTTGAAAGACACAATTGTGAAGGTTTTAGGTGAACCTGAGAAACCTATTTTCGTAGTGAACGCTGACATCCCCTGTGTGAGGATATTAAGGGTGGAGTAGCAAGTTGTGTGGCTGTTGTTTAACAGTTGGTGTACACACAGGCGAACCACTATAATTCTTTGTCTTGTGGTTTGAATGTTTATTTAATTTCTATATCTTTTATCATTCAAGTTTGTGGGATGTATGTGTGGATGTGAATGTTGTAATATTTACATTTCAAGCATTGTGGGTAATGTTGTAATAGTTTAGAATTTATTTCTTCTTATTTCCTTTATTTCCTTTCAGTTTGAGTTTTTGATATTCAAATTGTTCTAGTAAGGTTGTCCTGCTATAAACCCTTGGTTTTTATGGTGCAAGGTTGTCCTTAGAACAACATTGGTATCATCCTCTCTATTCTAGTATTTGAGATAGCTTTACATTTTCATATTGTGATTTGTTTAAAGTGCTATCATTTCTTTATTCATTGAATTTCCGATGTTAAAGTTTTAAATTTGGCATAGTCCTATTCACCCCCTCCCCCCTCCCCCCTCCCCCCCCCAGGACATATAGCTAGGCCTTTTCATATTTGCAAATCATGTATAAAATCAGTTAAGAAATGTAATTTTAAGGGTGTTAGTGTATTTCTATTTTGGGTGGTCATGTGACAATGTCTAAAATAAGTTCTGTCATGTAATTGACTAATGGAGAGATTATAAGTGTTATGCTTGTCAATTAGCATGAGTTGTGAGTCATTGACTTAGGTGAGCCCCATCAAGATAGAAGAATTGAAGACTTGAAGCTCTACGACATTTTAAGGCTATTGAAAGACTGTTATATATGATAGTGCATTGGTTCTAAAACCTATCACCTTCTAAAACCAAAATCAAAAAAGCTCTAGTTGGCTTATGCTTATGCTTTGACCTTATATGAGTGCATTGATATTATCTTCAAAATTACTTATTTTTGCACTTTGATCGAGCTCTGTTTCGAGCAATCAAGCTCATACTCGATCAATCGACTTCAAGCAATTGAACCTAGCCAAAAAGGTCTAGGAGGCAATCTGGCCTAAAAACAAATTAGTTCGAGTGCTCGAGCTCATGTTCGATTGATGTTCGATCGATCAAGGAAGTCGTCGATCGAGCGATCAAATTCGATCAATCGAACATCATCAGATATGTGCAGCAAGCTTCTGATTTAAATCTCTGTAGAGTTCGATCAATCAAGGCCAGGATCAATTGCTTGAGCCTACCTGTTATTTGCCCATTTTTCACCCGTTGCAAAGAATTCTATTTATATGTGGAAAGGGGCATTTGGGCATTTTAAGGAGAATCCATTGGAGCCTTGTGTGAGTGTTTTCACTAGCTTAAAACCTAAAACCTTCTTCCCATGATCTAAACCCTTGAGTTCATCATACAAATGTGTTTATAAGAGCATTAATGAGTATTCAAAGCTCAGATTGAATGGTGAACTCAATGCATTCATTAATGGCCTTTTCCTTATTAGGAAATCTTTTGTCATTATGACCATTGAATGTTGAACTAGGTGAATCCCTTCCGACTTCTCCAAGCCATATCCCTTAGGATCCATCCTTTTCTCCCTTACTTTGGCACTACAAAAGCACATCTACTCTAAGGTTATTATTCAAGAGAGCTGAAGAAGAAGCTTTCATGATAGAGGAAGCTTTGCAACAAGGTTCGTTCATGGGGGCTCATCCACTTTGAGTAAGAAAGTTATTTTTGAATTCATTTTATCTATAAATCAATTCTTGTGTAGAATTGGATTTTAGAGTTTGATAAACCAAACTCGTCAAGTCCTTGTATAGGCCTCCAATGGGAGCATACGTATGCCATCTTTGTGTAGGACATTTTGTTAAGTTTGAGATCCAAACTCTCTTAGACCTCATGTAGGCCATTGATGGATGCAAAGCATGTAAACCTTGTGTAGGTTGTAAATGTTTATGGTAAACACGATTTAAAACTATTGTGATAGTGAAATTCAGTACACTCTAGGAGAGAGTGAGTCAGCCGGGAGTGGAGTGGGCATATATCCAAACCACTAAACATAGTGTGCAATAGGTTGACCGAATTGTGCTTACTGTTAATTTTATTTTTACTGAATGTAAATGCATATCCTTATTGTAGCCAACATGTTTCATTAATTGCTCATATGCTGATTCACTATGGTTATGTTTTGGTCTTAAGTTGAATCGATATATCAATTTATGCCTTGTGTGGTTAAGTAATTAGAAGCAGACCTTAGTAATTTAATTCAGAAAATTTTAAAATGTCATATTCACCCTCCTCTAAGACTTAGCCTTACTTCTATCTCTTGTCGTAATGGCTATTGAACTTAGCATGCGATTTCAAAGGCTAGGGGCAAAAAGGCAAAGTTGTCAAGGGGTAATCAAGTTCAAATACCCGGGACATGGTGAAAATCCAAAAGGGTTCCATGGGCAACAATGACAGGAAAACCGGGCATGGTAAAAACCTAGAAAGGCACTAAGAGCAAAATAGGAAAAAGGAAAAAGAAAAAGAGAGCCAGGGTCATCACTCAACCTGACATAGGCTTATTGGCCAAGGCAAAAATAAAAACCACGACATTTCAAGAATTCTCAAAATTTGCCCCTATAGATGCTCCCACCCTGTACTTATAAGTGCATAAGCACCCCTAGGAATCAATTCAAATCATAGAGGATGAACACTTTGGGTAGTCACATATTCGATCCTTGGCATCCTAAAATACTTTTAGTACAAGCCATATGAACATAAGACAGAATGGGCACCACAAAAGTTTTCTTTTTGTTCCTTTCACTTTTTTTACAATATGGTTTTCCTTTTCACATAAAAATACAAAACAAAAACAACAAACATATAGGTATACAAGTATGTAAATAAAACCGAAACCCAACCCAACTGGGTAAATGATGAACAGAGCATTATATGATGATCCAACGTCGGTACCCCATCGTCGTAAGGATTGTAGAATGGGTGGTAAGGCCCAAAGCGTGAGTAGACAAACTGCCCCTCACATATCACGGGTAGCTCGGTTGAACGGCCGACTGAAACGTTGAACCTCTTAGTGCCCTATGGCCCACCTCAAGCCAATCGTGGCTCCACCTATGCTAGATACACATCAAGATTGGGCCCCAACATCTCCAAGTATTATCTAACCATTGCCTCAAAATAAATCCAATATTGACCATATGGACCCGATCAAGACCGTCTAGATGATGGATGATGGATTGGATCTTTTTAAAAAAATTATGCAATAAGTTCAATCTTGACCATTTGGACTCGACCAAGACCATCCAAATGACGGATGATAGATTGGATCTTTTAAAAAATATGCAATAAATTCAATCTTGACCATCTGGACCCGATTAGGACCATCCAGATGATGGATGATGGTTTGATCTTTTTAAAAAAATCATGTAATAAGTCCAATCTTGACCATCTTGACCCATTCAGAATCGTCCAGATGATGGATGGCATATTGGATCTTTAAAATAACCAATGTTGTCTAGTCTGGACCAATCAAGACCATATAGATGATGGATTGAGTGGATCTTTCAAAAAAATCAAAATAAAAACCAATCTTTACCAATTAGGACCATCAAGATGATGGATTGGACCTTTCAAAAATCATTGTAATAAGTCCAATCTTAACCATCTGTACCAATCAGGACCATTCAAATTTGGAATTGTGGATTAGCTCATTCGAAAATCATGCAATAACACCCAATCTTGACCATCTAGACCCAATAAAGGCCATCTAAATTTAGATGACGGATTGGATCATTTGAAAATCACTGCGATAAGTTCAATCTTGACCATCTGGATTGAATTCCCTAACATTCCTACCATAAAAGCTCAATATGAACTATCCAATCTTCATCGAACCCATCCAAGTTCGGAACGATGGATTATGGTGGCACAGATGAAGGTTGTCACACTAAATCCCCAAGTGGAGTCACTTCCCTCTTTTAGAAAAAAAAAACAACCAACGATGCCTAGTGGATTTCTTTAAAATAAAATGGCCCAAAAAAAACTTTTAAAAAGAAATGTTTGAAATAAAAATCCCATAGGACCACGTCCTACATGTGGGGACTTATTATTATTATTATTATTTAATCTATTTAAACAAAAAAAGACATGTACAACACCCCATAATTGGGTAGTTCTTCATACTCCCTGCTGAGTACCAACGCACAAGCAATAATTGATTCGAGGGACCTTTTTATTTTTTGATTTTCCTTAGAATCATATCCAAAACATGGGATAGTCGGCCTGAACCTTCAGTGTCAACCCGGATGTCCTAGGTCGTGTATTAAGTAATGATTGAGATGTCATAACCACACTTACATGGAAAAAAGGCCCCAGCTTAGCCATAGTATTAAGCTCGAAACCTTATATGAAAGAGAAATAATTTGGAAAGGCTCTAGTCAGGAACACCTATTAAGACCAGTATAGATAACATGGGAGATTCGTAAAGCCACAGAATGCGCAGGAAACTTCCCATTACCCATACTTGCCTTCAGGTGACTCCGGAGGACTATACATGCATCTTACATAATTACTTAAAACCAAACGATTATCCTCGCAAGGTCACAAAAAGCGTAGGGGCTTTAACCATTCCTAAATCCAAATTACCAGTACATTCGATGCATATGTATCATTCACGATGTGAAGGGATTGCAATTTGATAGCACGCAAAGTTGTAGAAAGTGGAGAGACAAATCGTAACGTCTTCCTCAACTCTCAAGAGCCATATGAGATTAATTCCTAGACCAAACGAGCATTTTGATCAAGATACTATAACCAATTGAAGCATGATTGCACTATCTTAAGCAGTGAGAATGTCCACTTGCTTTGGCATTCAATTGCTAGTAACCTTACTAAAAATGGGCATTTGTGGACACCCCACCTTGGGGTGAAAATAGACCGTCAGCTGTTCATTAGTCAACAGCCACTTGGTGCTACAAATCTTACCTTAGGATTTCTTGACAGATCTTGCATGTAAAAAATTGAGCAAGTGTCCATCAGCTGACCATTAGTCAACAGTTTTCAAGCCTATATAAACAAGCATCTACCCCCTGCTCAAGAGAGGAAGAAACAACAAAAAGAATACTATAGAAGCTTTATCAAGTTTTCTTGGCATCTATTCTCCAACAACGAGGAGATTTTGTCACATAGGCTCCCCTATAACAACCATAGTTATGCTTAGGTTCTACCTCAGCTAGCTACAACAATCTAACTCAACAAATCCAACATTGTCACGTCAAAAGTAGAGTCAAGATTTGGAACTTTTGATATCCCTTTTTAGACTGAAGAAAATGAAGAAAATGGTGTTTGACTTCCCTGTTATTTTTCTCACATCTCAATTAGGCTCAAAACATAGTCCATTCTACATATTCGCTTTTTTTTTTTTCAATTACTACTTCTTTTCTTTTACTGAATTTGCTTATTTATTTCTTATTTTACTCGCTTGCTTAGGGCCTCAACTCTGCAAAGTAAGGATGGGATCTTTTATTCTTTCTAGATATTTTATTTTATTTTGTTTTCCTGCCCATTGTCTTTTAACTTTGTGAAGCAAGGTTAGGATATGTTTACCTTTTTTTGTCTATCCAACCCTCTTGTAGGGTTATGTGAAGCATGACCATATGACTAACATTTCTTGCAGATATAAGATTTCTCTAAAAACTGCATACCCTTTAAAGTAGAGATCGCATGTAAGTGCAGGCAAGATAAGCTGCTTAACTCCTTCTTCTCTCATAACTGAAACCCTTACCCAGGTCGCAGGCCAAATATCAAGAGTCATTCAGGGCAGAGATTTTCACGATTCCCTAGCCTAGGGTAGGTTCATGAACTTTAGCTGACTATGGACACACCGCAACCTAATCATCTAATGGCGACTCTAATTTTTTAAATGCATATTTGAAAGCTACCCATGGGAAAGGTATTGAATGGCTAAGGAAGCCGAGACGAGCTAAACAAATCATATACATTAGTGTAACACCCCGAATTTTTTGCCAACCGAGAAATAGACGTCCTTAGGCAATGAGTCGATCATAACACTTATTAACTTCTCAAAAACTCAATCCCAAAGTCCAAAATTCCTTTTTAACCCATTTCTTTCAAAATCTCACCTTTCACCACCTTATTCTTCAAAATTTTCTAAGTACTTTCATATTAGACACAAATCCTAAAGTTTAGATGATGAAGAACAATACTTAAACTAAAAAATACTATAAATAGTAAATAAATAAATAAAATAGGTTTTGGACCATTAACCATTTGGAATCTAATGAAATAAGTAGATTATTTGGATATATCAGCTTCTGCTCCCCCAAAATCATATATTGCATGTCAAATTACTCATTTCGGTTTGCAAAATACACACGTTTCAAATATCGGGTGGCGAAACTACCACCAGACAAGATAGGGAGTCGGCAATGACATCGCCGAAACAGCGAGGCTTCTTCGTACAGCGGGCCGGGCGGGCCGTTTTCTACCCCATTTTCTGTAATTTTGATCCAACTTCAAAAAGTCATATCTCCTTCGTTATAACTCTGATTTAAGTGATTGAAAAGCCAAATTAAAGATCAATAAGTCTAGTTGCATATAAAAATATGTAAAAATTTTAATATAATTAAATATAGGTCATTGTGACAACTATCTAAAAATCATTAGTTTGGACAGCTGCTTCTAGAATTTTTAGAATTTTTCTACAACACAAAATCTAAAGAAATTTGGTAGAGATGAAGTAGACTTGATGATGAACTACTAGAAAAATAATTAAACTAATATACTAATCAAAAATACCAGAAAGAGGCGTAGAACTGCCCTAGGACCATATTTTGTCGTAATTAGGGCATAATTTAGTTAAGTAATAAACTAAATAAGTACTGGAATTAGCTTGAACCACTTTTTATACGAACTGCAAGACCCAAAACCATTAGAATCGCTAACTTAACATTTTCTAAAAACCTAGGATCAGTCTCAAAACCTAGTTTCTCTCAAGAGCACATTAAAACTCCGCATTGGACCTGGACTGTGCGTCAAAAGTCTGACTAACGCGAAAATACACGGTTGTGACTGCCTTATTGGGCTTGACAACTATCTCAAAATTCAAGTCCTAATAGTATCCAGAAACGTAGAACTTGGACCCGGAGCGAAGTGTGTGAGAAACGCGAATACCTTTAGAATATGAACTCAGATTTAAGTGATTTGGGTCGTTCACCTGCGGGTCAAATTTAAGGTTTCTGATCGTTAGAATCTGACCCAATACACCCTCGGATCAGGAAAATTTTCTAGCACAGGTCAGTGTACTTGTGGCCCTGATCGAGTGACGATGACTGTTGAATTGAAACTGGTCCTCCTCGGTCGATTCGTAAATCCGATCAGACTGAAAACTTAACCTGGCATAGATCCATTGTCAGGGAACTTTCACCGGACCGTATGCAAAAAAGGGGCATCCAAATGAGCTCTGTTGGCCCGAAACAGCCAACTTTTGGCTATAACCTAAGTATACCATGGCCCTGGGGCCATTGAGGTCAGTTCTGGTCCTATATAAAGACATAAACCCACCCCTCTCTCATTCCGTATGAATTTCAACCCTAGGAGAGAAGAGAGAAGAAAGAGAAGAGAAGAGAGAGGAGAAGAGAGAGAGAGAGAGAGAGAGAGAGAGAGAGATTGTTGTAGGGATTCATCCATACCACTCCACGTGCTTAACCACCGCTTCCGTGTCGCTATACCGGCCATTCTGATTCCATTTTCGGGTAAGAAATCCTAACTCTAATTTATTTTTAGGGATTCAAATAGAGTAAATGGTAAAGTAGCTAACCTATTTCATGTTATAGGTTACCGTTGTGCCGTAGGCGAGGACTTAGTATTTAAACTGAGTTCGTTATGATTTTACCGACAAAAGGTGCGGACTATAAACGTTTACGTTATGGTTTTCAAGGCTTTTAATGTCAGTTAATGATTTATAACTGACTTGATTGCTATCACATGTCTTTAGATACGATGTCTTCCGTATATTTTATATATATATATATATATATATAAACTATGTTGATTTTTAATGCATTCTACGTGTTTGTTGAAATGTTTGAATGAATATGGAATTATGATTTGTGCTTGCCATGATTATTGATTAAGAATATATGATTGTTGTACGTGTGGCAAGTCCTTTGTGAAAGGATTAGCTATAATACCTGTTATAACTACTTTATTATATGTATATTGATATGTGTAGTCTAAGTGTTTGATATAATGTTTAAATGAGAAAATGCTTGTTGAAATATATTTAATGAGGGCATTGAGATGGGATCCTTAATAACCTTATCTATAGTTACAGTTTACTTCATGTAATCTATCTCGCTATTACGTGATTTATGGATGAATGTCTATGTATGATAACATGTGCACTATGTGTTTGTTAAAATGCCCAAATGAGATTTATATTTGAATTGATTGTCACATGTTGTTTTGACTATCACACATGAATGTTTATTGTGTTCGAATGTGATTGGGACTACTGCGTAGTCCAGGCAATCGGTAATGATTCCGGAATTAGTGGTCGAGGTCGTTTTTGTCACACAAGACACGTTCGATGAATCCAAGTCATACGCTGTTTGTTGATAGTAGTTAGGCCACGCGAAGTGCTTACGCGCTTCATGTCGATAAATCCAACATGCGCTCATACTAGTCGAGCTTGTCAAGCAACCTGATTTTCCTAATGTATGTTCACCATGTATGGACACTACTACTTGAATCTAAGGTACCAACTTACGTGTGAAAAGCTCGTTTAACCTTGGTACCATGATCCACCAAGACTCATGAGTCGGGCATGGTGGTATGAGACACCGTGGTCGAGCTGTCGTCCTACGCTGGGGCGACGAGCCTCCCCGTAGTGACCAATGAGCAAACCAAACTCATGAGTCGAATACAGTGGTATGGGACACTGTATTCAAGCTGTTGGCCTGCGCTAAGGTTACGAGCCTTTCCGGAGTGACCTCGAGTATACACGAGGACTGCGCTAAGGTGACGAGCTTTGCTGTAGTGAGCTTGAGTATAAAATAGGCCTACGATCAGGTGACGAGCCTCTCGTAGTGGCCTCGAGGATGAATTAAGTCTATGCTGAGGTGACGAGCCTCCCGTAACAACCACTAGTATAAACTCACGAACTTGCCCATCCTATGTGACTAACTAGGATTGACGACCCTAGATGGATCCTTGTTTTGGAAATGATATAAGGGAGGTACCTTAGCTTCCGAATCCTGCTGTATGAATAAACCTAATTAAGAACTTGGCTAATCACGTACATGCACCACATTTGCATGTGCCTTTGGCATTGGAGTTGAGTACAGAGGAAGGGGTGCATGTCGCGATCATGAAATGATGTTGCAGAGGGAGTGTAGGCGAGGGCATATATCATTATAACATATCATTCTTGCATTAACAAGAGTACTTAGGATATGATTGTTATACTGTTTTATCATTACTTCTTGACTGAATTGATAATATGTTAACCTTTGCTTTATAGTTCCACTGAATTAGCTACTCATTTCCACCTAGGACGGTGTTTTAAAACACCACCCAGACTCTGGTTTAGATGCAGGTAATGATAGAGTCTATGCAGCTGAAATGGACTTTATGGATGAGGAAGAAGAATTCTCCTACGTTCACTCTCAGGTGGGTCTATGTAGACCTCGTGCTGATTCGACGGGATTACAGGGATTTTCGAATTAGTTGGACATTTACGTTTTGGTATTTTGTATAATTTGACACAAACCGTGTATATATTCAGCCTTCTTACATATTCATAATCTGGGGATTTAAAACCACTTATATACTTTATATATCTATCACAGTCTTCTACTTGCTTAATTTAGTTATCCTTGGAGTATGATATGTTGTTTTAGTATAATCCCACTCATGTTTGAATGCACTCATAATAATCATCACAATCTATGTTGCATAAGTGATGCGTTGGAACTCAGGAGTTGAGCTTTGCTTGACCCCCGATTTTTAGGGCGTTACAAGATGGTATCAAAGCATGATTTGGATTAAACTGGACCTGGGTTTTGGTAACACCATACACTCTGATGCACTCTGACTTAGGAAGGGGGGTGATGAAACTTAGAAACCATATTAGAATCCCAAGTTTCGCCGACAAGTGAGACTGAATACTGTAATTTAGTCCACAACATACCTTTGATCACGGGGATCGACCTAGGTCGCCTCTAGGCCATCAGTCGACGGGTTTGAATCATTAGTTGGCAAATTCCAAACCTAAAACGGATCCAAATGGTGCGAATACGGGCGCGTTGGACCACAAAAACGGACCCAAACCAAGAATTTCATAGCGAAGTAATGAGATAACTAGGACCTTGGGAATGAGGATCTTATAAAATCTGACAGTATAGGAAATCCAATAAATTAATAACATGAACCTTAAGACCTCCTTAGCTGGTATGAGCATATGTGAGTGCTCGACCGTAATTAAATTCAAGTTCGGACAACTCAATTCCAATCAGACGACTTTTGACCCTAAGTGATAAAACATTTTCTTGTGTTAGAAATGGTATGAAATTATCTAGCATATGAGCATAGACTTCGGATTACAACAATTGGATTACCGCTACTCCTAAATTAAGACTAGGCTACTAGTTATACTAAGGAATGTAAAAGACTGATTATGCTATAGACTTAATTAGTCGGCTTGATTAAGTTGGAGTGAGACCTCATTCTTTCGTTGAATCCCCTTGATACTTATAGGCTTCTGTAGTAACTCTTAGGAAGCTTGTCTGACTTAGAAACTATTCACGCTTAGAGAAAACTTATATATCCCTCAAATTGAACATTAAGTCAACTCAACACACCCTCTAGAATTGTTTTCTCAAGGACTTATTACAATCGGGAACACGGAGTAGAGAAACTATATATAGGCGAAGTATTCATGGTTTGAATCGAATTCTCAATCCTGGTAGTTACCAATGAACTCAATAGTCTAATCAAATAGAAGATCGGGATCAACTAGAATTAAGAACTGATACGACAAATTTTCTGTCATTGACTATGCCGAAGGTCTATGTATCCAGCTCAGACCCACTACACAACTTTCCTTCCGTGTTGGCCCGACCACTTACAACCAAAAATATATTACTTCGTCTTTGAGAAGTGTTAAGAATATATAGCAAATAGAGATTTTCTTTTTTTAGGCTCAAGAAATTTCTCAAATAGGCAACAGACAGTTAGGAATTAGGTCCCGAATCATAGATCATTCTGGCATACATATTGTGCATATGAACTTAGAAAGATAGTCTGCCCGTTAACCTATTTTGTCCAAATTCCTTAGGTACTAATAATGTGTAGATTATCTTACGGTATTAAACTGAACATGATTAAAGAGGGTAAGTCGGGACCATAGCAAAAGTTCCTTCTTAGGTAGAATTAGGCATCTTGCCACAAACTCACACCCGTCCCTGGAATCAACCACAACACCCATCATTTTAGCTTCTTTCTATAATCATAGGTACCAATGTCATAGTACATATTATCGATGAAAAGAAAACCAATGTATTGAGTGATCGTTTTCCATTTCATGTCAAGGATAGGTCCTAAATTACACCTTGTTCCGACATACGGATTAGGACATAGATTCTTGAGCCTTGAAAAAAATAATAATCATAATTTTTAAGGGGGGTAGAACATTATGAGCCTAATCTAGTTAATTTAGTCTGTACATCCATTGGATTAAAGTGGCGCTGCGAAAGCGTGATGGGCCCTTACCCCACTGGCCCAGGATCGAAGGAAATTGATCTAGGTTAGATGAAAGGTTAGGTCACTAAATGGTCACTAAATAGGAGTTAAACTTTCCTTAGAATGTTAAAAATGAAGTTACTGGAATAAAAGCAATTAGGGTTTAAGTATTAAACCAATTCGTAACAATGGGTACGAGCTGAATTACAATAGTTGAGGTCAGTGTATCCATAAATCCGCTCGTTAAATACGAACCCAATAGAAGCCTTAGCCAATTTTAGGGTGAAAAACCTTTAAGGAGGGTAGACTAAATTGAGCTAGACTAGCATAAATAGTGTACACTCTACTACGCATATAAACTTGAAATCAATAAAAATTTAGGCAAATGCACTAATAAAATCTTTACTTATTACCCTTAGTCAATTTCGGAGACAAAATTATTTTTAAGAGGGATAGATTGTAACACCCCGGATTTTTTGCCAACCTGGAGATAGACGTCCTTAGGCAATGGGTCAATCCTAACACCTTATTAACTTCTCAAAAACTCAATCCCAAAGTCCAAAATCTATTTTTAACCCATTTCCTTCAAAATCTCACCTTTCACCACCTTATTCTTCAAAATTTTCTAAGTACTTTCATATTAGACACAAATCCTAAAGTTTAGATGATGAAGAACAATACTTAAATTAAAAATTACTATAAATAGTAAATAAATAAATAAAATAGGTTTTTGACCATTAACCATTTGGAATCTCACGAAATAAGTAGGCTATTTGGATATATCAGCTTCTCCTACCTCAAAATCATATATTGCATGTCAAATTATTCATTTCGGTTTGTAAAATACATGCGTTTCAAATATCAGGTAGTGAAACCACCACCAGACAGGACAGCGAGTCTGCGATGGCATCGCCGAAACGGCGAGGCCTCGCCGTCCAGCGGGCTGGGTGGTCCATTTTCTGCCCCGTTTTCTGTAATTTTTATCTAACTTCAAAAAGTCATATCTCCCTCGTTATAACTCCGATTTATATGATTTAAAAGTCAAATTGAAGATTAATAAGTCTAGTTTCATATAAAAATAAGTAAAAAATATAATAAAAAATTTAATATAATTAAATATGGGTCGTTGTGACAACTATCCGAAAATCATTAGTTTGGATAACTGCTGCTTCTAGAATTTCTAGAATTTTTCTACAATACGAAATCTAATGAAATTTGGTAGATATGAAGTAGACTTCATGATGAACTACTAGAAAAATAATTAAAATAATATACTAATTAAAAGTGCCAGAAAGGGGTGTATAACTGACCTAGGACCATATTTTATCGTAATTAGGCCTAAGTGGAGAATTAGCTTGAACCACTTTCTATATAAACTGTAAGACCCAAAACCATTAGAATCGCTAACTTAACATTTTCTAAAAGCATAGGATCTGTCTCAAAACCCAATTGCTCTCAGGAGTACATTGAAACTCCGTATCAGACCTGGACCGCGCGTCGAAAGTCCGACTACCGCGAAACTACACGGTTGTGACTACCTTATTGGGCTTGACAACCATCTCAAAATCAACTCCTAATAGTATCCAAAAACACACAACTTAGACCCGGAACGAAGTGTATGAGAAACGCGAATACCTTTAGAATATGAACTTAGATTTAAGTGATTTGGGTCATTCACCTGCTGGCCAAATTTAAGGTTTCTAACCGTTAGAATCTGACCCAAATACACCCTCGGATCAGAGAAATTTTCCTACACAGGTCAGTCTACTTGTGGCCCTAATCGAATGACGATGACCGTTGAACTGAAACTGGTCCTCCGCGATCGATCCGTAAATTCGATCGGACTGAAAACTTAACCTGACATAGATCCATTGTCAGGGAACTTTCTCCAGACCGTATACAGAAAAGGGGCCTCCGAATGAGCTCCGTTAGCCCGAAACAGCCAACTTTCAGCTATAACCTAAGTATACCATGGCCCTGGGCCATTGAGGTCAGTTCTGGGCAAATATAAAGACCTAAACCCACCCCTCTCTCATTCCACACGAATTTTAACCCTAGGAGAGAGAAGAGAGAAGAAAGAGAAGAGAAGAGAGGAGAAGAGAGAGAGAGAGGGAGAGAGAGGGAGTGAGGGATTGTTGTAGGGATTCATCCCTGCCACTCCACGTGCTTAACCACCGCTTCCGTGTCGCTATACCGGCGATTCCGATTCCCTTTTCGGATAAGAAATCCTAACCCTAATTTATTTTTAAGGATTTAAATAGAGTAAATGGTGAAGTAGCTAACCTATTTCAGGCTATCAGTTACTGTTGTGCCGTAGGTGAGGACTTAGAGTTTAAACTGAGTTTGTTATGAGTTTACCGGCAAAAGGTGCGGACTATAAATGTTTAGGTTATGGTTTTCAAGGCTTTCAATGTTTGTTAATGATTTATGACTGACTTGATTGCTATCACATGTATTTAGATATGATGTCTTTCGTATATTATATATATATATATATATATATATATATATATATATATATATATAAACTATGTTGATTTTTAATGCATTCTACGTGTTTGTTGAAATGTTTGAATGAATATGTAATTATGATTTATGCTTGCCATGATTATTGATTGAGAATATATGATTGTTGTACGTGTGGCAAGTCCTTTGTGAAAGGATTTGCTATAATACCTGTTATAACTACTTTATTATATGTATGTTGATATGTGTAGTTTAAGTGTTTGATATAATGTCTGAATGAAAAAATGCTTGTTGAAATATATTTAATGAGGGCATTGAGATGGGATCCTCAATAACCTTATCTATAGTTACAGTTTACTTCATGTAATCTATCTTGTTATTACGTGATTTATGGATGAATGTTTATGTATGATAACATGTGCACTGTATTTGTTAAAATGCTCAAATGAGATTTATATTTGAATTGATTGTCACATGTTGTTTGACTATCATACATGAATGCCTATTGTGTTCGAATGTGATTGGGACTACTGCGTAGCCAGGCAATCGGTAATGATTCCTGAATTAATGGCCAAGATTGATTTCACCACATAAGACATGTTCGATGAATCCGAGTCATACGCTGTTTGTCGACAGTGGTTAGGCTACGCGGAGTGCTTACCTGCTCCATATCGATAAATCCAACGTGCGCTCGTAGTAGTCGAGTTTGTCAAGCAACCCGATTGGCCTAATGTATGTTCACCATGTGTGGACGCTACTGCTTGAATATAAGGTACCAACTTACCAGTGAAAAGCCCGTTTAACCTTGGTACCATGATTTGCCAAGACTCATGAGCCGGGCATGGTGATATGGGACACCGTGGTCGAGTTGTTGGCCTATGCTGGGGCGACGAGCCTCCTCGTAGTGACCAGTGAGCAAACCAAACTCGTGACCCAAATACGGTAGTATATGACACTGTATTCGACCTGTCATCCTGCGCTAAGGTGACGAGCCTTGCCATAATGACCTTGAGTATAAAATAGGCCTACGATCAGGTGACGAGCCTCTCGTAGTGACCTCGAGTATGAATTAAGTCTACGTTGAGGTGACGAGCCTTCCATAGCAACCACTAGTATAAACTCGCGAACTTGCCTATCATATGTGACTATGATTAACGACCCTAGATGGATCATTGTTTGGAAAATGATATAAGGGAGGTACCTTAGCTTCCCAATCTTACTGTATGAATAAACCTAATTAAGAACTTGGCTAATCACGTACATGCACCGCATTTGCATCTGCCTTTAGCGTTGGAGTTGAGCACAGAGGAAAGGGTGCATGCCGCGATCGTGAGATGATGTCGTAGAGGGAGTGCAGGCGAGGGCATGCATCATTATAGCATATCATACTTGCATTAACAAGAGTACTTAAGACATGATTGTTGTCCTGTTTTATCATTACTGCTTGACTTGATTGATAACATGTTACCATTTGCTTTATAGTTCCACTGAATTAGCTACTCATTTCCACTTGGGACGGTGTTTTAAAACACCACCCAGACTCTGGTTTAGATGCAGGTAATGAAGAATTTTATACTGCTGAAATGGACTTCATGGATGAGGAAGAATTCTCCTACATTCAACTCTCAGGCATGCCTATGTAAACCTCGTGCTGATTCCACTACGCCAAAATGGTCAATTTACGACGTATTTTTGCAACGGACTTAATCCGTCGCAAAAATCTCTTGGTTTAACAACGGATTTAATCCGTCACTAATGGAAAAGGTCCGTCGCTAACCTCGTCCTTTTCAAATATCCGTAGTCCGAACGTCGCGGACTTTAGCGACGGACCAAAATCCGTCGCTAATATCTGATTTCCGACGTATTTGCGACGGATTTTTGTCCGTCGTAACTAGGCGACGGACCAAAATCCGTCGCAAATTTTGATTTGGCGACGGAAAATGAACAGTTACAGATTCCCGCCTAAAATACCAAATGGCGCCCTTTTTAGTTGATTTTGCGACGGATCATGTCCGTCGTAAAAGGACTTTCGCCTTCACATTATTCTTTTTTTCATTTTTTTTAGAATATGGTGGAAAATTAACATTTTTTGTAGTCTAAAATTGTTTTTTAATAGAATTTCAGTGGTTTAATTGTACATATTTGTATCTAAGATTATTTTTTAACAATTGATTGAATGCAAAAAGAAAATTTATTTTGTTTTTATATCAAATGAGTGGAATTTTAATTTTAATTTTTTAATTTAAAACTAATATTTAAATGATTTGTAATATCACATGAAAAAGAATGTTGAGAAGTCTAAAAAATTTAACAATGTTTGAGAAAAAAATTAGATTTTGAAAAAATAAAAATAGTGATTTAATAAAAATCTATTTTGTGGGAACAAAAAAGAATATTTAATAAAGTTGATAAATTTGAAAAAGAAGAAGCATTTGATTTTGAGAAAAAATAATATCCTGAAAATGAATTAAAAATATTTTTAAAAATGTGAAAATTTTCACAATGTTGAAAAATGAAAATATTTTTAAAATGAAAATGAGAGTTTGAAATTTGAAAAATTAAAAAAAAAAATTGTTAAGTTCAATAAAAATTGATGAGTTTGAATAAAATGCTTTTTAAAAAATGGAGAAGTGAAAAAGAATTGAAAATTTTTAAAATAAAACGATATTAAAAAATCAATACTTTATCAAAAAACAAACATTTTGAAACAAAAAATAAATAAGTTAAAATTTTTTGTGATTTTGAAAAATAATTGAAAATGTTCAAATTTTGAAATTAAAAGAAAAAGTTATTTATCAAAACACTAAGATTTTGAAAAAATATATATATAATTTGTTTTAAATATTGAAAAGTTGAAAACAACATGATGCTTTTAAAGTAAAAAAATCGGCATTTTGGAATTTTTGGGAAAAAAAATTAAAAATTGTGAAAATTTAAGATATTTTGAAAATAAAAATTCAAAATTTGTATTTTAATTTATTTTTTGAAATATTTTATAATAAAAATGATATGTTGTTAAAAGTTTTCAAAGAAAAATTAAGAGTAAAAAAATATACATTTTGAAAACAAATGTAATTTTTAAATGGAAATTGATATTTATCTGTGAAAAAATATTTTTTAATAAATTATTAGGCACATCCACTAATTGAACATTTAACTGTTTTTGGAAATCGAATTAGTCCAGATTGAAGAGTAAATAACTTCATATGCTTAAATCAAATTTCACACAAATTGTTGATCAATCTTGTATCCGTAGTACCTTTCTCACATGTAGCTAGCTTGATTGGGGCAAGTAACTAGTCAAATTGAGGGTATTGATCAATAAAATAGAGTGAATGGACTATACATATAAAATGGGCTAAATATTATTGTCAAAATTGTGACCCAACTTATTAACCTTGCGAGAACCTACGAATTGATGTTAATAAGTTTTGTGGGCCCCATCATGATGTGTGTCGAACATCAACACCATCCATTTAATGTGTCCCCTTTAGGTTATGAGATGTCTCAAAAATCATCCGTAAACAAAACTCAGGTGGACCATACCATCTAAAACCATGTCAAGACATCATAAAAAATATAAAAACACTTGGTGGGGCTCACATGAGTTTTGGATGTGGCTAAAACTTGGTGTGACCCCTCATCCAAGTGGGACACACATAATGAGTGGGTTGGATATGTGAATCACATTAAGGCAAGCCCAATATATGATTATGAATATTTTATGGAAACCCCTCTATATTTAGGTGAGTTAGTCATTACCTTTACCAAAGTAAACTTTGTGGGGTCCACCGTTATTTATTTATTTTATCCATTCCGTTTATCCATGTTAACAGATAATTTGAGGTCTAAAGAACAAAAAGGAAGCATATCTAAAGCTCAAGTGGACCACACCACATAAAATAGTGTGATTGAACCTCTACCATTGAAAAATTCTTGGAGGCCATAGAAGTTTTGGATCAAGCTGATGTTTGTGTTTTCTCTTCATTCATATATATTTGATATTATGAATAGGTTGGATGACAAATAAATGTTACTGTGGGCCCAAGGAAGGTATTAATGGTGGAAATCATTATTCCACATTGTTTCGTGTGGCATGGTCCACTTGAGTTTTGGATTTATCGAAAATTTAGAATCAACTCACACCATTCATCCATTTTTCGAGATCGTCTTGGAGAATTATTCCAAAAATGAATCATTTCCAAAGATTAAATGGACCGCACCACAAGTACTAGCGTGGGTGATGATTTTCACTGTTAAAAAATTCGTAGGGCCCACCATAAGGTATATTTTCCATCCAATCTGTTCATAAGGTCACAAAGACTTGGATGAAGAGGAAAAACAAATTTCTTGTTGATCCAAAACTTCTGTGACCCCCAAAAGGGTTTCAATGGTAGACGTTCAATCCCCTACATGCTTTTGATCGTGTGGTCCAGTTGATAATTAGATCTGTCTTATTTTTTGTCTCAATCCTTACGACAAGATTGCCATGTGGATGGCGGTTTGGATATAACACATATCTCATGATATGACCCACAGAACTTGATCACGTCACCCAGCCCCCTCTCTCAAGGGTGCGGATTAGATACTGACAGGTTGAGTAGTGAGACTCACCACTGAAGTTACATCACCAACTTCTGTGGGCCCCACCATGATGTATGTTTTGTATCTACACCATCCATTCACTTGGAGAGATCATATTAGGGTATAATCCAGAGAATGAGTCAGATCCAAGGCTCGAGTGGACCCCACCACAGAAAATAGTAGGGAGAGAGTGACGCCACCATTAAAAAGGTTCTAAGGGCCAAGAAAGTTTTCGATCAAGCTAATATTTGTGTTTTCCCTTCTTTCATGTCTTCTTTAACGCATGAACAGGTTGGATCTCAAATAAACGTTATGGTGGACCTTCGGAAGGTTTAAACGGTGGGCGTCACTCTCTCCACTATTTTCTGTGGTGGGGTCCACTCTAGCCTTGGATCTGCCTCATTCTTTGTATCATACCCTAAAATGACCTCTCAAAATGTATGGATGCTGTGGATACAAAACATACATCATAGTGGGGCCCACATAACTTGTTGACGTCACTTCAGTAGCGAGCCTACTCAACCTGTCAGTCGCTAATCCGCGTTCCTCTCTCAAGAGTTGAGGACTGGTTTGGGCGCCGGCCCTAACCAGTCCCTGTTTCAGCCCCTCTCCCTCTTGATCTCTCTTGATCTCGATCAGTCTCCCACTCTCTCTCTCCCTCTTCCTCTCTAACTTGGAGCTCGACGAAGAGAGCCTCAACGAGCACAACCAGGTAATTCGTGGTCTGCATCTTCTATGGTTTTTTCCCACCTGTTTCTCTCTTGGCAAAACCCTCTGAGTGAAAATGGTGAAAGGGCACAAGGGTTTTTTTCCACCTGTTTCTCTCTTACGGCATGAGGATGTCAAACATCTACAAGGCCAAGGTCAAGAAGGATGAAAACCCTCTCAATCCTCTCAATCCCTCTGCCTATCTGTCTCCCACTCCCTCACTGTCGATCGCCCGATCTCTCTCTCTCTCTCTCTCTCTCTCTCTCTCTCTCTCTCTCTCTCTCTCTCTCTCTATTCCCCTCTCTCCCTCTCCCTCCCTTCACCAGAAACAGCGAGCCATTGATCTGATCGAGCTTCTGACGATCGGATTTCGTAGGTGTGGATCGGCTGGAGTTTGGATCTGGTCCGTACGCTGAGGGATTGCATTCAGTCCATCCATAAGGTTTGAATCCACATTTCCCTGATTTTTCTTACTAAGTTTCTGTTTTCCCCCAAATTTCTGTAGATTTTGGCCAATGAAATCTCTAGTACGGTTTTGATTTGTAATGGCCTCATTCACTGAATGATCGACCAAACCTGGCACATCTGAAAGCCTTCTTTGTGTTGTTAAGTGTACCTCGAACATGGCATCTGTTGTATAATGGTTGTAGTGTGCATTACCATATGTCAATCTTGATTTTCTTTTGGTTTTGTAATCAGGAATTCTGGAAAAATCTATGATGTACTGCCTAATTGCAGTTCGATTCACTTTGACATCAACTGTGATTTAAAATCTGATTGAATTTTTCTGAGCATTTCAATGTATTTATTTACCTGTTGCCTCTTTTGCAGCCGAGAAAAGCATAAGAGAAAAAGCAGTAGTGTGCATTACAATATGTCAAGATGTTGGCTCCATCTTCCGTAGAAACTGAATCAGGTATCCATGTGCCTAGGCCTTTCAGTTTTTAGAGAAAATAGGACAATCTTGAGCTTTATTTTTATTTTTTAAAAAGCATGATGTTGGGCTTTATCTGTTTCATCTCAGTAGTAGCAATTTATTGTGTCAGAGAAACATCTCTACTAATATCGATTTGAGAGGCTTACTTGTCATCAACCATGCAATCTTGAACATTGTTATTTGTGATTTGGCTCTGAAAATTGGGCTGTTTGGATGCCTGAGCAAATTGAATTCCAGACATTCAGTTTTTTTTTAAAAAAAATGTTGTTTCCTACCGTTGACAAGGGAGTAGTGCACGTACAAAGTGAAAGTAAAAGAATTGCAATTTGGAGCTCAAGCTAAAGTGAGGAAGACACTTTATACAAATGTTCTTGATGAATGCATGCAAGCTGTTGAAGATCTGGTTGTCCCAAGGACTTATCCTCTTCTTGTTGTCCTCTTCTTATTGTCTTTTCGAATTTTGACGTTTGGAAAAAAATAAGGGCAATTTACATAGCAAGAGAGCAATCAGATGTGTTTTTTGGCAATGTAGGAATTTTTCTGTGGAAATAGGAAATATGTACAGTTACTCTTTGTTTTATAGCAATCAGTTTCAATTGAGGCATGCATTAACTCAAAATAAACTGATTAAATAGGTGTAGTTTTTGGTTCACGGTGCATCTAAAATGCGACCTTACATTTTGGACTATTTGATTGGCTACCTGCTTTGTTTGCTTACCTTTGGTCTTGAGGGCCATATCAGCTAATTGGTGGGCAGCACAAGTGTCATTGTGCTGTGATGGTTGGTGAATAGAGGATTCTATGATGTACCTGTTTGGATTAATTGTTGGTTGCAGGTCTGCATGTGTAGAGTAATTGGATACTGTGATGTGATGGGTGCAGATTGGAAGAGTTGTGTAGTCTGTTTGGATGACTTGCATTCTGTGTTGGGATGGTTCCAGAATGGATGAAGAGTGCTTATTTGGAGGAATTGTTGGTTGCAGGTCTATAAGTTTGGAGGGGAATTCTTGCGTTGGATGAAGAGTGTTGTATGTTTTCAGGTCTGTATTGTTGGCTGCCTTGGCTGCTCATCTTTGGGCTTGATACAAATGTAAGATGCATTGACATGATCCGGCATACAATTATGTTTATGTTTGTCTTTAAAATTCACACTATATTGTCCTTTATTTTTTCTTCTTTTCTTTTTATTTTTTCTTTCTTTCTTTCTTTCTTTTTGTGCAACAAGTGAAGAGCAGAGCTGCAGCTAGTCATGCACGTAACAGACTTGCTGACGGTCAGAAAGCTGAACCTTCTTGTTTCCTTGTACTTTCTATCATGTTTGGTTCTATAAAATGATTTCTTCTGGAGTAAAATTGTTCCTTCAGAACTTGCTAAAAATATATATTTTCAGGCATCTGCAAAAAAAAAGCTAAAGATTTCTTGCCCTTCTTGCAACGGAGTAGAAGGCTACCCGCTGTTGTGGATTACGTCCTTAGTGGTCAACAGTTTAAATTGCTGATCCCCAAGGAAACTTGCAGCATTGCATTCTCCTTCTCTGGTGTTAGATGCCCCGGCCGCGATGAGCCTTTCTCAGATGAAGCAATTACCTTCATGAGAAGAAAGATCTTGCAGAGGGATGTAGAGGTACCGTGTTCTGCCTCGGTGTTTTCCATTTTACTTCATGTTCAGTGCTGTTAAATTTCTGTAATTTTGTGCAGATTGAAGTTGAAACAGTTGATAGAACTGGAACCTTCTTGGGTTCTTTATGGGAATCAAAGACCAACATGGCTATGGTTCCTGATGCTCACCTACTGGCAAAGGTTAATCAGTCTGCAAAAAACCAGAGATTGAAGGTTAGTGCTAATTAAGGTGCTTTGTGATTTAGAAAGTCGATGTCGAGCTTGCTCACTCTGTGTCTACTGACACATATTTATTGCAGATTTGGGAAAATCATGTTAAAGGACAAGAAGCTACTAATGGGTCATCAGTGGCTGAGACCAAACAGAAGGAAGTGCTTAAGGTGCTGTGTGATTTTCGCTTGAATGATGCCTTGTTTTATTTCTCTAGGTGGATAATTGACTTGCCTTCTGATCTTTACTTTCAGGTGGTGGTTACTGAGGTACTGGGCGGTGGCAAGTTCTATGTCCAAACAATTGGAGATCAGAAAGTGGTTGTTATTCAGCAGCAACAAGCTTCATTGACCCTCCAAGATCCTCCTGTCATTGGCACTTTTAATCCTAAGAAGGGGGATATTGTCCTTCCTCAGTTCAGTGCAGATAATTCTTGGAACAGGGCCATGGTGAGACTCTCATTAACTACAAAAAGTGGCTCCTTCTATGTTCTAGAAAAGTTGGTGGCAATCACTAGTTGTATGTTCTGGAAAATCCCAAGCACATTGAGTTCCAAGTATATATTCCGATTGAACTTTCTATCACATCCATTCCATTAGGGGCTGTTTGGATTGGTGGAAATAAATAACTGAGAAAATGAAATCAATTTCCTCATACGTGATGGTTTCTCTTATTTGCGAAAGACGAGGATTGAGGAGATTGATTTCCTTTTCCTTTCCAAAACCCAACAATTAGCCAAAGGATGGATTGTGATGTTGATGTATTGTTTATAGTTTCAATAGTTTCAGGTTTTTTTTTTTTAATTAAAAAAATCTTTGATGGCATTTTTATAAATTTCATAGCATTCCTCTGTCGTAGATCTTGTGCTAAATGCATGAACTGATTATCTTTAAAAAAATTTTAAAAGTACATGATATCATTCTTGGTGAAGTTGTTGGTGCTCGTTTGATTTCCCATGCTAGAATTCTTACGAATCTAGCTAAGTGCCCTGCTTCTACACTTCAGATCCTTGGTGTCAAAAAAGCACTTTTCAGGTGCATGCTTCAGCGTCTACTTATGCCTTATCATTCATTATCATCATTGTTGTTGTCATTCTCATCGTTGTTGTTTTTCATGGCAGATCCTGCTGTCAAACCATCTAGGCGAGGATGATAGCCAAGTGCATAACCTTATGGCGTTGCTATATTATCCGAGCTTTGTTCTAGTCCAATTAATTATCAGGCCTCAAAACTCTTGTGGGCCCAGCCCATGGGCCTTAAGCTCTAGCCAAAACATCCAACCTGGCCCACATTCACTGCTGAACTTGTATTCCAGAAAGCCATGATTATTGATCTGGATATGGGGGGTTGTATTTCCTGTCTTCTTCGTATTATTATTTTTAAATATGACTATTGGATAGGAATCTATGTTCCCCTGTATCAGCTGATAGACTTTTATTTCACCCACTTTTTTTTTTCTCCCATTAAATTTTCCAAAAAATGGTTCATTCTACTTTGATTCATCAATCTCATTTAAATTTTGTGTTTTTATCCCCAAAATAGGCCTATATATAAATATAAAAAGAGTTTTAGAACTTCCTCCATGGTTGAAATGAAGAAGCAAGTGAAAAATAAAAAACAATAGGAAACTTGGAAAAAAAATTGAATTGGAGACTTTGTGGGTGTATTGGCACTGATATGGGCCCATTGTTTTTGAAATGGACTGGTTAAACGCTGCATTACATAATGGGCATGGCCAATGCGGCTATACTGTTAACTGATTTTCAAAACCAAACAGGTATGGATCTTGAAAACACAAGGATCAATGAAATTAGCCGAACAAGCAGTTATTTAGGTTGTCCATGTTAAATCTATATTCTGCATTCTTATTGTCTTTCATTGAGTTATTTGCTTGCAGGAAATCATTTACAATGCATTTGCTCCATCTTATGACATCATGGGCTGTTGTTTGTAACGTGTGCTACTTGGAACCTCAAAATCTAAAACCTGGCGAGACGCCAATAGAATTTGCAGAAAGGTATTTTTTACTGCCTTGCAATTCCTATGAGATGATCCTGGGCATTTGTCACTCTTTGTTCTAATCTCTAAAAGAAAGTCTATGTTGGTTCTTTCTTGCAATTGGAATAACCTTTTGTCTGATAAAATGGCTCTTGTTGCAGAATAGCTCCATAAACTACCAAACAGAATCTGCACCAAATATCTAGCTGCAACCAGCCAACCACATCTTCCAAAATTGTTTATCCATTTCAAAATAAGCAGTTTGGAGCATTTTATGATTAGTGGAACTGGATTTTCTTTCATATATATATATATATATATATATATATATATATATATATATATATACATACATACATCATTTTCCTACTTTATGTAATTGGTTTGAGTTGTTGTCTATGCTGTGAAGTCTGTGAAATCTATTGCATTTATAATTTTATTTGGTCTTTTTTAATGGTTTTTTTTTTTTCCTCTTAATGCCTTGTGGTTACAGGGCTTGTAATCTGGAGGCACTGAAAGGATTCCCTTTTTTTTTTTTTTGCTCGTATTTTCCAGTTAAAAGTAACTTGTTCAAATTGGGTGTTCTCCAATTCCCATCTCTTCATTGGAAATTCTTCTTCTGAATCTTTTATGCATGAATAACAGGTTTCAAGTTTTGGGGTGTCTGATTGTATTTAAAGTTTAGACTTTTCATTCTCCATTGAAAGGAGGAGAGATTTTAGAGATGACCTTCAGGAAGGTATATCCTCTATTGTTTGTTAGATTCTAATTTCAGAGGGCTTTTGTTTTTCTTAGATTCTAATTCCTGAGAATCCAATTTTCTGGAACATTTCTTGGTTGGCGGAAGAAGAATCTCGTTTGCTTCTTTTATTTTCATTTTGAAACAGTGGGTTTTTTTTTTTAATTAATTATTATTATTATTATTTTTTATACATGATGCTTGCAGTCTTTTCTTCCAAGAATATTTTCATCCAAAGAGAAGACCATAAGCCAAACTGACGAAGATTCATTCGATTCTTCCGATAAGTAATAAGCATCTCTTTACCTTTTAAATCCAACAAAATCTCTTAAATCCTTTTACCAATTTTTTTTTTTAAATTTTACTGCATGCCTTATTTCGCAGAAATTACCAAGCTGACTCTTGCAGATTGCAAAACTGCCTTTTCTCTTCAATTCAGGAACGCGCTAAATTTTCCAAATGCCTCTTCTGCTAGATCTGTAATTCATGTTGGTTTTCCGTTTGTGTTGGACTGCTGTAGTTGCGTTCTTGAAGCTTGGGTGTGAGCATTCTTAATCTTTTCTCTGATCAATCTATGAGAAAAGATACATTCTCACCATGGTTCTCTGCTATGCAACTTACGAAAACCATGCCACACGCATGTAGTCACTTGTACATGAGCAAGGATGGGTTTTATCAAGTGAAACCCGACAAAGGTTTGCTTGTCCTCCTAAAAATAACATGCAGGAAGATCAAGAATATATCCAGGTAGAAGTTCCTTTGCGAGGTAAGGATTAAATGTTTGGAGGAAAGGACTGTGAATAAAGATCAGTTCGTTTTGATCTCCTCTTTGTATTGTAATTTGCTATTCCTCTCACAATCAAGGCACCCAGATGATATATTCAGGTTCATTTTAACCCACTTCTTCATATCATTATTTCTTGTTTCTTTCACAATTCAAACAGCCAATGAACCTTCATGCGAGTTGCATTTGTATGGGCTCTCCTAGCCGATTTACAAGGGAAGAATTTGTTTATATACATCTCTTGGGTGACATCCTGGGCCCTTAAACTTGGCCAAGGACTGGGATCAAGCTTGAAATCCAGGCCCTGTTCCAGGCAAATGGCTTGGTCTAATCAAGTGGGTCACTGTTATGTAGAAAGAATAGAGGTTTATTGGCACTTGTTAGTGGTTACCATTGGACCTAGTTGTGTAGTTTAGAGACAATTCTTTTGATCTGGGTCATGTTTCAACAATCCAAACAGTTTATATGTAGATGTATAGTTTAAAGACTTTTTTTTTTTTTGGAATCCCAGGTCATGTTTCAATCATCCAAACAGTTTATATGATGGGACTAATCATGGATGGAGGATAGGAAAAAAGAATATTAGACAGTGGTTTGGAATTGAACAGGTAAAATATTACGTCTTCGTGGTTTTCATAGCCATGTCAATAGGATTTGGTTTTCCTAGTTTGTGTATTTTGGTTGTGTTCATTCACATAGTGCCCATGGAAGAATCAATAGTAAGTTGTCTCTGCTCTATCAACTTATCATTTCTTCTTTTGCTATTTGGTAAGCATGGTTCAAATATTGGCTGATATTTTTGGGTTTTTAAAAACCAGTGGGCAATGGTCAATATGTATTTGGTTTTCTTTGATCTTATACCTTCAGCTATACCAACATTTTAAACTTTGCTTGTAAATATTCTTTTACCAATGATCCATTATTCAATATGCCAGCCTGTATGCCCTCACCTTACCATATCGAGCTGATTTTGTCCGAGAAGGAAGAACCTGTCAAGGAGGTAATATATCGGTTCTCTTTATTTACGGCTCCATAATATATGCTAAAAGTGTGGCATGCAAACTTCATCTTTACATAATATACCAGGAAGCATAGGCTACATAACTAATTCCCTCTTTTCAATTCTATTGTTACTGAAATTGCACCCATGTATTCTAGTCCCTGGTCAAACAGGTTTATTTTTAGGCATCTATCAAACATGACCTAAGTACCTAAAACTTAATCATTAAAAATTCGAGTCTTGAGTCTTCAAATCCACCCGACCCTATAGGACATCAAGTCAGGTCAAATGCTTGAATTTTTAAATGATGATTTACAGCAACATGTACAAACCCTTCCAGATTTTTTGTAATACAGTATTAGAACATTGTAACATTTCTTTTTCAGATGGGGAAGAAATGTGCATCTATTGTATTATAAGTATTTCATTTTGAGAAGGGAAAGAAATGTGTGTATATTTTAAAATAGATTAATTCCAGTCCACACCCTCTTTAGCTAAGCAAGATGTATGAGCAAAGTATTTGTGATACTTGTTTGAACTCATGTTAAAATGCCATCAGTATTTGTGAAACCTGTCTAAACTCATGTTAAAATGCCATTAGTATTTGTCAAACCTGTCTGAACTCATGTTAAAATGCCATCAGCTTCTTTGGCCCAGTTTGCGCTCTACCTAGCTCAACAACTCATGGGTTGGGTCCTTGATCACCTTATATGGTGATTTAACCTAGTAACCATTTGAATATGTGGAACTGCAGTATCATGTTTCTAGGTGATGCATGTTACCATGTATTGTTGGAATAACAACACTACTGATTATGACCTTCTATTTGTTCCTTTTCCCCACAGAACTTCTAGTTTTTCTATTTTGCTAAGTTAATCCGTGGTTTCATTGGATTGAGCCTGATGGTTATTTTTATGCGACATGATCCTTGTTCAGACTGTAGAATAGGGTGTTTTTAATGACGTCCCTATCTTGGTAGATAGCTTTTTGAACTTAAGTAATTCGATATCCTTTTAAGCTTGGGATGTAAGAATGACATTTTATGTGAGGAATTATGGAATGTTGAGCCTCAAGAAATGTGGATTTTATTGAGGATTTCAATTCCTTATGTGTGGGCCTGTTGTCTGGTGATCTAGGCCATTGAGATGTTGAGCCTGCAGTGGATGGACCATGCTCCCAAAAATCTTCCACCTTTTAAGATAGTAAAAATCAGTTGATTGCCTAGAGATGGACGGTTAAGAAAAAAATATAGGACCATTTTCAATGGAAAAGAAAGAGCCAAAGATTGGGTGGATAGGGTCTTCCAATCTTGAAGACTTTTTGGGAGATGGGGGATGAAAGATCAGCCCATCATATCAACAGTTTGGATCGCCTAACTGTGGGTCCCACACATGGTATCTAAAGCCTGAGCAACTTCTGGATTTAATAACCCCACCCAAGAAACTTGGGGTGATTTTGGATGAAGTTTCTGTCTCTTTATCCTATCCCAAGCTTTCCCTCTTATATATAGTATTTCTTTCTTGCAAGAAATAACAGCGGAATTTGAGAGAACCCTGACTTTTTCAGCTACCCTACCATCCTTCAGAAAAAGCTTATCTGGTATGCATTGATTTCATTGATTTTTCTTCCTATTTGTCTTTATCCCATCCAAAATTTTCCTCTTATTCTTTTATCTTCTATTGATGTTAGTTGTAGAATCAGAGTCTACTTAAAGGCTTAGGAGTCTGAATTTCGGTAACTTCCAGTCTCAGATGTCGGACATCTTAGATAGACGAGACTTCAGGTTTTCTAATCTTGATTTCCTCTATTGTGCTCTGTTCCTAATTCTTGTTTGGGAATTGATATGTACGCCCACCATGATTGATTTGCTAGAATTGTATTTGTGTAGGCCTTGACACACTTTCAGGAAGTCACCAACAAATATTGCCAAGAAAAGAAATCTGTATGTCTTGATTCGCCCAACATTTTTTCATATACATTGTTTTATAAAGCATAATTGTATTAGAAATTGCAGTCTTAATTATGGAGTCCTGATGTCACTTATGATCATTATTTAGTTCAAACCAGAAATTAAATAGGAATTCGAGTTGTTAATGGAAACGTGTATCTAGATAGTGCATGCCTATAACATTGGACTTGCTCTTGTACAGACATTGTGCTAAATGTTTATCATCAATGTTGGCCTTGGTTTTAGGCTGCTTTGGAGGACAGTGAAGTCTTTTATTGATACAAAAACCACTTCAAAGATTCATGTACACTCAATGAGGCTTTTCTTTTATTTCTATTCAATTAATTAATGTTCCATCTTCTAGAAATACTGTGACAATGTGCCTAACAGTAGTTTTTGACATGCTTCTCTAATTTGGAAGGGCAGGGTTCTCAGAGTTTGATGAATATGTTCCCAAGGTAGACAGCTGTGGATTCAAGCGAAGTGTCCCATCAAAAGCTCCCGTCTCCTAGAAGTACGCAAGTATATATTAGATTTCATTAGGGAGTTGCGGGCTTTTGCAAGTCAATGGTTATATGTTGTTATATGAGGTATAATATTTAGTGGATTCCATTTATGTTCATGTATTTTTCATACGAGGTATCATATAATGCTTTGGCAGGGAGTTTTTATTTTTAGTACGATTGAACTTTTTAGTTTGATGAATAGGATTCTTATCAAACAATCATGTGAATAGGATTTATTTTGTGAATAGAATTCTTATTAAACAAACATATGAATTATTTTTTGAATGACTATCAGGTGTAAGATTCAAAACAAATAAATAAATTCGATGATATTTTTTTAAATTTACAGATATTTTAGCGACAGACCAAATCCATCGCTAATTTCTGAACAACTTGGAATTGACGACGAATTTAGGTCCGTCACTCTCCACATATTAGCAACGGACCTTATTCGCCGCTAATATTTTTAATGATGAAGGTTTTTTTCGAATTTTTGCGACGGATTTTATTTTTTACGACGGATCTTATCCGTCGCTACGGTGCGACGGACCTTATCCGTCGCAGATTAAACGACGGATTTTATCTGTCGAGAAAAAAAAAACGACCTAGTAAACAGCGACGGACCAAGCGACGGACGAAATCCGTCGTTTATTTGGTTTTACGACGGATTTGGTCCGTCGTAAATTCGCGATTTTGGCACAGTGTTCGACGGGATTACAAGGATTTTCGAAGTAGTTGGACATTTACATTTTGGTGTTTTGTATAATTTGACACAAACCGTGTATATATTCAGCCCCGTTACATATTCATACTCTGAGATTTTAAAACCACTTATATACTTTATATATCTATCATAGTCTTCCGCTTGCTTAATTTAGTTATCCTTGGAGTATGATATGTTGTTTTAGTATAATCTCACTCATATTTGAATGCACTCATAATAATCATCACAATCTATGTTGCATAAGTGATGCGTTGGAACTCGGAAGTTGAGCTTTGCTTGATCCCTGATTTTCAGGGCGTTACAATTAGGCTATTATTATCCAAAAAAAAAGAAAAAAAAAAAAAGAAAAAAGATCAACCACATACAATAATGAAAACACCATCCAGTAAATAAATAAATAAATAATCTTCCACCACATCCCACATTTCAGCCTGTGCGCACGTGCTTTGAGGAGAGTGCGTTCATGGGCATTTAATGGGAGGGATGATGCTCTGGCTAAATGCAATGGTTGATACAAGGGCACCTAGAAACCGTATGTATGCCATTCATTAACTTAAAGTAAACCACACCAAATTGCAAGACCCACTTTGGTTGGCCCCTAAGCCAAAAGTTAGATTGTTTTAGTAATTGCAACCGCCGTTTAACATGCAATAATCAATTAAAAGTATTTAATTACTATCTTTCATTTCGACCATTCATTAAATATCCAACAATCTTCTAATTAAAAAATCAAATCAATTTAAAGTTTAATCTCAGAACAAACTATTTGGATAGTTGATTTTAAATTTACATGGATGCCACGTGCGCAGTAAATTTACATGGATGCCACGTGCGCAATGTCCCAATGCATGCGCATCAAGGATCACGCTACTAGAGTGTCAAAGTTCTTCCACAGTAGATTTTCGACCGAGGAGTTCTTGCAACATGGAGCCTTGCGGAGCACACCATTGCTTGTGTGAAATCAAATGTGTCCATCAGTTCTACCATCTTACATTTTTACAAGAGGAAATAAAAAATAAATAAAATAAAATAAAATAAAAAATCTAAGAATCAAGTGGGCCACACCATAAGAAACACCGGTAATTGAACACCCACTATTAAAACTTTGTTGTGCCATATAAGTTTTGGATTAGGCTGATATTTGGGCTTTCTCTTCATTCCGGTGGTAATAATCTTATAAACGGGTCAGATGGTATATAAACATCATGGTGAACCCTTGAAAGGTTTCAATGTTGGGTGTTTCCATTATTATGTTTTTTTATGGTGTGGCCCAGTTAGATGATGGAATTTCTTCATCTTTGGGATCTCCTCCTATATATCATGAGCACATGAAACTTATGGTTGGAGTGGATTTCACATAGACATCATAATAAGGACCATAGGACTTCATGTTGCAGTTACACCTTGGAACACTTGTTGAAGAAAGCAAGCATCCAAAATATGAGACTTACAAGTCAGGAGTAACATGAATAGGTAAATCACATCATGTGAGCTAACTGTAGTGTTGAATTTTCAGAAAATGGTTGCTACACAAATTTCTTATGAAATTGGTTTCTTATATCATTGTACAAAATTCTACTTAATGGTGAGAGAAGCAAGCACATTGACATATGATATCATTCGTATGTAATCTTATCTAAAATTTTGTAAGAGCTTAGATAAGCTATAGACGTGCTTTAAAAGCTCTTAAACTCGAGCATGTATGCAAAGCGCGAAGCAACTAACACAGCGTAAAATTTCATAATTAGAGATAATTGAGATTAGGTCTTCTTCACACCTCTCTCTAATTTATATTAATAAACTAATAAAAAAAATGATAGCCCATAAGACTACCCAAAATACAAATTAGTTTTCCACTTCGACACAAAGGTTACTTTTCTTTTTTTTTTTGGACAATCAAAATTACAAAAAATAAAATAAAATAAAATAAAAAATGCTAGAATTTGTATATACCATAAGTTCATAATGTATATTGTTCTTTTAATAACTAACTAGTGGTTTAATAGTTACTAAAAAATATAACAGTTATCATAGAGTGCAGTGGAATCTACAATGAAATAGTACATAGAGAGTTACTGTGGGTGTACGAATAAGGGGCGACAACGTTAGCTGAGGCCGAAGGCAGGCAGCCTTAAGCAGGGGCTATTTTTAAGTCAGGCTGCTGCTGTAGACAGAGGGGCCGCTGTTTCTCAGGTGGGGCTAAAACGGATGAATAATATTGAATGTAAAAAAACAAAACAATGAAACAACGGCTTCGCTTACGACAGTCTGACCAATCGATGGTTGGCTTTAGCTTTGCCAACTCATATGTACTTCAAAAAATAGACACAAATGTGCGTGAGAAACGGGAGCCATACATCAGATGTATGTCTATTATCCATGCCGTCCTTTTAGTTTTTTTTTAGCTCATTTTAAGGCATGAGCCCAAAAATGAGGTAGATCCAAATCCTAGGTGGACCACACTAGAGGAATTGAATGCCCCACCATTAAAAACTTTTTAGAGCACGTGGTAATGTTTATTTGCAATTCAATTCGTTAATCAAGTCGTAGGGATTTGAATGAAGTACAAATATCAGCTTGATTCAAAACTTTTGTAGCCCCGATAAGTTTCAAATGATATGCATTTAATCACTATTGTTTCCTATGGTGTGGTCCACCTGAAATTTAGATTTGCCTCATTTTTGCATTTATCCCACAAAATGAGTAGGAAAAATGGTTGGACGTCATGGATAAAATAAATACATTATGGTGGGGCCACAGAGCTTTTCCAGCACCCCACAACACCGACCTAGGTGCTGTGTGCTACACTACCCAATCCGACCGGCTTTGTATGTACGTTGATCACGAGGAAGCACACCAAATGCACGATTGTAAATCCCCACGTGGCCCTAACTAATGGATATTAACAAATGTTAGGATGGCTAGTGTGGTGACATCATATCCGTCCATCAGGTAGGCCACATCTTAAAAATGCCCACGCCATGAGTATTTTTTAGATGTCGATTTATTTCTTATGTGGGCCCCGCTCTCGAGTAGACCATCTTGATTTAGGCCAGGGATCCTACATGGACCATGGTTGGGCCCTCCTAATGGATGGCTCACCCCTTAGACACGTGTTGTGTCCATGGACAGAAACCCTACAGAGAGGGCAATTGAGTAAATTCTGAAAAAATTGCAAAATCGGATTGCGATCTGTCGGATACAAAGATAATCAGATAACAATTGGGTGACCAATAAAATAACCGCTTCCACGGGCAAAGGTACGATTCCAATTTTCCACCCCTCGTTTTCAAAACATTTGATTTTATTTGGTAGTCCGCCAGACCACCACATCAATGTAGCCCGACACATGGTATAGCCCATTTTCGATACTCGCATGAGTAGGGTTTTGATCCTACTCATGCGAGTTGGAACCGGATTCACTTGAGGCTGGAGAAATAGGAGTTTGGTTAGTCCGGAACTGAGGAGATTTAATGGTCCAGCTCATGTGTGATGTCATTCAAATATGAATAATTTTCCAATATGATTTCGAGTAAAGACATCCGTACAAATATGAATAACATGGATTGTGTGTACTGACATGGGTGTATACTAGGGGGGGTGGCTGACATGGATTGTGTGTCATGTCAGTACACACAATCCATGTCAGGATCTCACTTTGTGGGCAGCTAGAATAGAAAAAAAAAGAGAAGCTAATTCTCAATGTAGCCCGACACATGGTATAGCCCATTTTCGATACTCGCATGAGTAGGGTTTTGATCCTACTCATGCGAGTTGGAACCGGATTCACTTGAGGCTGGAGAAATAGGAGTTTGGTTAGTCGGAACTAGAGAGGAGATTTAATGGTCCAGCTCATGTGTGATGTCATTCAAATATGAATAATTTTCCAATATGATTTCGAGTAAAGACATCCGTACAAATATGAATAACATGGATTGTGTGTACTGACATGGGTGTATTCTAGGGGGGGTGGCTGACATGGATTGTGTGTCATGTCAGTACACACAATCCATGTCAGGATCTCACTTTGTGGGCAGCTAGAATAGAAAAAAAAAAAAAGAAGCTAACCCCAAAAAAAGGGGGGGGGGGGGGGGGGGGGGGGGGGGGTGGGGGGGGGTGCTAACATTGATTGTGTGTACTGACATGGGTGTATACTAACAAGCTAACCCCAAAAAAAGGGGGGGGGGGGGGGGGGGGGGGGGGGGGGGGGAGGGGGGTGCTAACATGGATTGTGTGTACTGACATGGGTGTATACTAACAAGCTAACCCCAAAAAAAGGGGGGGGGGGGGGGGGGGGGGGGGGGGGGGGGGGGGGGGGGGGTGCTAACATGGATTGTGTGTACTGACATGGGTGTATACTAACAAGCTAACCCCAAAAATAATAATATAATAATAATAATAAAATAATAAAAAAAAAAAGAAGGGTATATCCATGTTATACACACATTTCGTCAGCTAATTTTAGTGCATGAGAGAAAATACGAAGGGAACACAAATCTCAGGTGGACCACACTACAAGAAATAGTGG
Source organism: Magnolia officinalis (assembly GCA_021015155.1). Classification (NCBI taxonomy): domain Eukaryota; kingdom Viridiplantae; phylum Streptophyta; class Magnoliopsida; order Magnoliales; family Magnoliaceae; genus Magnolia; species Magnolia officinalis. The sequence goes on from JAJHSJ010000009.1 coordinate 19,441,728, forward strand.
AAATTAAATGCCCACTATTAAAAATTTCCTACAGCCATATATAATGTTTATTTGTCATTCAGCCTGCTGGTAAACTCACACAGACCTAGATGGATGAAGGAAAAAAAAAACATATATATCAGCTGGATTCAAAATCTTTGTAGCATGCAAGAAGATTTTAATGGTCTATCACCCTGTTTTCTATAGTATGGGCCACCTGAGATTTGGATCTACTTCACTATTATCTCATGCAAAAAAAAAAAAATTGATAGGGAAAAAACAGATTGATGGCATGGATATTTTACACATAGGCCCCGTATTCAAGGCCGCACCTAATCTGCTCCCCCTCAAGTGGGTTTCGATAGAATGTGGAGTACACATGTCAGTTACCAAGCGAGCCCTATCTCACCATCGGATTGCGCACGTATCAGAGATCATTTCCATTCATGAGGTAATATGGACGCAGATTAGGTGGCGATTGTGTGTTGATGTGTTGGGCATTGTGGGGCCCAACTTGATGTATTTATTTTCTATCCAATCCATCCATCCGTTTCTCCAACTCATTTTAGGGCACGAACCCAAAAATGAAGCAGATCTGTAGCTCAAGTCGACCACACCACAGGAAATAGTAGGGACAATGACACCCACCTTTGAAATATTTCTAGGTCTCACCGTAACGTTTATTTGTCATCCTAACTGTTGATAAGGTTACTTATATCTACATGAAGGGAAAACACAAATATCTGATTCAAAATATTTGTGGCCTCCAAGAAGTTTTTAATGATGACCATTCAATCACCACTATTTCCCGGTGTGGTCCACATGAGCTTCGGATCTGCTTCATTTGTTGAGTCATACCTTAAAATGTGAGAGAAGAACAGATGGACAGTGTGATATAAAATATGTAATCATATTGGCACTACAAGAAAATGGGCTTTTAGCCACAATTTTTTAGCCTCAGTTGAAAAATTGGAGGCTAAATATGTCTTTTAGCCTCGGTTGCTAAAGAACTGAGGCTAAAAGTTCATTTTTCGCCTCAGTTGTATATGAACTGAGGCGAAAAGTCACCTTTTAGCCTCAGTTGCATAGGAACCGAGGTGAAAAGTCTACCTTCTAGCCTCAGTTACATAGGAACCGAGGCAAAAAGTCTAGTTTCTAGCCTCAGTTGCATAGGAACCGAGGTGAAAAGTCTACCTTTTAGCCTCAGTTGCATAGGAACCGAGGCGAAAAGTCACCTTTTAGCCTCATTTGCATAGGAAACGAGGCGAAAAGTCTACCTTTTAGTCTCAGTTGCATAGGAACCGAGGCGAAAAGTCTACCTTTTAGCCTCAGTTGCATAGGAACCGAGGCGAAAAGTCACCTTTTAGCCTCAGTTGCATAGGAACCGAGGCAAAAAGTCTATTTTTTAGCCTCAGTTGCATAAGAACCGAGGCGAAAAGTCTACCTTTTAGCCTCAGTTTTATAGGAACCGAGGCGAAAAGTCTAGTTTTTAGCCTCAGTTGCATAGGAACCGAGACGAAAGGTCTACTTTTTAGCCTCAGTTGCATAGGAACCGAGGCGAAAAGTCTATTTTTTAGCCTCAGTTGCATAGGAACCGAGGCGAAAGGTTTACTTTTTAGCCTCAGTTGCATAGGAACCGAGGCAAAAGGTCTACATTTTAGCCTCAGTTGCATATGAACCGAGGCAAAAGGTCTACTTTTTAGCCTCAGTTGCATAGGAACGAGGCGAAAAGTCTACCTTTTAGCCTCAGTTGCATAGGAACCGAGACGAAAAGTCTATTTTTTAGCCTTAGTTGCATAGGAACCGAGGCGAAAGGTTTACTTTTTAGCCTCAGTTGCATAGAAACTGAAGCGAAGCGAAAGGTCTACATTTTAGCCTCAGTTGCATATGAACCGAGGCGAAGGTCTACTTTTTAGCCTTCATTATATGAGAACCGAGACCAAAAGTCTATATTTAGGAATATTGAAAAAAATGAGAATATTAAAAGAATTAATAATTTTAAATTTTTTGACAATTGTGAAAAACTGAGAATTTTGAAAAAAAAAATTGAGAGTTTTGAAAAAGATTTGAATTTTGAATTTTTTAAGAACTGAGAATTTTTAAATTTTTTGAGAACTATTGAAAAATTAAGAATTTTTTTTTTTGAAAAATTAAGAATAAAAAAAATGATAATTATGAAAAAGTATGAATTTTTTAAAAAATTCAGATTTAAAAAAAAAATTAAGAATTTTGAAAATTTTTGAAATTTTTGAAAAAAAAAATTTTGAATTTGAAAATCTTGAAAAAATTGAAAATTTTCAAATAATTGAAAATTCTGAAAAAAAAAAAAAAAAAAGAAATTTCAAGGGCCTGTTTGGCCAGTTGCATTGGAAAGGATCAGGTGGGATGGGATTAAAAAAAAAAAAAAACATAATTATTACCCATGGCATGGAGTGGAATTGTCAGATGACCAGAAGCAATTCCATCCCACCTAATCGTTTCCAATGCAACCGGCCAAACAGGCCCTATTTGATGGACGGAAGAAAGATTTCACGCAAAGGGCAAATGTCTACTTTTTAGCCTCGGTTATGCAACCGAGGTTAAAAGCCTAATTCTAAAATATAAATTCAACAGGCCCGACTCCATTGCATTTCTCGGCAGCCGATCGCTTTTTCCGACACCAGATCGGCATTCTCCGGCTCCAGTGCTCAGCTCCCATGCCTGATCTCAAGCCCAAGACCGAGATCTCGTTCGTGGGAACGTTCACCAGCAGTGCTTTCGCCGCCTATGTTGCAGAGGTATCGATCCTTTTCTTTTCCCTATTCTATTTGATTTCGAAGTTAGATTGAGTGGAATTTGGTTGTGTTTGCTTGATCTTGTTGTTTTGATCTTGATCTTGTATTTTTTGCCCTTTTTTTTTTGCATTTTTACTGTAAATTTTCGGTGATTCATTTTAGTTCGATTGAACAGATGTTCTTGTTTGATCTGGTTCTTTTGACCTTGAATTTATATATTTTTTTACAATTTTTCTTGCATTTTCTGCTCATCTAGTCGAATTTAATCAGTTCGGATTTTTCGGATTTTCTTTTTTCCTGTTTTGCTGGATCTTTGGTTGACTTGTAATAGTTTGATATTTTTAATTGTAGAACTTTCGATCTTCATGCTACATTTGCCTGAATTTTCAGCATTTTCGTGTTACATTTGCTGTTTAATTAGCGAATTTTGAAATGCATGAGTTGAAACGATAAACGTATGGGGTTTGGTGATTTAGGTAACATTGTTATGCTGCCATGGACAACATAAAAGCTAGTCCTGATGGTAGTCCTTTCTGCTGTCTGCGGTATGGACCTGTGCCTTACCCTGATCTTGACTTCTAGAAACTGACTTTGATTCATTGCTCACAAAACACATCACTGCCCACACAGTTTCCCTAACTTGCTCCTCAAGTACCAACTGAACTTGGAAAATGAAACCCCTATTATCCTTCCTCTTAAAGAACTTTAGCAAATTCCCTTCCCATTGAAGAATGCCCATACATTGTTTGTTTTTAAAAAAAAAAGAAAGAAAAATTTCGATTCATTTCGAGTAGCTGTGAAAAGGTACTTGGATAGCAGGAATCTCTGGTGTGGCAGGGGAACGGTATGCTGCACGTTACTTTCTCCTATAGGTGGTACATTAGTGGTAGGACCATGTGGGTTGCTCCCTCTATGCATCTAGTGGGGCATATGTATCTGAATCAACAAATGGGTTAGAAAGAAAATAAACAGTTTTGGGGGCTAATATACAGGGAAGTTAGTTATTCTTTGAAGCATTCATCCGAGTCATCTTCCACCCAATGACCATTTTCTAAGAAACAGGGCATCCGAAGATATTCAATTGTTCTACAAAAGCAAGAATTTGATCATATGCAACATCTTGTCATGTAACATACCGTGGAGAAGCAACTAACTAGGAACATGGTTTGGCTTAAATAATGTCATATAATATATCAATGGAAGTCACTGGAGAGGACTTCCATTCATCCTATTGACCACACATTTCATTATGCTTGCTGCATTTTATTTGTATTCCTCTTTAAAAAAAAAAAAAAAAAAAAAAAAAAAAAAAAAAAAAAAAAAAAAAAAAACAGGTCTTTTTATATTCCATCTCCTTTTGCCCTTTTCCTCTGCTGTTAATCAGGTTATTTTGTTTGGCTGACACTGCATTGCTGTTGCCTATTTTCAGCTTGCTTAGGTACCAAGCCAAATCTAGGATTTCCTAGAAGAGGGTTTCTTTGCTATCAGGTATCTGTATTTAGATTGATGTGCATGCAAAATTTACCTATTTGCATGTCTTTTGAAAATTTGTAATGCAGCAGTCAAAACATGTAGTTTCATGTACTAGATGTGTGATTAAAAATGATCAACAACTGCTATGATGTCTTGCACTGAAATTGGGGTCAGGGCAATGTCTCAGCTCCTTGTATTTCTTTGTTTCTCTTCTTAATGAAATCAAATTTCCATATATAAATCGTGGTGTCTACTGGAGTACCTTATCCAGATAGATAAATATGGCCTCAAAATCTGAATCTGCATGGCAGTCTCTGCTGATTACCAAACTATAATGTGGGAACTGCATTTACCTATTTGCCTTCTGATAAAACATATCCATTAGAAATTGTAACATCAAATGTGGAGCTCCTGATTTTCTCTGGGAAAACATTGACATCTTCCAATCTGCATGACGCACTTTCTTGAGGGGTTAGAAACTTTTGTGATGTGGACATAGATGAGATAGGGCAAATTTTCTGTTGCACCCTTATATTTTTCTCCTAATTAAACTAATAAATTTATACTTCTCCTAATTAAGGACGTACCCATTATGAATTTTTTTACTCTTTTATGCATCTCCTCTTTAGGGCCAAACTGCCCTTTTTTATTTTCTCCAAGCAACCAGTGATTGCTGATGCCCATTCTATACAAGTGGGTCCCATGGTTGTTAATATAGACAAGTGATCTTATCTCACTCACTGCAGATAGGGAATATATCAAAACTCTTTCAGCTTTGAAAATCCCAGACATTCAATGTTCAGTCTTCTCTGGACCCTTGTTTTTTCTCTCTTAATCATCTATTTATAGGCCATTGATCTAAAGCATTAGTAACATTTGATCTTTAACTTTTTTTTCTTTTTCTTTTTTTTTTTTTTCTTTTTTTTTTTTTTTTTTTTTTTGCAGAATTCCCATCTGTAGGGCCTATAAGATGTACTGTTTGGATTATCAAACCATGGGCACTGTTTTATATTTTGGTGCATCAAGACACTATTCACGTTATGATGGATCAGAAAATTTTCAATGAAGAATTATAGGCCTTATGCATCAGAACATGGATAGCTTCATGATGCAATTGCAATTTAATTTAGGTTGTCTGTGTGCCATGTGCATTTTCTTGATGCAAGGTTATCAAATATCACACTGCCACTGAAAGTTTTTCTCCTTTCCCCAAACCTTCATCTCTGGGAAAGCAATGTGATAGAGACATCCCAATGATAATATGGAGCTTGTAAAATCCACATGCATATATGCAGCCCATCTACACGCCACTCATATGCAGTGTGGAACAAATGCGAGGTCCAAATCATCCATCATATAGCCCCCACCATCCGGTCAACCTTGAAAATTTAAATAAAAAAATAAAAAATCAGGCGGTTAGTATTCTCGTTCTGTCAATTTAGATTTTCTCAGATGCCATGACATGCCACTTGGTCAAAGGCTTGAAATACTCAAGAACATACTCTGCCAAAAATCTTTCTCGTCTGTGGTATCTCAGTCATGTTATAGAAAGCAAGAAATTGAATATGTGGGATGAAGGATCCAGGGCTAGCTACTCAAGGCTTCGCTAATCAGGTATTTTTCTAGTTTCACTTCCGATTCCTTGGGCATGACCATTTTTATCCCATTTTGTAACCATGACATATGTAGATTCCCATTAAAATGGCATTCACCTTATTTTGCTAGCAGTGTCATTACTAAGATCATAATAACGGATTTTTGGTGCAACATAATATCTATAAGTCTGATAAATCATTGTTGAATACATGCCGATATTTCATTGGCAGTTTCAAGTTATTTTTTAAAAATCTTTTTCTTTTCTTTTGTTTTTGTTGATTGGCTGGTAAGCAAGGTTCAAATCTGAGACCTCAATGTTGAAATGCACCCTGTCTACCATTGATCTACTGGCTCAAATTCTTGCAGTTTTGCTACCATCTATTTTTATTTTCTCGCTGGTAGGATTTTTTTTTTTTTTTTTTTTTTTCTGATTGTTGTGGATGCTTATATTCATTCTTGTGGCAGGTTCAGCTGCACAGTATCCGTTCGTTGGTAGTTCAGCTAATTTAAATCTGCAACAACAAGTTGCTGGAAATAGCAGCTATGTTGATGTTGAATTCATCAATCCTGTGATTATGGCCATTAACAGAGGAAAGCTTCCACTGCCGATGACGCACCAGATCTCTCCCAACTGCAGCTCCAACATGTTGGTTGATTTCTCCGAGATGGACTAGAGGCTTCAGTTGTTGCAGTCAAGATCTAGCAATCTGAATTAGAATTCAATGATGACGGTTGATCAAAGCTCCAGTTGTTGAATTCTTTTTTTTTTTTTTTTGCCCAGATTTCTATTCCAAATAAAAACTAAAATTTCAATTTGAAAAGTGGGTGTGATTCTCATGTTTTTCTCCATGAAATGCAAGCCATTTGATCAATGGCCACTGAATATGCAAAGGTTTATAAATGGGTTAAAATAAATGATTTAGCCTCAATTATTGATAAATGATGTTAGAAATTGATTTTAGCCTTAGTTAATGCCAACAAAGGCTAAATCCATCTTTAGTCTCAGTTTTGCCTCAGTTACCTAAACTAAGACTATAACTCACGTGGCTAAAGGCTTTAGCCTCGGTTGTTGAGAACTAAGGTTAAAAATAGATTTAGCTTCGGTTGGAGGCAATTGAGGCTAAAATTTGGATTTAGTCTCAGTTGAAAACAATGGAGGCTAAAATTTTGATTTAGCCTCATTTTGAGAAAATTGAAGCTAAAAAGGTTTTTAGCCTCACTTGAAGAATTGAGGCTATAAAAGTCATTTTAGCCTCGGTTGCTAAAATTGAGGCTAAAGCCTTTAGCCACAGGGGTTTCAACCTCAGTTTGGATAACTGAGGCAAAACTGAGGCTAAAGGCTTTAGCCTCAGTTTTTAACCATTTTAGCCACAGTTTTGAACTGAGGCTAAAACCCTCTTTTCTTGTAGTGTGGGCTCACACCCCCCACATCAACATACCACCACTGGGGGTGGTGTTGGCAACACCACCTGATCTGCATCAAATGTAATTCAAGTTGTGAATATTTCATGGACTAAAAATTAAGAGTTTATTAAAAAATTAGACCTAAGGTCTGCCTTTATTAAGTAAATAGGCAACCTTTTCAAAACTTTTTTTTTAGACTTCTAATAGCATTAGGTCTTTTTTATGGAAAAAAATAAATGCCCTTGCTCATTCTCGATATATTTTTTTTCTTCCGTTTTCTAGAATAAAAAAGAAAAAGAAAAAAAAATGAATTTGAGAAAACATTTAATTTCTTCTTCTTCTTCTTCTTTTTCTTCTTTAGGTTTTTTTTTTTTTTTTTTTTAAAAATTTTATTTTTACTTTTCGTTCTTCTTCTTTTGTTTTCTGAAAATGTCCCTAGTCCTCTTTTTTTTTTGTTTTTTTTCTAAAAAAAGATAAATAAATTAGGAAAAATACAATTTTAATATCTTCTTCTTATTTAGAAAATAAAAAGAGAATGACAATAATAATATCAAACAAATAAAACAATTTATCTTCTTCTTTTTATCCTTGTTGTTGTTGTTGCTTTTCCTCCTTAAAAAAATAATTTTAAAAAAAAGACAAATAAATAAGAAAATTAACGAAGTAGGACTAAAGTGAGACCTACGAAGTGGGACTCATGAAGTGAGACAGACAAAGTGGGACTCGTGAAGTGAGACTATTCTAAGGGTACACACTTTGTATCTGAATTTCAGGGCGTGATAATTGGTCTTAGTTTTCAGTTCTCAATTACCTTTGTAAGGACAATGTCTCAATTCGTAGGCTTCAGATCATGGGTCTCAATTTGCGGTTCATTGTTTCCCTTAAAAGGACAGGGTCTCAGTTCGTGGGTCTTAGTTCATCGGTCCCAATTTGCAATTCCAATTGCCCTTGTAAGGACAAGGTCTCAATTCGCAGGTCTTAGACCATAGGTCTCAATTTGCATTTCACAGTTTCCTAGTAAAGACTAGATCTTAGTTCACGAGTCTCTATTTGAGGTCGCGGACCTAACCGAGTATCATGAACCAGCGCAGGATGAGAACTTGAGGACGAGTTCTTTTGAAGTGGAGGGGACTGATGTAGAGCGGGTCGGGGACAGTTTCATGGCCACGATGGATCAGAAAAGGTCCGGTTGATGACAAAACTGATCCAGACCGTCGGACCTTAGATCGGGCGTATCTCGTAATCCGGAATGAGTTACCTGACGTAAAATATATGATTTTGGGGTAGAACGAGCTACTTTACCCAACCAACCATGCTATGTCGGGTTGCGTAGCCCAGAATTGCAAAAAACCTCTAGATCGACGGTCGTTTCCCTGTTTTAATTTCGTTTTTACTATAAATAGTAAGTTTTAGTTTGATTATAACTCTTCATCCGTCGGGCTTAAGGAGTTGCGCCCAACGTGAAAAGAACTTAGAATAATTAGGAGAACGGTTTGGTGAAGCCAAATAGGACACTTACTATTTTTGGCCGAAAACCTTGCGCACTAGTAGACGTCACAACCGTCTATAAATAGTAAGTTTACTATTTATAGTAAGTCACGATTTTCTAGGAGTTTTAGTTGTAGTTTGATTCTGATTTCTTTCCCATTGCTTGGTATCCCTATTTAAAGGGTTGTGAACTAGTTTCTAGTAATCAATTAATCAATTTCAAATTTCTTAGAATTTATTTATATTTTCTGCTTTCTTTCCTCGTGGATTCGAGAAGTCTCTGTGAGGAGTCCAGAGAAGCTCCGTGGATTCGGAGTAGTTATCCTCATCACGTTCATATCCCTGCGTCAGGATCTCACTTTGTGGGCCTCGGTTCGTTAATTTTCTTCTCTTTTTTTTTTCAAAAAAAGAAAAAAGAACAAAAAGAACTGGATAAGTTGTTTTATATTATTTGATATTATTATTTTCATTCTCATTTTATTTTCTAAAGAAAAAAAGGACAATATTAAAAGTGCATTTTTTCTGACTTAATTTTCGTTTTTCAGAAAAAAGAAAAAGAAGAAAAATGAAAAAAGAAGAAGGAGAAGGAACAAGGGAATTTTCCAAAAAATGGAAGAAAAATAAATATTAAAAGTTTTTTCAAAATCATTTTTCTTTTGTTTTTTGTTTTTTTTTTTTTTGTTTTTTTTTTTTAAAAAAAAAAAAAAAGAAAATAAAGAAGAAGAAGAAGAAGAAGAAGAAGCGCACCCAGGAGGAACAGGGGCATTTTCTTCTATTAGAAAATTTTCTGCAATAAAAGTCTTTTAAAAAAATATTTGAAAAGGCGGACTATTTAATCAAGGCAGAGCAGTGGTCTATTTTGTTAATAAATTAAAAAATGAATGTTGTTTACATCACAATCGTAAGATTAAAAGTGGGCAGCCAGAATAGAAGTCCAACTGTACATATTCATTATACACGGGCGGCTCACGTGACAAGCGTACCTTCCTTGTTTTTAGTTCATGGCATGCTACCTAACAAATGGTCCCGATTCTCATCATGCATGATATCTGACCGTGAAAACCAGGCTCCGCATGGGGGCCATGTGGGGCCTACATTCTATCAAACCCCTCTCAAATACCTTGGTACGATAACTCGCGGAGTACCAAATTTTTTTCTCTTCTCTCCTTCAATATTCCGGGGACAACGGCTATAAATATTCAAAGCCCACCATCTCAAGCAACAACAAAGAAAAAGGCCGAAAAACAAAGAAAAAATAGTGAAAAGAACGAAGACCGAAGAATCAGAAGAGAAGAGAAAAAGAAAAAGAAATATAAGAAGGTTCCATGAATCAAGGGTCAGATCATGTGACCACCTGACCCACCCTCATAGGATTCCCGCATCGAAGGTTCTTGCATGTCTTGGGCTCCGAAAATCAACGCAAGAGAGCTGTATTTGACTAACCATACCCTATAAACTGTGTGAGTTAGTGAGTGAGAGAGAGAGAGAAAGAGAGAGAGAGAGAGAGAGAGAGAGAGAGAGAGAGAGAGAGAGAGAGAGAGAGAGAGAGAGAGCTTAGATTAGATTTCTCAACGTGAGGTAGATATAAAGATAATCCAAAAGAGTTTTCTTTCTCTTCTTGCCTTCTCTGTCTTCTCGGTGTAATAACATTTTTTTATAGAACTTGACAATTGCGAGGAAGCGGTTCTGGTGATGATGATCAGATTGGTTAGAAGAAGCGACATTGCGCGGAGATATGCAACATTGTGCTTGTGGGTGATTTTCTTGCAATTGTGTTTATTTCCTGTCGAAGCTCGATCTTTCCCGTCCTCCAGAAACCAGTTTCTTGAATTTGCACCACTTCCCGCCGTTTCCACGAGTCATGGGTTTGGAGTCGAAGATAAAGGTGATGTGGGGATGTTGATCGGAGACGAGAAGCGAATGGTCCACACAGGCCCGAATCCGCTCCACAACAGGTAGACCAATGCAACGAAATTTCGGCACTTGGGTTTCTTTTATTAACTATAGGTTATCAGTAGAAATGAATGTAATACCATATAAGTTCTTTTTTTATGTTTATCTTTTTCTTTTTGAATTTTGTTGAATGGAATTGCTTGAGAGGTTTCTTGAGTGTAGCAAGGTTAGAGAAGAGAATAATCATGGAAACAATGGCACAGCTAAAGGACTGTGTTAATGCTCTGGTGTACGAGCAGCTTCCTGCACCTTCTGTTATAATTCATGAACAGAGAGTTAAATGCTAGTAATATCTCTCTCTCTCTCTCCTCTCTCTCTCTCTCTCTCTCTCTCTCGCTCAAATCATTAGCGATCCAAAATCCCTCTCTCTGTTCTCAAATCATTAGCAATCCAAAATCATACTCGACCCATACAAGTTAGTATGGGACAAAACAAAATCCTGAACGCTCATTAGGAGGGCCTCACTTGGTACATGACATGGCCCGAAAATCAGACTTTTCCAGTACTCAGATGGCATGCACTTCTACTTCAAATGTGGACCGTTAGTACTTTTTATCTATGTATGATGTAGCCCGCCTGAGAGCCAACCAGCCTAATTTTTGTGTCACAGTACGTACGCCTCAGGGCCCATTAGATTGTAAGGTCATGATCTCTCACACACGTGCAACATTGACAGTTGGGGGGATTCGGATGGCCACGTTTGTACTAAGTGGCAAAAGACGTAATTATCAGTGTGTGATATTTTTTGAGCGTGGGGTGTGGGAGATCTTCTTTTCTGCTTTTGTCTTCTTGTGCTTGAAATTTGCATGGAGAAGAAGGCGTCGGATTTAAATATTGGATAGGTGGAGTTTGATTGTTCCACTTTGATGATGGGCAGGTCTATCTGTTTGACTTAAATGTGCCATCTTCCTTGTACCTCACACCAGCTATATAGCTGCTGTCGGTACGTGTCGTCCTAAGACGAGCAGTGACACTCCTCGAGCTCCGATTTCGAAGGAGATCAAAGTTACATGGGACTCACAGTTATGTATTTATTATATCTATACCATTAATCTATTTTTAGAGATCATTTTAGAGCATTATCCAAAAACTGAATCATATCCGAAGATCATCTGGACCACTCTATAAATAACAGCGGAGATAATGATTTTCACCATTAAACAATTTTTAGGGCACACCATAACGTTTATTTTACATCCAATTTGTCGATAAGGTTACAAAGACCTTAACGGAGAGGAAAAACAAATTTCATATGGATCCAAAACTTCTGTAACCTTAAAAAGGATTTCAATGGTAGACGCTCAATCCCCGCTAGTTTTTACAATGTGATCCACTTGATCTTTAAATATGTCTTATTTTTCGTCTCAAGACTCAAGTACAAGCTCGTCGAATGGATGGACGGTTTGGATATAAGACATATCTCATTATCAGACCCACTGAACTTGCTGGCGTCAATACAGCTGGTGTGAGTACACCAGCCAATCCGCTTCCCTCTCAAGGGGTAGGCTGGTCTTGTGGCCCCACACGCTTTCTCATCTCAAGGCGCCTTGTATGTTAGGGCTAGGAGATAAGATTGTAGACCCTGCCCGGAGTACCCGACTGTATCCCATGGATCCGACTTGATTTAAAGGGTTCGGATCCGGATCTTGGACCTGGTTAAAATTTACAAATCAGTAGGGTTTTGAAAATCTTGCAACATTATTGCAATAATATAGTTAGATATTTATCACACTAGCTGTGTACGCATCTTAGAGAGCTCATATTTGTGTTGTCGAAATGGCATATGTGCATGCAATCTAATCCATCCATTTAATCGATATAAGCATGTTAACCCAAGCATGGACCAGGACGACCCAACTTGATTCCAGACAAGGACAAATTATCGAATGGGTACCCTAAACACATCAGATCTGGGTTTAAAGTACTCGTAAAGGGAACCCGGACTGAAGGAAACTGGATCGGGCAGACCCGAACATGATAATATTCGATACCGGTACTATAAGGGCCTGGTTAAATTGAGTTTAAGCTTGCACAACATTTTTCCAGACGCATGTAATGTATTTTGAATTTCTCATAGAATATAAAACAATAATTCTTTATAAATATTTCGTCAGAACTTGATAAGCAAAATAAAAATAAAGATATGAGAAAAATTTTATGATGTATTTTTTTTTAATGATTTATTTTGTATACATTCCTTCCTTGCCATTAATTGATCCCGCGAATAATGTACACATCCATCTCGAAACAACACTTCGTTGACTTATTTCATCAAACATTTGATGAGCAACATCAATATTATCAAAATAATTGAGTCACCGAGCTGATTCGAACCGGGTCAATTCGAGGTGAGGTTCTATTTGTGCCAAGTCGAGCTTGGGCAATTACTCTTACTCTAGTGGTAGACTCTCAGGAGTTTCAACACTTGCTTAAGGGTTCGAGTACCCATAGGTGGTGAAATTCCACTACTGTGTGAGTGTGTGGTGGTGTGCGTGCGTGTGTTATTTTTTTGAAAAAGAAAAGCTCAAACTTAACTTGAAAATTTATCGAGCTCAAAAAGCCAGCCCGACCTGGTTCGAATCCAACTTCGAATTGGGATGACACGAGCTTTTCTGAGTCAAGTCGATCGAGCCGACTGAGCTAATCGACTGGTGTACAGCTCTAATTCTATAACCCGACTTGTTTAGCCCTAGCTGAACCTATTGTTTTAGAAACGGTGGTGACTAAATTGTTTTAGAAATGGTGGTGACTAATGCACCGTACACATGGTGTACATGCAGCGAGATTCCGGACTATGTACATCTAGGGGCCTAGTATGGACGAAACATAGTTCCAGAATCCAATTGATTAATGGACTGGTCTTTGAATTCCGAATCTCGCCTGTTAAATTTTGACCGTTGAATATTTGTTATTCGCCATCTGTTTGGTAGTCAGAAATTGAGTAATCAAAGTCACTAGATGAGTCCTATCTTGGGTCAGTGCTTCATCAACAACGAGCCCCACAATCTGGACGGTCTGGATTCCCAAACAGCCATGCATGTTAACGTTGCTGAGTCAAAATGATTGTGGACAATCACCTTAGTCTAAGGCCCTTATGGGTCCTTGCTCTTAGCCGGGTGGTAGACTCTCCGGAGTTTCAACACCGGGTCAAGGGTTCGAGTACCCACAGTGGTGAAATCCCACCGCGTGCGTGTGTGCGTGTGGCGTGAGTGTGTGGGGGTGCGTGTGCGTGTGTAAAAAAAAAAAAAAAAAAAAACACGTCTGAGGCCCTTATATTAATACCTAGTTGTGCGTACATTTATCAAGATGTTTATTTATATATTAAAATAGAAATGTTTGCGTCCATTGACTAAGTTTATGTTCCCTAGAAAACCAGCTTTCATGTCCACAAGGTGAAACCTATTAAATGAAACTTCGACTTCTTATGATTATTATAATACAATCTCATTTATGTATTTTTTTTTGTAAGAGTGGGGCTGGGTTTCCGTCATCCAGACCGTTGATACAATTTGACCCATGATGGATGGATTACGACCTTTTTTTTCTGATTGGATATATAATCTCCATCAATCGATTGCTGTTATTCGAAACCATTGTTTTATTTTCTCCTAGCCATTTATTTTTTAAGCAGTTCCTACCTATTGCCGATTCTTCACATTAATGGTCTGGATTCCCGACCAATGGGCCCTACATTTACAAACTAGTGCACCGAGAAGAGACGTTATAGTTCCTCCTACTATAATATAATATGATATAACAGTGACATGTGATCCGGGTGTGAAAACACCCATACTGGAATCATAGTGATATATCTTGTTCTCGATCTGCTATTTATGGGCCCTAAATTTCTTGGAAGATTTTCGAGTTTCGAGGTTACCGTGGGGATCATATTGGGAAAATCTCTCAAAAAATAATAGCATTTAAAAACATTTATTTAAATTATTATAATAAATGTTAATTTAAAATAAATATTTATATTACACATTCATAAACTACAAATTTTCAATTTAATATCGCGACTATATCATTTAGGGGGTGTTCGGTGCATGGTATTAGATGACATTAAGTGGTATTTTATTAAAACAATGTATTTATTGTATGTGATAGGGAATGTCCCCTGTTACCATAAGATACCACGGGACAAACATAACTCCATGCTGCGTTTGTGTCATGGTGGCATTCAGTTGTCCATTTGTTAGCGATTAAATATATATTTAAATTACTATAATAAATGTTAATTTAAAATATATATTTATATTACACATTCATAAACTACAAAATTTCAATTTAATATCGTGACTATATCATTTAGTGTATTTCTTGCAGTATTTTAATAATCGATGTTTATCACACAGTGAATTTTGAGTACAAGGCATTTCATCTACACATCAATACATGGACCTAAGTAGTACCTGGAGATGAGATTCGAGTGGTCCATGAGTTGGGTCGCATAACTTTGATGACCTGAACACAATTTGAACCATGTAGATTAATAAGTGGGCCATGATTTATAAAAGAAATAGATAGATGTAAAAACTTATGTCAATCTTTTTTTAAGTTGTAATGCTATTTTTCACTAATTGAGTTTGCAACATACAAAAAATGATGGTAACTCATGGTTCTCACATGCGACACTTGGGTTCAGCGGTTCAGACCATTCAGACGATAAATGACGCTGACCAGGCAATGATTAGCAAATGGATTGTATTATTAGAGTGCTTTTAATTTGGTGCAATATTGTTCAATATACCAAAGAATTATTGGATCAATCAAAGCACGCTATGATGTTTTTGGTTGATCAAGATCTGTTTTGGTTGACTAACAAACTCTGTTAATGTCTCGGTCAACCGAAGGTGTGACTGAGTGAAATATATAAGTACAAATTTTATTTTATTTTTTCTAATTTCATACAGAAGTGTATAAATACACTTCTAATAATTACTCAATTAGGGAGAACATGCTTTTAATTTGGTGTTGTGTTGTTCAATCGACCAAGGAATTCTTGGGTCAATCAAAGAACGCTGTGATGTTTTTAGTCGACCGAGATCTGTTTTGGTTAATCGAAAAACTCTGTTAGTGTCTCGGTCAACCGAAGGTGCGACTGAGTGGAATATATAAGTGTGGGTTTTTGTTTCTAATTTCGTACAAAAGTATATAAATATGCTTCTAATTACACAATTAGGGAGAACGAAATGTGCTTAGCATGTCTTCAAAGGTTTTGAGGGAGAAGTTATGGTTTCTCATCTATAAGTTCTTCCATCTCTTATAACTTTCTATTCACGGTGGATTATTTTGTCGCTTGGTGCCATGGTTTATCCCCCTAGGATTTTTCCACGCAAAATTTGTGTGTTCTCGTTGGCTGCTTGAATTTTTCTTTCCATATTATGTTGTGTGATTCCGTCTGAGGTTGCTTTCACACTGAACAAGTCGTGTAAGGGCTTGTTTTGTCCCCAACAAGTGGTATCGGAGCGAACATTGGGTTTTCAAATAAAATTTGAGATATGTCATCGAAGATATCAAATGTAAAGTTCGAGATAGACAAGTTCATAGGTAAAAATAATTTTTAATTATAAAGGTTGAATATGAAAGCCCTCCTAATTCACAAAGGTTGTAGCAAACACTCCTTGCAAAGCGAAACTAATGTAGAACATGTCACAGATACATTCTTAACATAGTTGGGCCAAAAGAAGGTGGACCGTAAATTGACTGTAACTTTTGATTTAGGTATTGTTACGAGGCACGCAACCTATCAATCTTTACTGAAACGGGCCATACGAGGTAATTGAATCACAGAGTGGGTCGCGTCTATCCGTTTCTCTAGAAAACATGTGCTTTCAACTCAAAAATGAAAATTTAGTAAAAAAATTACTATTTTTAATAATTATGATTTTTTTAATATTTTTTATTTTTAGAGTTTTAGATTTTCTTTTATTTTAGAAATTAACTTTTAATCATGATAGGACTCTTCTAGCAAAAGCTTATTTGGAATTTTTATTTTTAGAAATTAGGTTTTAGAAGAGTTGTATTAGAATTAGGATTTTTTTATTAAAGTTAGGATTTTGGTATTTTTGGTAATTACAAAATTTGGTTTTTTTTTTTCTATATTAATGGTGTAATAGACATAATATACACATTATACATTTATCCATTAATGAAATTTTGATTTCTAGAATTATTTCTAGTTCTTATTTTTCTCGTGGATTTGAGGTATCTTTGTGAGGAGTCCAAAGAAGCTCCATGGACTCAGAGTAGTTATCCTAGAGGAAGATGGTGCTCGACCTCTACACGTCCTTCCCTGCGTCAGAAACGTTGTGAATTAATGAAAGAAGTGGATTGTGATGAATTTGTTCAGAGGGCATTTAACGCAATTTAATTGTGCTTGGTCGATGAAGTTCTTTATAATGTCATCAATGACATGATCACTGCAGGCCTACGAGCAAAGTAAGAGAGCATCTACATGATGAAGTCGCTCTCCAATCATCTATATCTGAAGAGATAGTTGTATAATATAAAGATGACGAAAGAGTTGGATCTCTCTGAGCATATCAACGCCTTCAACAAACTGATTTGCAAACTGACAAGTGTGGATGTGAATTGATCGATGAAGAATACAAAGCCTTATTTTATTGACATCTCTTATGAATTTCTATGAGTATCTAGTGGATACTCTATGCCATAGTAGGGATACCTTTGACCATGATACCATTATCTTATCCCTTCTGTTGAAGCAATAACAGTGGGGAAGGTACATCTACGGGTGCACTAGTTACTAAGGGAAGATCGTCTTAGTGAGAGAAAGAAAAGTTGCGATTGAGGTCTAAGTCAATGGGTAAAAGGAAGTTGAAGTATTAAAATTGTGGTAGGAAGAGACATAAAAAGAAAGACTGTCCAAATCCAAAACTTAAAAAGATGAGAAATTAGATAATTCACTGAAGGAGGCCAATTCAGTGGAATCCAATGAAGGCATGAGTGGTTGTGACGTATTATCTCTGTCTAAGGTTGGACACTTGTATAACAAATGAATTTTAGATAGGGGGCATCATACCATATGTGTCCTCATCGGAGTTGGTTCATCACGTACAACGAGTATGATGGTGGTCTGGTTCTTATGAGAAATAATCATGCCTGTAAGATTATAGGAATTGGTTTGGTTCACATCAGAATGTATGATGAGGTGGAGCATACTCTGATCAATGTAAGGTACATCCAAGATTTAAAGAAGAATATGATATCTGTAGGAGCACTTGAGGCACTTGGATGCAAATTTGCTGGCTACGAATGTATCCTGAAAGTTTCAAATGGGGCACTCACTATTATAAAGGCATAGAGGAGTGTAAACCTTTACAAGTTGATCGGGAGCACTATATCGAGTGGAACTACAACGTCTGTAGCAGAATCCATGTCCACATGAGCGAGCGCGGTATGAAGATACTTCTTAGTCATGGTTTGATTCCTAACTTTAAAAGTTTTGATTTAGATATACGTGACAATTGCATATATGAGAAGTATTCAATATTATCCTTTAAAACTGAGAAACATGTTAGTAAATATTAGCTTGATTATGTGCACTTAAATGTGTGAGGGCTGTCACCCATTGTTTCTGGAGGAGTGTCATCATTCTTTATCACATTACTTGACGACTTCTCTAGAAAGGTTTGGGTTTATTTCATGAAATATAAATTTGATATTTTTGTCACTTTCAAAGTATGAAAGGTAATGGTTGACAAGTAGATAGAGCGAAAGTTGAAAATTCTAAGGACCAATAATGGTGGAGAGTTTACTTCTAAGGAATTTAATCATTATTATAAAAAGAAGGGGATCGTGAGGCATACACCATAGTAGAATGCTATGGAAGAATGTGTGAATCAGACTCTTTTAGAATGAGCCTGAAGTATATTGAGTAATGTTGGGTTAAGAAAGGAGCTATGGGCTGAGATAGTTAACATGGTTTGCTATTTCGTGAATTGATCTCCATCTATGTTGATTGATTATAAATTTCAGAAAAAGTATGCAATGGTCGAAAAGTTGACTACTCGGACTGCGCATATTTGGTTGTGATTCTTATTATTATGTACCATCAGTTCAGAGAGATAAACTATAACAGATGACAAAAAAGTATACTTTTGTCGGCTATGATGATAGCATAAAAGAATACAGATTATATGATTGAATTTCATATAAGATCATATTTAGTCAGGACGTCAAATTTGATGAGGGTTCATTGGTCTACAAGAATGAGTACACATAAACAAAAAAAAATCGGTTGTGGATGTTGAAACACTTGAAGAAGCTAAGCCACAAGAAGATGTACATAAAGAGGTGGTGGCACCACCTGTTGTTGAGACTTAAATATTGCATATTTAACCCTTCAATTACATTAGTTTTCTTGGTATTTAATTGATAATTTAATTTTATTATATACGTTCTTGTCATGCAAGGTGATTCGAAAGCTTATGATAAATATGCACTTAAAAGAATGGATTTAGAGTTCAAAAGAAGATGATGAAGAATTGGAGATTTGGAAGTCATTAATGAAAAATTCACATGCAAAAGATCTAAGGAAACCAAGTGAGGAATGAGGAGAATCAAAGATTTGAAGTGAAAATTTGGCTAGCCCAAGCTTGAAATTTGGCTAGCCCGAGAAAGTTCAGGTGAAATTTAAGCAACATTTTCTTTTGGAATTTGTGGGAATTCGGCTAGCTAAAGGTTACGTAGATTTTATGCAGAGTGCGTCAATTTGAGGCTGTTTACGAATTTTTTCAACTCGGTGCATAAGTTGGAGTTCCACAACTATAAATAAAAGTCCCTTGGATGCTCCAAAGCATCTTCTAGTGTTTGGAAAGGGATAGGAGGCCTAGGAGGAGTGTTGACAATGTTCTTCTACTTCGATTTCATCATGGGTTATAGTTGATTTTTTCTTCTTTTTTTTTTTTCTTCTAGGATGTTAGTCTTCTTAGGTTAATCTCTTAGCTAAGGCTATGGGATGAAACTTATAGTTTATTTTGATGTTTATCTTGCTTTGATTCAAGTTTATGTTGAACTTCATTAATTTTTAGTATGATTTAAGGAATATTTTTAGTCTTCTATGATTTGTTGTGACTCAAATTACAATAGATGTTGTGATGGCTTTGAATATCTTCTTTTCCTGTTTTGAGATTGTGAGATTGGTAAATCCTGTTTTTCACCATCGTCTTTTGGGCAAGGTAGGATGATGAAATCCCTTCCAATCATCACAATACTCCTTCATGTGTGGTTAGGTCAATGAAGAGTTCAGATTTGGTTTAATTGTTTCATCATCCGATTGGATATGATAGGATTTCAATTCCAATTAAGTTATCATTGAATCAAGTAGATTAATGTTGAGATTGCTATAAGTGGATTCCTGGATCCTTAGTCTTTTTATCTTTATTATTTTAAAACCTTTTTCTAAATTGCTAGATTAAAAATCCATACAAACTAAGTTAGACTTAGATTAGTTCTAGATCGTGTTCCCCATTCCCTGTGAATTCTACTTCGTTCTCATCGAGTTATTACTACATCGCTACCCTATACTTGGGGTTGTGAACACCTGTCAAGAAAAATCCACCAAGGAATCATATATTACCATTGAGATATATGAGTGAATCAAATGTTATGTTTTCCCTCATTATAAATGAGAGGAATCTGTCTACCTTTCATAAAGCATTAAATGACATATAGGCTGAGAAGTGGATGATGATGATGCATGATGAGGTGGATTCTCTGTACAAGAATAAAATGTGGGAGCTGGTGGAGCTACCCTTTAGGAGGAAAGTGATCAGGTGCAAGTATATTTTTCATAAGGAACTGAATAAGTATAAGGAGAGATTTAGTGCGAATGGCTATACTCAGAAAGAATGTATCAACTTTGGTGAGATAATCGTGCATGCGGTCAAGAAAGTATTTATCAAATTTGTATTGACATTGGTTACTAAATACAATCTAGAACTGGAGCAGTTAGATGTGAAGACTGCATTTCTACACGAGAAACTAGAAGATCAAATTTTCATGAAGCAACCAAAAATGTTCGGGGTGCAAGGAGCAGAGAATAAGCTTTGTATGTTAAAGTGGTCATTGTACGACTTGAAATAGTCACACAATTAGTCGTACAAAAAGTTTGATTCTTTCATGTTGAGATAACAGTTTATCAGAAGTGAGTTTGATCGTTATATCTATTTTAGATCACTAAGTGATAGAAAATTCAATATTTGATATTGTATATTGACAATATGCTTATCGTCAGTCATATCATGTCTTAAGTCAACATATTGAAGGCTCGGTTATCCAAGATATTTAAGATGAAAGATTTTGGGGCTGGAAAAAGGATTCTCAATATTGACATACATAGAGACAGGGAAAGGAGTAAGGTATGGTTGTTTCGGGAAGAATATCTTGAGAAAGTCTTGGTCAAGTTCGTACTTGATAAGGCTAAATGGTTAGCATATCCCATGCTGCTCACTTTCAACTTTCTTCGAAGAAATGTCCTACGTTAGATAAACAAAAGTGATATATATCTTGTGTGCCCTACTCGAGCACGGTTGATAATCTTATATATGACATGGTCTGTACAAGACCAAATATTTCACATGTGGTGAGTGTTGTGAGCAGATACATGTCAAACATTGGCAAGCAACACTAAGAGTTGTGAAATGATCACTTCATACGAAAGTGTATAAATAGCCTTTTAATTATGTAATTAGGGAGAATGAAAGAAGATTAGTTCATTTTCAAGGATTTTGAGAGAGAATCTAGGGTTTCTCATATGTAAGTTATTTCGTCTCTTGTAACTTGATATAAGAAATGATGAAAACCCCAAGTGTAGGGCTTCGATATAATTTTAACTTGGTGAGACCGAGATCGAATCCATAGGGACTTATAATTGTGCATTCACTGAAACACTTTAGAACTAGAATTAAATTTAAAACTAACCGTAGAAATGGATTAGAAGTAATGATTGAAGCTAGATAATTTAAAGAGAAAATCAATAAAGCAAAACACTAGAGCACCAATGATCCACTTTTAACCATTGTTAGTGCCTAATTCAGTTGATTCAATTATATAACTCAACTGGAATCAAAGTATTATCCTATCTAGCTGGATAATTGAGCGGTAATTCATCATTCACAAACCAAAATAGATTTTGAACTTCAATTAATTTCGTTCCCACATAAAGTACCAAAGTATTGATTGCAGGAAATTCAAAGCATCTACCGTGCCCTTAGTCTACGATAGATTAATGAATTTTATAAATTAATCCCTTGCAAAAGAGATAAGCAATTAATATTAGCTTTCTTAAGCATCTAAAGTGCTCAGAGTCGATAATGGATTAAAGTAAACCAAAACTAAAGCTTTATTCAAACTGATATCAATGAATTGTTCAACATTCAAACTAAATAACTTGAATTAAAGTAAACTAGAATATTAAAAACCACCACAAGCTTCACCTCTTAGTCGTATCTAAGAGATTTAGCCAACCATCATCATGATTGAACTAAACTTTAAGAAAAATATGAAAAAAACTTATAACCGAAAGATTATTAAAGAAAAACAGTTTCATGGACACTCTGTAACTCCTTGCTCTCTCTCTCTCTCTCTCTCTCTCTCTCTCACTCTCTCTCAAACCCTAAATCATACTTAGAAAAGCCTAAATCACCCCTTAATATATACTTGATTCGTATCGACTTAGAACTAACTTCAAAAGTTTACACTTTGTTACGTTTGGTCACACTGACTATATCCTTCTATCGCATTGAATTTGTTTCTCTGTTACAACCGATTTTTCTTAAATTTCTTCTAAAGTCCCTGTCTCCCTCAGGTATGACCAAACCCTTCTTTGTTTATATCGATCATAGCTTTGGTGGGACCGAATGTCAAGCCGAATTACATTTGAAAGTTAATATTTCTTGCTGGACAGTTCTGTGCACTTTCGGTCGCACCGAACCCAACCTCAAGTGGCATCGAATAGTTTGTCATTTCTATTAATGCACTTTGTGATTTTTCTAGTCTTTTCTCTCTCCTCTGTACTTGTTTTCTTTTATCTTTGGCACTTGAATTCTTCAATATTGACTTCCATAAATTCAATCATTCACTTGGTCATTATTTGAGCATTAAATCATCTATTTAATCATTCTTTTCATCTTAACTCTCTAAATCACCTTGCATAGCAAAATACACGTAATTAGATCAATTTAACTCAATTATGTGTATAAAACCAATGCACAATAAGAAAGAAATATTAATATTTCATACTCAACATAACTTTTTGTTCATAGTGAATTATTTTGTCGCTTGGTGCCGTGGTTTTTTTTTTTTTCCGCAAGAGTTTTTCCACGTAAAATTCGTGTGTTTTTGTTGATTGTTGGAATTTTTCTTTCTCTATTACATTGTGTGATTTCGTCTAAGGTTACTTTTGTGTCGAACAAGTCATATTAGGACTCGTCGCGTCCCAACAGTTCATGTATTAAAAATACCATATGGTGTGGTTCAAATTCAAAAGAAAAATTAGATGGCTAAAATTATCTTCTTTGTGTGAATTTTCATGAGTTAGCTCAGTGTAGCCTTGCTGACATTGTACACCCGATCATCTAGACCCATATGGTGGATAACTTTGATCCACCTAATGAAAATCCTATTGCATTGTGAGGCTCGTATCCTAGCCCGTACTGTTCCATAAGCTTCCGTGGTCCTGCCGATTGAATTCCGGCGACCCGCGATCTATTTTCGGCATTTGCGCGAGATCCTGAATCGTGTCCCATATATCAGAGTTAGATCGACCCGAGACTTGTAGCCTTGCGACTGCGCCGTCGCCGCGTCTTGCGCACCGAGGCGATACTCAGGCCAGGAGATGTGGGCCCGCATTCAGTTCGAGGAAACGCCGTGCGTTTATAATCCTAAGAGAATCTCTACAACATGTCCCATCAATCACCACATCATGTCAAGTACAACACCATCCCCAAAGTCAACTGTTTCTCTTACACACCCTTACATGTCAAGTACACATCACTTACTCCATCACCCATCCCTCTCTCTCTCTCTTACATCCCATCCTCTCTCTCTCTCTCTTTACATCCCATCCTCTCTCTCTCTCTCTCTCTCTCTCTCTCTCTCTCTCATTTCCCCATTTTCAAGCAAGTAACCCCATGAGAGGAGCAAACGTTCAAGCTCCATGAGAAAGCTAGGTGTGGCCCACCTTCCTATCTCCCATCCCCACCCTCCAAAACCAATCTCGACCGTTGAATCTTAACCATTGGAGCTATAAAAATGCGTTGATGAAAGAAGGAAGAAGAGATCTTGAGGTGGGTGATTTTACTAATTGATTTTGTGATTTGAGGGCCCACATATGTGAGACCCATCTTGATGTATGCATTGTTTAGGGAGGGCCCATAGTGGCGGGATCCCTCCCCTTCACTGATTTCTCTCCCTTTTTCTCTATTTCTCTCTCTCTTTCTCTTCCTTTTGATGTGTGGCCCACCATGATGTTGGACGGTGGAGATCCACTATACGATAATGTATGAGTTTTAATCCACATCATCCATGGCTTGGATGAGGGGCCCACATGACGTACGTGCTTCATTCACACCGTCCATCCCGGACCCCAGGCCATGGGCCCGGAAGGAGGCAGATGCAAATCTCAGGTGGAAGCACACCATGTTGTGCCTAGCACATGGGACTCACCCACCATGAAAGAGGTTTGGCTGGTCCACCACCACCACACCAGCTATTAGCAGATGTGTTTACATCAGCAAGTGGATCAAATCCCCACCATCCATCTATTTGCATCCAGACCGTTCGTCTGATGGATGGTGGGCCAGTAGCCGCTGCTGTTGTACACCCATGTCAGCAGCTGTGTGACATGTTAGTACACACTCCATGTTAGCCAACCCCGTTAGGGATCGATACCAAGACCTCAAGTGTTGAAACGAAGTATCTCCACTCAGTCTGCCAGTTGAGCTATGGATATGGGCATTTTAATACCCCACCGTCCATCTGTTCTTCATCCAAACCATCCATTTGATGGATAGTGGGCTAGTACCTGTAGCAAATAGCTGTTGTACTTGCATCAGCAAGTTCTGTGGATCATATCCTGGACCGTCCATGTTTGGACCCTACCATAATGCATGCGTTGCATCCAGACCGTCCATCAGGAGGTGGCCAACAGGCTTGGATGATATTAAAAATATGATGAATATAATATATATATATTATATATATATAATATATATATATATATATATATTATATATATATATATATATATATATATATATATATATATAATGATATATGGTGGGTCCCACGTGGACCTACCTTTTGGAAAGTGGATTGGCTGGACTTGCACACACTAGCTATATAGCTTAGTAACGTCACCAAGTTACGTGGGACCCATTTTGTCTGTAATATCAGCACCGTCCATCTGTTTTGAGCTGGACTTGGGAACCCCCTTAGTGTATGTGATCTCCACGTCGTCCATCTGTTTGGCAGTGGGTGGGGCTGACCAAATGTATGTGTCCCATCCACGCTGGCCATCAAAACAGTTGGTGGGGCCTGCTGTGATGAGTGTGCGGTCCACACTGTCCAGCTGGGACAGTGCCGTGCGCACATAATATAATGTTGCATCCACACCATCCGATGGGCTAGACGTGGCCCACCATGCTGTACATATTTCATCTATGCTGTCCAGTCCAGTTGGACGTGGACCCTATCTTGATGTATATCCACACCATGCATCCAAGGGGCCTTGATGTATGTGTTTTAACCCGCACGTCCAGGGTTGTGGCCCACCTTGATGAATGCATTGTATGACTAGGCTACCCATCCGTCTTTCTTGAACCATGGGCTGCGCCATTATGGCCCATGTGCTAAGGCCCATTGTTATGTATTCGGGGCCCATGGGTTGAGGCCCATTGTGATGTATTCAAGGTCCATGGGTTGAGGCCCATTGTGATGTATTCGGGGCCCATGGGTTGAGGCTCATTGTGATGTATTTGAGGCTATTGGGTTAAGGCCCATTGTGATATATTTGGAGCCCATGGGTTAAGGCCCATTGTGATGTATTTGGAACCCCATGGGTAGAGGCCCATTGTGATATATTTGAGGCCAATGGGATGAAGCCCTTTGTAATGTATATTAAGCCCGTGTTAGAGGCCCATTGTGATGTATATGTGGCCCATATGATGCGGCCCACCTGATGTATGAGAGGTCCATGGATGTGACCCATTGCGATGTGTATTAGGCCTTTGTGTGAGGCCATAGGCCCACTATATGTTTAACTCTATGTGGGCCACTCCTTGGGAGCAATGTTGGTTGAATGTCCACATTGATGGGCAATGATGGTTGGATGCCCACGTTGTGACCTTCCCTTAGGCCTTGTTAGACCCATTCTCACTGATTGCCGACTCCGATTACCGATTCCGATTGTCGATTCCGATCGTTGATTCTGATTTGTCGAGACTGAGTCCGATTGACGAGGCCGATTCCGATTTGTCGAGGCCGATTCCGATTGTTGAGGCCGATTGTATAGGCCGATTCTGATTTATCGAGGTCGATTGTATAGGCCGATTCTGATTTGTCGAGGCCAATTGTATCGGCTGATTCCGATTGTTGAAGCCGAGTATCAAGGCTGATTTCGATTTGTCGAGGCCGATTCTGATTTATTGCGGCCGATTGTATAGGTCAATTCCAATTGTCGAGGCCGAGTATCGAGGCGGATTCCGAGTGTCGATTCCGATTGTAGAGGCCGACTTCGATTGTTTAGGCCGATTTCGACTGTCAAGACTGATTGTCGAGACTTATATGATGTACATGCGACCCGTAGTTGAGGCCCATTATGATATGTATTAGGCCCATGATGCATGGCCCATTTGATGTATTCAAGACCCATGTGTAGGGCCCACACGTCATGTATTTGAGGCCCATGGACAAGTGTAACGCCCTGAAATTCGGGGGTCGAGTTTGAACTCAACTCCCGAGTTCCAACGCATCACTTATGCAACATACACGATGCCGGTTAAATGTTGTCTGAGTTAGCGCAATAAACATGAATGAGATTAAACCAAAACAGTAATTCATACTCCAATTCAATTGCATTTAAAAGCAGCGGAAGACTGAAATTTTATATTCAAGTAGGTAAAGTAACAAAATTTTCTGAACTCCAGAGTATGAGTACTAGCTGAGCACCAATATACATGTACTGTTTGTAAGTCAAAAACCCAAAATACATCCTCAAAAGAGGCCCCGAGAATCCCGCGATGCAGCCGGCCTAAGCGTAGCCGTCAGAGTACTGCATGAAGGAGAACTCCTCCTAGTCCTCATCAACGTCGGGCTCTGGCTCCTGAACCAAGGCGCCCTCTAAACCTGCGACAGAGTCTGGTTGGTGTGTGCAACACCGTCCCGTAACGTGGGAGTGAGTAGCTAACTTAGTGGAACAATAATGCATAAGTTAACATGTTATCAAATCAACCAAGCAGTAATGATAAAGCAGTACAAATCAAACATTTCTAACTACTCTTGTTAAATGCAAAAATGATATGACATGATGCTATATGCCCTTGCCAAACCACCCTCAAGCGACATCATCTTACGTTCGCGAATGCTTAACTCCCTCAGTGCGCCACATCTACAAAGCATATGCGGTGCGATGATGCTCATGTTTTCCAAGTTTTTATTAGTCCATTTCAATCAGCAGTATTGGGAAACTAAGGTACCTCCCTTGTATCATTCCCAACATGATCCATTCTAGGGTCGTCAATCCTAGTTATTCTCATACGATGTTATGGTTTGAGAAGCTTAGTGATGGCATCGCAAAGGGCTCGTCACCCGTCAGCGCGGATACAGATCTTACCGTATGCGGCTCAATTGCTGGCCGTCAGCTCGAGTACAGGTCTCACCGTACTCGGCTCAATCATTAGCCGTCAGCTCAAGTACAGGTCTCACCATACTCGGCTCAACTCACACTCTAGTTGCTGTGAAAGACACGCGGCCAATCACAGACCCTTGGAGTGTACTCGATGATACCACGGAGGACTCGTCGCCTGTCAGCACGAGCACAGATCTCACCGTACTCGGCTCTCGCCGCAGTATCGACAGCTCGAATACAGTGTCCCATACCACCGTATTCAGCTCACGAGATAGTTGCGCAATGGTCACTACGGGGAGGCACATGGCCCTAGCATAGGCCGACAGCTCAACTACGGTGTCCCATACCACCATGCCCGGCTCATGCGTCTTAGCGGATCTAGGTACCATGGTTAAACAGGAATCACCACTGGTAAGTTTGGTACCCTAGGTTCAAGCAGTAGCGACCAAACAGGATGAACACACAACTACACTTCGGTTTCGTTGGCGAGCCTGACTGGCTCGAGCGCACCACAAGTTGAACGATATGGAGCGCAAAAGCACTCCGCGTGGCCAACCACTATCGCCAACCGAAGTACGACTCGGATTCGCCGGACCCGTCCTTTGTGGCGACATGAATCTCAGCCACAATCACAAGTCTGGTACCGAGTGTTTGGACTATATTCATAGTCCCAAACTCAAACAGTTTTCATCGTTAGCATGTGAAATAAGGCATGATAAACAAGCAATACAAGCATGTTAGTAGGCATGTTATAAAGCATGAAGTAAAATATGAAGTCAAGCATGTTGCAAAGCATGTTGTAATGCATGTAATAAAGCACTATCCCCATAGGGATACAATTGTGTGTGCAATACAATTAAGTGGTTGCGGTGAACCACCGCATGGAGGGGATCCTACATGTCTCTAAGGGAGTTGGAAAACCCATATCAGCGCCTATCTAAGGCACTAGTACATACACATGTACACATACATACACTTATACAAACACTTAGAATACACCTTTCCAACATACATGACATATGTTAGGCAAGTTCGTGATTGGGCTGTCCCTAAGCCTCGAGAGTATTTTTTCCGTGTATATCATAATCATACGGCAAATAATCATCGCAATTATATTTCCAAAATCCGCACGTATGCGGAATTTCTGGAATACACAATTTCCACATATATGACATTTACACATGAACATGTATTTTTGCGATCCCTTTCGCCAAACTAGCATTTTATCCACACATGATATAATCAAACATTAAATAAACATGTTAAACATTTTCTCAACAAAAATACGTATACGGTATTTCTACGTATATCAAGAGTATGTAAAATTCCATATTCTTTATCGCTAATCGAAACAGGAAACGGAAAGCACTTTGTACATGTGCATTTGCATGCAGATCATGAATCTATCATTATCTGACATTGAAAGCGTTGAAAACCGTAACTTATACACTTAAAGTCCTCACCTCAGCCCTTGGAATTCCAATGAATCAGCAAGAGGGTTGGTGCTTCCGTATACGGAGTTTCCTAGCCTAAAGAGCGCATTCAATTAGTCTTTCCTTAACCTATCACTAATCAAGCTCAAATCAGACCTAGGGTTAGGGTTTCTTACCTTCAAATGGGGTGGAAACCGCCGGAAAATCCCCTGGAATAGAGCGGTGTAGGCCGTGGGAGAAGTGGAAGCAGCAGGAGGAAGATCGGCCTCGATCTCCACAAGTTTCTCTCTCTTTTCTCTCTTTTCTCTCTTAGGGTTTGGACCCAAATTCGTATGGCTGTGAGAGGGGCTGTTCTAAGCCCCTTTTATAGCCTAGAACATATCCAAAATAGACTCAGGTTCAAGGGTTGCTGCATATATAGGCAGTTCGCCACTTTCCAAGCTCAAAAGGGGTGTTCTGGTAGCCCTCTTTGAGCCAAACGTCAGACTTAAGCTCACCCTCTGCGAATCTACGTGGGATTACGTTTTCGGCTCGATCGGATTCCCAGATCGCACGTGGCGGACCACTTTCAGTTCAACGGTCCGTGGGCCACGATCAGAATTTCTGAGTACATGTAAATGTTCCTGAAATTTTTCTTAATCCGAGGGTGTAATTTGGTCTGATTCCGATGGTCAGGTTGCTTAATACTGACGCGCAACCGAAAGGTGCCAGATCACTATTCCAGATATTTTCATTTGGATGGAAATAGTGTTTTTCACACTCCCTCGCTCCGGAGTGAAAACAATGGTCGTGGGACATCGGAATCATCTGATTTTTGAGATGATTGTCAAGCCCAGTGGGGTGGTCCTGGTTCCTTAGCTTCGTGTTAATCGGACTCCCGATGTGCGATCTAGACCTCATACGAAGTTTCATTTCAGTCCCGAGAGCAGACGGGTAATGAGTTTGGCTCTAGACTTTAGGGTAACCTAGAGTCACCAATTCTGCAAGTTTTGGGTCTCGCAGATCGTATTTAAAGCGATCCTAACGGATTTCATGATTAACCGAGTTTAGTACTTAGTTAACTTTGTTAAATTTCTAAAGGATTTAACCCTATGTGATTTCTGGTCGAGGTGGTACTCGGCCCAATGTACGAAAATTTTTAGGTCGTTACAACAAGGCCCATTGTGATGTATTCGTGGGCTATGGGCAAGGCCCATCGTAATATGTATTAGGCCCATGAACAGGGCCCACCTATTATGTATATGTGGTCCTTGAGTAAGGCCTATTGTGTTGTATATTAGGTCTTGGTGTGAGGCCGTGGGCCTATTGTATGTTTGACTTTATGTGGGCCATTCCTTAGGGGCAATGTTGGTTAAATGTTCACATTATCGAGGCCGATTGTTGATGTCGGTTATTGATACCGATTATGAGTATATGACAACATAGCATCATGATACATGCCCATATGCATCATCTGTATGTTTATTGTGAGATGTAATTGACCCTTGCATGTGCCTTAGTACAGATGGTTTATGAGACTCCCTGATAGGTGAAGTTATCCCACATGAGCGCATGATATGCGCAGGATTGATGCATGATTGGACTACATGACTCATGCATCTTGCATTGTGTGATTGTGATTACTATACGCCTTA
This sequence comes from Magnolia officinalis, assembly GCA_021015155.1. Taxonomy (NCBI): domain Eukaryota; kingdom Viridiplantae; phylum Streptophyta; class Magnoliopsida; order Magnoliales; family Magnoliaceae; genus Magnolia; species Magnolia officinalis. The sequence continues at coordinate 19,472,335 of JAJHSJ010000009.1, forward strand.
GCGACATCAGGGCTTGACCTCCACAAGCATGTCGTGGATGGCCAGATGGGACACCGAAAATGTTTAGTTCGAGCATCTGGGCACTTTGGATGTCCGCGGGTGAAAGTCCCTAAACCTCCGAGGCCAAGAGACCCCCCAACGTCTAGACTGAGTGGATACATGAGCGCCCGAGTGCCGAATACCAGTAAGCCGCGTCTCCCACTATGTCGTGGTCGGTTGCGAGGGGGTGTGGCCTTATCCGCCCGAGTGAGAGGGCTATAAGCTAGGCTGAGTTTGACTAGCTCGCAAATGAGTTCGCTATCGACGAGCCGGGTAGGTATTGACAGACTACTGGTCAGGTGGATAGTGTGGTCTCTTCCTCCCTCTGGGCTATGCGACTAGGGAGGCAACAGTTGGTGTGGAGTGTACTAGACCCCAGTGATGATCCCAGAGATGTACAGTACTGATATGTGGACTTAATATGAGGACTGACATGATATTTGACACCCCATCACTATTGCACATGTGGGCGGGCACACGTGGGCGGACGCTAATGTAGGCGGGTGTGATGTGGGGGGGGGCTGAGGCCTAGGCAAGCTACCAGTGGTTGGCAGGCTACTTTACTGGCAGGCTACCGAGCAGGAGTTGTATACTCATTCAGTCATCCATTCACTATCCATTTGGGCTGGTGGTGCGCAACTATTTGTTACGTGTACCTTCACAATGGCCAAGATTTCGGTTGGGGCGCGCGACTAACCTGAAATCAGGAGTTTACCACATTATGTTTGACTATCCAAATTTAGGTATGAGACTGGTTTGGATAGAATTCCCTTGTGATGGACCCCATAGCCTGCGATACTACGTATTATCATCCCGACTTCACTCCAGCTTGGTCATTTCATTCCCATCGCATATTGCATTTCATCCGCAGTATATGGCATTTTGGATTGCTACGTTTCTGCACTTATATGGCTTATACAGACTTGGTAGGATTTGCATATTGCATTGCATCCGCATGCAGTATATGATATTTGGCTCATTATGATTTGCATTGCATACTCTGATATTATATGACTCATGAACTTACCAGTATATTTCCGCTTATTCCGATGATGTATGGTTTATGGGCTTTATTGTATACTTGACACTTACCTTACACACACTTTCACCACCCTCTAAGCTTTCTATAAGCTTACGCACGATAGATGCGTGCAGGTGGCGTCAGGTTGCAGTAGCGTTGAGCTTAGAGCGTGCAACAGACTTTTGGAGCTTTGATTTTCGACATATATATTTCCCTTTCAGCACTGTATTCAAATGATTATATTAGTGGATATGTGATTATGATTTTGCCTTTGTGATTTGGGTAAACTTGTGGTTATGCTTCTTATGAGATAAATGTAAATTGAAAAATCCTCCTGGTAGGTTCCCGGGATCGGAATCTGGCGTATGGGCGCTGGGAGTCGAGAATGGGAGTACTACGGAGGCTGTCGGCACCAGATTCGGTGATCGGAATTCTTGTGAGTCCAATCTCCGGGTTTGGGGTGTGACATGCATACTTATTAAATATGGGCCCATAGTAAAAACAAAATTCTTTTTTAAAACATTGTAAAATGATGAAATTACCTTTTCATCACAGAGCTGCATTTGAGGAATGTATGAGGGGCTTTTTTTTTTATATCACCCCACGTCATGGCTTAAAGGCACCCTTACAACTAAGGGTTACTGGCAATTCGTGTCCAACTTAGATATCATGCTTGTGTGCCATGCTGACACATATGCTAACATGTACATGAACTGTTGGACGCATGTTATGGACTTGAAAAATTCCTTTATCAAAACAAGAAAATCAAACATGAGTTTATCTCGGCATTCAATAATTAAATTAGTCATATTTAAAATAGTTGTAAATGTTCAAAATAAATAAAGAGAAAATAGAAAAATTAAGCAAAACCATGGCATCGGTGGCATGGTGGTTAGACATGATTCATTAGAGGAGGTTGGTATTTATCAACCCTTTAAAGAAACGACAACAAACCCAATCTATGGTATTTATCAATTCCAGACAAAATTACACCAACAATCTCGAGTGGCTAAATTAGAAACCTTGATTGATTGTTGATTAAATTGAGTTTCAAATCCAGTCACTAATTTTTAAAAATATACATACATAAACTAAAACATCAAATTGCGGAACCCCTTTAGTGGGCCATCATCCAAAACTTAAGATTTATTGAATGATTGTAATCTTTGATGAATGGGTATTTGATTGTTCAAATTGAGTTATCTATTTTTTTTCAACTGTCCATAAATGTTCATTAACTAACCAATTAAGAAGTCCAAGCTAAGCAATTTTTATTTATAAGCCATATTAAACGAGGACCTATGATTTTAAGAGTAAAATTTTACTGTTAGGGGTCATTTGGATGCATGTAATGTTTTAAGTTGTAAACACTTTATACCTAAAAAGATTTTCATGGGCAAACTGTTTACATGTTGTTCTGTTTGGCTTTTAAGTGGTAATCTATTTATAGGTAAATAGATTATGTGTTTGGCTAGCCTATAAAGTGTTTATAATGGATAAAGAAAGTATTCAAACCATGGAACTTGGGTGATGAACCTTCCAAAATTCACAAGTCACATAAAGACTTGATTTTTTTTGGAGGCCCTAAAGTTTGCACACACTAAATGGATTGGATGTCTTCCATGGGCCCCAAATGCAATTTGGAAGATTTTAATGGTGGATGTCCCATCCTTCCCTTATGTGGTCCATTTGATAATCAACGAGTTCTTTTTTTAGATCCATACATGATGGATAGATTGGATGTACCATACATATTACGGTGGGCCCCACATATCATGTGTGTCTATCAACTATTGTGTTCTAATTTGTATAATGTCTTTTTAGTTGTAAAGACTTTACCTGTAATCTAAAACATGACTTTTTGCCAAGTTTCAGATTACAACTAAAACTTGTAATCTTTTTAGACACTGTAAAGCCTTTATAGGCAAATACATGCATCCAAACATCCCTTGTAATCGGATTACCCGTAATCCCTTTACAACTTAAGCACTTTATAGGCATCCAAACAGTCCCTTAGGTATGAAGATATATCAATAAATCTTCTACCATATGTTAGGATTAGTTTAACATTTATTTGAGCTTATCTTTGATTACCTACTATCTTTTGTGTGTTCATTAACTATCTTAATGAAATACAAGCCTTCCAAAATGTGATCTCTACATTAATATGATATCAAAGCCCTAATGTAAGCCTTCGATCCTCACCTTTCATCATCATGCACCCATCAACTCGAACTCCTAATATTCATATGGTCTTTTAATCCTTGCTATTTCTTCCTATTGTAGGATCTGTGATTTTCAACTATCTAGATCTTTTTAAAAATTGTAAGAATTGTTCATGTCAATCTATCATTAGCTCATACCATCTTATCTTGTTGGATTTGCCTCCTAAAAATGGGAAAAATACCAGTACTAAGGTCACATATTTATCATAACTATCTTGAAATCATTAAAAGATCATCTTTACATGATACTCTTTTTTCCCTCTTTTTTTAGGCCTTTTAACACATAACACCCTTGTAGGTTCCCACCATGTTGGAGTTAGTGTTGTGGAAGACCAAGGTGCACCCTGATCCTCTACCATGTGGGTTGAACTTACCCATTAATCTTGATGACCATGGGTCATCTTAGACATATGTTATATATGTGCCTTAGATAAATTTAGCATTACATTAATCTTGTATTTTTAGGGTTGTGTGAGAAGTACGTAATACATCCTCCAATCCTTGGAAACTTGAGATTGGACAAAGTGATTACTAACTTGAGAGAGTTTTGTTCCATGAATCTCAATACCTTGATGAGCCATGCCCGACATAAAAGCATAGGACACATCCATGTAGATCATTCTTTGAGATGTGTGGTCATCTTGTGTGAAGAGACTGACTTAAGTCAAAATGGAAAGTCTTCACTATCGGAAACTAACTTAGTGCTGATTATGTCTTTATCCTTTTCCTTACACAGAAGTGTGAGTGTGTTGTGGATATACGATCCATATTTTAGACCTTTGGACACTTTGCATTGGTGGATAGAAGTTCAAGTCGCAAGTATGGGCACCCATTAGCCTGGATTATGATAATGTGATCAATAACTTAATGGACCGCATGAGTTGAGTGGTCCTTAGACATGAGGGTGTGTGAAAGTTTCAGATCTTGATTGGGTAATTTTGTCTCATTTTACGAGGTTTCCTTGATGCCACTAAAAGTGGGTGATGTTTGGTATGCTTGTAGGGTTTCATTAATTCTTGCACGGGACAATAAATGATCACCTAGGTTTACCATGGGATTTTCTTAGGGCTATATTTGATTATATAAGAGATTCATCAAGTGGTCTTATCGCTTGGCCCGGTACTTAAAAGGTTTTATTTAGCTTTAAAAAGCTTTCAACCATTAAGATTTTGTTTTAACTGTGAAAACTATTTTGACAACACTTAATGATGATATGATGGCCCAAATTTGATGGTCCACTACTTGATTATTATCTCATAAGTATGTGTATATGTGAGACAAATCAACAGACTTTCTTCACAATAGGTTACATCGAAGTTCGTAGGGTGGCAAAGCATCAAATTTCGTGCACCCCTCAAACCTTACTCTGATCCCCCCTCTAAGTGTGTGTAGCCCACCATTCTCGTGCGAATTAGCCATAAATTACTTATTTACAGTCCAATGCATTAACTGGTGCAAGCGGGCCCCACTGTGATGTGTATGTGAACTTCATTTCATACATCAAATGCATCAATCTACGTTAGGCCTAGGGCCCAAAAATCACACTCATCAGTGATTCAGGTTGGCCACACCAAATGAAACTGCTTGAAGGGCGAGTTTACATGTACACTATTTCCAATGGTGTGGTCGACGGGAATCATGGATGGAGAGGTGTTTCATCGCTATGCCTAAAATTAGGTCACTCACCTGCTGGTTAGAGTGGATCTTTAAAATATATAATGGTGGGCCCACCTCAACTGGACAACCCTTTACTTGTAACTTATGCAGATTATATAGTGAAGTGGTCACCACACTTTACCATTATATGAAGATTTTGTGGGGCCCACCGTGATGTATTGTTTATCCATTCCGTTCACCCGTTCCTCTAGCAAATTTTAGGCCATGAACCAAGAATTGAAGTATATCTAAAGCTCAAGTGGACTCCACCATAAAAAAAATAGTGGGGGTAATGACGTCCACCATTGAAACCATCCTATGGCCCACAATGATGTTTATTTATCATCCAATTTGTTCAAAGGTTGCATGACTTAGATGAAAAGAAAACACAAATAGTAGTTTGATCCAAAGCTTTTGTGGCCCCCCAAGAAGTCTTCAATGGTAGGCATTCAATTCCCGTTGTTTTCTATGGTTTGGTCCACTTGAGTTTTGGATATGATTCAATTCTGGGCTCATGCCCTAACATGGGCTGAAGAAATGGATAGATAGTGTGGATAAAACACATACATTATGGTGGGCTACATAGAGTCTTCAAACTAAGTAAAGTATGGTGACTGCCTCACTCCACAACCACCATCCACAAAAAAGCTTTTAGGTAAAAATGGTTGTTTAGTTGGGGTGGGCCTAGCTATTTTCCAAATACACTCCAATCATTAGGTGTGTGACCCAATTTTAGGCATAGGCCCAAAAACTAAGTTCATCCATTGTTCAAGAAGATCACACAATTGGGGTACAACGTACATGAGACACTTACCCTCCAAACTATTTCTCATGGTTTGGCCCACCTAAATCAAGGATAGGGTTGATTTTTGGTTATTAGGCCTAAAATGAGGAGACACACTTAGCGGTCGAGGTGGATTTCACATAAAGATCACAATGGGGCCCACTTGAGCTACCAACCACTTCATATGCCAATTAAGGTCTCCGCGGTCTAGTTTGACAAAATTCATGGTAAAAATATTTTCTATATTTCTTTGCTATTTCTTTACAAAGAATGAATATGTATATATAACAAGAGAATCCTATCTATTCTTGGCTATACTAATTTTTTGGCTAGAATAAAGGTTGACCCTTATATGAAGGGATTGACATTCCAAACTCCTCCCATAATCTCTCTCATAACAGCTCACACCAACACTCTCCCTCAAGCTGGTGCATATAGGTCTCTGATGCCCAACTTGTCAAGTGAGTTGTAAAAAATCCTGCTGCATATAGCTTTTGTAAGGATATCTGCCAGCTGGTCTTCAAACTTAATAAAAGGAAATCGAATTATTTTCATCTTAAGATTTTGTTTGATGAAATGTCGATCCACCTCTACATGTTTGGTTCGGTCATGCGGAATTGGATTGTGTGAAATATCAATGGCGGCCTTGTTATCACAGAATAGGTCCATCTCACATTTAGGGGCAAAGCCGATTTCTGTTAATAGTATTTTGAGCCAGAGAAGCTCACAAAGACCCTTAGCTATCCCACGGAACTCAGCTTCAGCACTTGATAAAGCCACCACGTTCTGCTTCTTACTTCTCCATGTAACGAGGTTTCTGCCAACAAACATGAAGTATTCGGAGGTAGATTTTCTATCTGATATATTCCCTCAACTTGCATCTATATATCTGTAACGCCCTGAAATTCGGGGGTCGAGTATGAACTCAACTCCCGAGTTCCAGCGCATCACTTATGCAACATACACAATGATAGTTAAATGTTGTCTAAGTTAGAGCAATAAACATGAATGAGATTATACCAAAACAGTAATTCATACTCCAGTTCAATTGTATAAAGGCAAGCGGAAGACTGAAATTTTATATTTAAAGTATGTAAAGGAACAAAAAAATTTTATGAACATCAGAGTATGATCGCTAACTGAGTACCCATATACATGTATTGTTTTGAGTCAAAATTCAAAACACAATCTACAAGATAAGTCCTGAAATCCCCGTGATGCAGTCGGCCTAAGCAAACCCGTCAGAGTACTGTCATCTCATATGTCCTAGTCAACTCATTCTGCTCCTCGTCAAAATCGGGCCGCGGCTCCGTCTCCTGAACCGACGCCGTCTATACCTCGACAGAGTCTGGTTGGTGTTGCAAACACCGTCCCGTAACGTGGGAGTGAGTAGCTAACTTAGTGGAACAATAAAGCATAGGTTAACATGTTATCAATACAATCAAGCAGTAATGATAATGCAGTACAAATCAAACAATTTTAACTACTCTTATTAAGTGCAAGTAATGAAATGACATGATGATGTAGCCCTTGCCAAACCACCCTCATGAGACATCATCTTATGTTCGCGAATGCATAACTCCCTCAGTGCTCCACATCTACTAGGCACATGCGGTGCAATGATGCGCATGATTTCCGAGTTGTTATTAGTCCGTTTCAAACAGAAGTATTGGGAAACTAAGGTACCTCACTTGTATCATTCCCAAACATGATCCATTCTAAGGTCGTCAATCCTAGTTAATCTCATACGATATTTTGGTTTGAGAGGCATAGCGAAGGCATCACAAAGGGCTCATCACCCGTCAGCACGGATACAGATCTCACCGTATGCGGCTTAATTGCTGATCGTCGGCTCGAGTACAGGTCTCACCGTACTCAGCTCAATCACTAGCCGTCAGATCGAGTACAGGTCTCACCGTACTCGGCTCAACTCATACTCTAGTTACTGTAAAAGAAAACTCATCGCCAATCACAGACCTTAGAGTATACTCGAAGATACTACGGAGGACTCGTCGCCCGTCAGCACGAGTATAGGTCTCACCGTACTCGCCTCTCACCGTAAGTATCGACAGCTCGAATACAGTATCCCATACTACCGTATTCGGCTCACAAGTTTGGGTAGCTCAATGGTCACTACGGGGAGGCACTTGGCCCCAGCATAGCCAACAGCTCGGCCACGGTGTCCCATACCACCATGTCCGACTCATGAGTCTTAGCGGATCGAGGTACCATGATTAACGGGATTGCCACTGGTAAGTTTGGTACCCTAGGTTCAAACAGTAATGACCAAACATGGTGAACACACATTCGACAATCGGGTTACTTGACGAGCCTGACTAGCTCGAGCGCACAACAAGTTGGGCGATATGAAACGCAGAAGCACTCCGTGTGGCCAACCACTATCGCCAACTGAAGTACGACTTGGGTTCGTCAGACACATCCCTTGTGGCGACATGAATCTCAGCGACAATCTCAAGTCTGGTACCGAATGTCTGAACTATAGACATTGTCCCAACCTCAATCAATCTTCACCCATAGCATGTGGAGTAAAGCATGATAAACAAAGTAATACAAGCATGTTAACAGGCATGTCATAAAGCATGTTATAAAGTATGAAGTAAAGCATGTTGTAAAGCATGTTGTAGAGTACTATACAAATAGGGATACGATTACATATACATTACAAGTGAGTGGTTAGAGTAAACCACCACATGGAGGGTATCCTACATGTCTCTAAGGTAATCGGGAATTCCATATCAGCACCTATCTAAGGCACTAACACTTGAGCATTTACACTCACAAGCATTCACACAAACACTTAGAGTGCACTATTCCAACATACATGATGTATGTTAGCAAAATACGTATTAGGGCTATCCTTTCGCCAAGCGGGTATTTTATCCGTGTATACCATAATCATACAGCAAATAATCATGACAGTTGCATTTCCAAAATCTACACATATACGGTATTTGTAGAATACACAATTTCAACATACGTGGTATTTACAAACGAACATGTATTACGGCGATTCCTTTCGCCAAACTAGTATTTTATCCATATATTGTATAATCATACATTAAATAAACATGTCAAACATTTTTCCAAAAAAAAAATAATATATGGTATTTCTACGTATACCTAGAGTATGTGAAATTCCATATTCTACAACGTTAATCGAAACAGAAAACGGAAAGCACTTTGTACATGTGCATTTGCATACAGATCATGAATCTATCATTATCTGATATTGAAAGTGTTGAAAAACGTAACCTATACACCTAAAGTCCTCACCTTTCCTCTTAGAATTTCAACGAATCAGCAAGGTTTGGTGAGCTTCCGTATTCGGGAGTTTTCTAGCCTAAAGAGTGAAATCGGTTAGTTATTTCACAACCTACAGCCTCAACACCTCAAATCAGATCTAGGGTTAGGGTTTCTCACCTTAAAACGGAGTGGATACCATCGGGAAAGCGCCTGGAAAGAGGCGGTGTAGGCCGTGCAATGATTAAAAGCAGTAGGAGGAAGGTGCTCCCACAAATCCAAAGTCTTCTCTCTCTTTTCTCTCTCTCTCTCACTAGGGTTTTATCCCAAATTCGTATGGCTGTGAGAGGGGCTATTCTAAGGCCCTTATATAGCCAAAAACCTCACCAGAATAGACTCAGGTTCAAGGGTTATTGCTAATATAGGTATTTCGACACTTTTCCAACTCAAAAGAGGGGTTCTGGTGGCCCTCCTTGAGCCAAACGTCAGACTTAAGCTCCCAACACATGGATCTACGTGGGATTACGTTTTCGACTCAATTGAATTTCCAGATCGCACGTGGCGGACCAGTTTCAGTTCAACGGTCAGTGGGTCACGAACAGAAATTCCAAGTAAATGTAAATGTTCCTGAAATTTTTCCTGATCCGAGGGTGTAATTTGGTCTGATTCTGACGGTCTGGTTGCTTAATACTGATGCGCAAGCGAATGGTGCCAGATCACTATTCCAGATATTTATTTTGTAAAGAGAATAGTATTTTTCACACTCCCTCGCTCCGGATTCAAGCGAACAGCCGTGGGACATCATTTGGACTTGATTTCCGAGATGATTGTCGAGCCCAGTGAGGCGGTCCTAGTTCCTTAACTTCGTTTGAATCGGACTTCCGATGTGCGGACTAGACCTAATACGAAGTTTCATTTCATTCCTGAGACCAGCCGGGTAATGAGTTTGATCCTAAACTTTAGGGTAACCTAGAGTCAATGATTTTGCAAGTTTTGGGTCTTGCAGATCTTATTTAAAGCGATCCCAACGGATTTCATGGCTAATCGAGTTTAGCACTTAGTTAACTTTGTTAAATTTTTAAAGGATTTAATCCTAATTGATTTTTGGTCGAGGTGGTTCTCGAGCCAACGTAGGGAAATTTATGGGTCGTTACAATCTACCCCCCTTAAACAAAAAATTTCGTCCTCGAAATTTATACCTTTTCGTACTCCTCTAGAATCTGAGAGTAGTTCTTCCTGACTTCAGCCTCAGTCTCCCAAGTAGCTTCCTCCTCGGAATGATGTGTCCATGACACCTTCATAAGTGGAATGACCTTGCTACGCAATACCTGCTTCTTCCTGTCGAGGATACGTGTTGGGCGCAACTCATACGTAGCATCCTCGCTCAGCTGTACCTGCTCTCATCTGATGATATGCGAAGGATCGGGAACGTACTTCTTCAGCATAAACACATGAAATACGTTGTGTACAGATGTAAGTGGTGTGGGCAAAGCGAGACGATACGCCACATCACCCACTCGATCCAGTATCTGAAATGGACCGATAAATCTCGGTGTGAGCTTCCCCTTCTTCCCAAACCGAATGACTCCCTTCATGGGGGAAACTCGGAGGAACACATGATCTCCGACCTCGAACTCAAGTAGTCGCCGCCTCGTATCGGCGTAACTCTTCTGCCTACTCTGTACTGTCAGTAGTCGACGCCTGATAATGTTGACCTTCTCTGTAGTCGCCTGTACCAACTCCGGGCCAATCAGACTACGCTCGCCAACCTCAGCCCAACAATGCGGTACTTTACAAGGACGACCCTATAGGGCCTCATATGGAGCCATGCCAATAGTCGCCTGGAAGCTGTTGTTGTAGGCGAACTCTGTGTACGGAAGACAGTCATCCCAACTGTCCTTGAAGTCCAACACACATGCCCGCAACATATCCTCCAGAATCTGATTCACCCGCTCTGTCTGCCCATCAGTCTAAGGATGAAACACTGTACTGAACTTCAACTTCAGACCCATCACCTCCTGGATACGAGTCCAGAAGATAGATGTGAACCGAGTGTCTCTGTCCGACACGATCTTTAAAGGAACTCCATGCAGACGGACGATCTCTCTGATGTACAATCTAGCCAGCTCGTCTGCAGAGTTCGTAACTCTGATAGGGAGGAAATGGGCCGATTTGGTCAACTGGTCCACAATCACCCAAATGGAATCGTGTCCCTTCCTCGTCTTCGGCAACCCGGATATGAAATCCATAGACATGAAATCCCACTTCCACTCTGCTATGGGCATGGGCTGAAGCAGTCTAGGAGGTCGACGATGTTCTGCCTTGACCTGCTGGCACGTCAAACATCGTTGCACATACTCAGCGATGTGGGCCTTCATGTTATCCCACTAATACGTCCGTCTCATATCATGGTACATCTTTGTGCTACCAGGATGCATCGCAAGCTTCGAGTTATGGGCAGACTCGAGAAGCTCGTGTCTCAAGTCAGGCACATCAGGAACGCATAGGCGGCCACAGAATCGTAGACCCCATCAGAACCAACTCTCCACTTGGAATCCTCGACGTCGCTAGCTTACTCTCGAAGCTCAGACAGCCGTAAATCGCCCTCTTGGGCCTCAACAATCCTGTTGTCAATAAGTGGCCGCACCTGAACGTGCGCAACACACTCAAATGGCTCCTCCACAGTGAGTCTCTGCTCGAAGTCCCGTACGAACTCAACCATGTCTCACTCAGCTATCATCAACGGTGCCCCAAATGCAATTGTCTTCTTGCGGCTCAACGTGTCTGCCATAAGGTTCGCCTTGCCAGGATGATAGGAAACCTCGAATTTGAAGTCCTTCAAGGTCTCCATCCATCGGCGTTGTCTCATATTCAAGTCTCGCTGTGTGAATATGTACTTAAGGCTCTTGTGGTCGCAGAAAAGCCCGAACTCCTCTCCGTAGAGGTAATGTCTCCAGAGCTTCAATGCAAACATGACGGCTGCCAACTCCAGGTCGTGTGTAGGGTATTTCTCCTCGTGCTTCCTTAATTGTCTCGAGGCATACGAAATCACCCTATCCTTCTGCATCAGAACACAACCCAAACCAACGCGAGACGCGTCAGTATATATCATATATTTCTCCCCTTGCTCTGGCAATACTAGCACAGGGGTGGGCGTCAACTTGTCCTTCAGCTCCTTAAAAGCTGCCTCCGCCTTCTCATTCCAGGCGAACTTCAGGTCCTTCCGAGTCAACTGAGACAATGGCCTGACGATCTTCGAGAAATCCCGAATGAAGCGTCTGTAATACCTAGCCAGACCAAGGAAACTCCTCACCTCGGTAACCGATTCAGGCTGCTGCCAATCCTGAACCATGGCTACCTTAGCAAGGTCCACTGCTATCCCATCCTTGGACACTACATGTCCCAGGAACTTGACTTCCTCCGGCCAGAAGTCGCACTTCTTGTATTGTGCGAACAACTAGTTCTTCTCCAGTGTACCCAACACCTCTCTCAAGTGCTCCTCGTGCTCCTCCCGACTCGTAGAGTATATCAAAATATCGTCAATAAAGACGATGACGAATCGGTACAGGAAGGGCCGAAATACCCGGTTCATCAGATCCATGAACACGGCTGGTGCGTTCGTAAGGCCGAACGACATCACCAAGAACTCATAGTGCCCAAAGCATGTCCTGAAGGCTGTCTTCTGCACGTCCTCATCTCTCACGCGCAACTGGTGGTACCCCGACTGAAGATCAATCTTCTTGAAATACTTCGCCCCTCTCAACTGATCGAACAGATCATCTATCCTAGGCAAATGATACTTGTTCTTCACCATGACCTGGTTCAACCTACGGTAATCAATACATAACTGTAGTGACCCGTCCTTCTTCTTCACAAATAGCACAGGTGCTCCCCAAGGAGACACACTAGGCTGTATAAAACCCTTCTCTACAAGCTCGTCAATCTGTCTCCGCAGCTCCTCCATCTCACATGGAGGCATATGATAAGTCGGCAACGAGATGGGCGTCGCACCAGGCGTAAGATCAATCGTAAAATCAATCTCGCGTCGAGGAGGTAAACCAGGGATAGTCTTAAACATACCTACAAATTCCCGAATCACCGGTGTACCCTCCAATGTCGGACCATCAACCGGCACTGATAAAGCAGCATAACAATCAACACGGCAGGGTCAACTGACCTGCACTGGAAACGTGAAAGCTGTGCCGTCAGATCCATAGACCGTCACGATCCGAGTCTCGCAATCTATCTCTGCCCTCATCTCAGCAAGTCAGTCCATACCAAGGATAACATCGTAGTGCCAAAGTGGAGCAACAATGAAGTCGACGAGTACTGTGCTGCTACCCAAAACTACAGAGCAACCCTCGCATAATCGTGTGACATCCGAAAAGGTCCCAGTGGCCGTAGTGAGTGTCGTTCCCTTAGTGGAAACCGTATGCAAGGATAGACGTTTAACCGCCCCACAAGAAATAATAGAGGTAGTGGACCCAGTGTCCACCAATAAAGAAACGGGAGTACCATGAATATAAGTCGTACCCTCAAAAGCCGTTGGAGCCGAGATCGACGTCTCAGGTGCCTCGGCAACAAGCGTGTGCACGCGAGCCTGCTGCTGACGGTTCAGCTAAGGACCCAAGGGTCGCTGTGGTGGCCTGAAGCGTGACACAGGAGGTCGGAAGGAAGGATGTGCAGGAGCAGTCTGTAGCGGTGGAGCTGATATGGCCTGTGGGTAAGGGCGATCCAACCTCTGCGGTGGCGCAAATCCGCTAGCCCTCATGCGCGAGAAGCAACTCTCAGCAGGATATCCCGGTTTCCCGCAATACGTGCAAGTCACAAGCGGGCGTCTCACAGGAGCTACTGGTGTCGCGGCCCTGGGGGGCGAATCAGCACGAGGCCTCTTGCCTAAAATAGGCCTGCTCTGTAAATCCTGTCGTAGCCTCGTAACCATAGCACCACGCGATCTGGTCAATCGGTCCACATCCTGCTCTGCCGTCATAGACATGTGGACAAGTGCCGCGTAGGTGGGAATACTAAGGCAGCATATCTTCAACCGTATGTCAAGTCGCAGGCCTCCAAAGAAGCGACGCATCCTCATCTGTTCATTGACGAGGATAGTTGGGACAAAGCGGCCCAACTCAGTGAAGCGGTGCTCATACTCCGTCACCGTCATGCCTCCCTGCCTGAGGTGTAGAAACTCATCCTCCCGCTCGTGTCGGTATGTCTGCGGGTAGTATTTCTCGTGGAACCGGAACTCGAAAGCCTCCCAGGTCCACACGTAGTCCACTGCGACCATCCGCAGCACACTATCCCACCATAAACTAGCCTCCCTCTCAAACATGAAGGAGGTCAACTCGACCTGCTCTGCCTCTGAACAGTGTAGCATCCATAGCATCTTGGAGATGCGGTCAAGCCAGAACTCTGCCTCCTCGGGTCTGTGAGAACCCATAAATGAGGGAGGCCTCAAGCGCTGAAATCGCTCGAGTAAACCACGTGTACCTACATCTCTAGTAGGAGGTGCGACGGATGTGGGCAGAGGCACATCCTCAAACCGAGCAGGAGGCTCAGAATGTTCATCAGGATGTGCGGATGTCGTAGGTGAAGTCGCACTGCCACCATGGGATAAGGCCTCAGCGATAGTGGCCATAAGCTGCTGGTGTTGCTGCTGCTGTATCTGCTGCTGCTGCTGCTGTATCTGCTGCTGATGGATCATCATCATCAGCTGCTTAATCTTATCAGTCGGCAGAGCAGCCTGGGAGTCATGCTGCGCCGAAGAAGACGGTCGGTACTGCTCATGGACCAGTGGCGTATATGGTGGCAGTCCATTGGTAGGACCAGCAGGAGGCCGATCAGAACCCAATCCTCGGTCCACAGGACCGCTACTACCAGAAGGAGTCTGGTCTATAGAGCCAGTCAGATGGAGATGTGTCGTGCTCCGCATGTACTGTCGCGGCATGCCCTATACAACATAGGGTACAACATTTGTCAGATACAGTATAACACACATCATAAAGCACTTTAAGCATTCCACACATCATCAAAACAAAAGAAGCTACATGCCTTTCATTTACCCAAAATTGTCATAATACATGGAATACAGAGTTACATGAATCATGACAGAAATCACATGATAGCCAATACATCCACAACATCAAACACTTAGAATATGCTACTATCTACTACATCATCTACCTGAAAACATAAACCGCCTATCATGGTAACCAAAACAAACAACAATACACAACAACGTGGATGACTAAGCATCCGAATCAGGCGATGGAGGAGGAGCATTCTTGTCCTGCATGCAGCACAGAATGACCTTCAACGTACGGGACACCTTCTTAAAGCTCTTCTTCATGTAGGCTTCGGTCTCTTCAAGCTTAGCTCGGGTCTCACCAAGCTCAGCCCGAACCTGTCTAATCTCTTACCGCAGGGCGGCTTGGTTCTCCTCAATGCGATCCATATGAGCCTCTCTCGCCACATGAGCAGCGTCCGACTCAGGTGCACCAGGAGGAGAGCTCTCCTCAGTATCTTGAGCCTTAGGTTCTTCTTCCTATATGTCATCACCGCCCTCCTCGGCCTCAAGGTCAACACTCTCCTCGCCGGCGCTATCCGACTCATCTCCAGACTCGTCGAGTCGTGCTTGCCGTTGTTGAGGGCCGATCTTCATATTCTTAAGTGTCGGCTCGCTTATGACTCAGACTGGTGCAAGGTCCTCCATGTTCAACCTGTAGCCGACATCACGAACCATCCTACAGATCAGACGGCCAAATGGGAGCGAAAGATCGTTCCTGGC
Organism: Magnolia officinalis; assembly: GCA_021015155.1. Taxonomy (NCBI): domain Eukaryota; kingdom Viridiplantae; phylum Streptophyta; class Magnoliopsida; order Magnoliales; family Magnoliaceae; genus Magnolia; species Magnolia officinalis. The sequence goes on from JAJHSJ010000009.1 coordinate 19,488,108, forward strand.
AGAACGAACAACAACTATCTGAGAGAGGATGAATGTGGGCAGGCATATGTTTGTCCCAAAGATGTCCCATATTGTAGCAAACCAAAATGTTCATGGACACACAGTGGTTACCCAACCGTGGTATCACTACCGATGATAGGATGAAAAGTGGGCTGACCAGTAAAATAGTTCCGCAAGTCCAATCACCTCGTGTCGTCCATCAACATTGCCGTTCACAGGCAAACTTCGGCACCAAACTGAAGACCTCGCGCTGATTACCCCGCGTATCAAGTGGGTACTTCATGGAGTGAAATGTGATGGACAAACAACCATCGGAGTCCATCTTTGTCGCCGATCACCATACATTTTCCTTCCAAGCAACTCGGCGACCACAAAGATATCGCGTGCGGCGATCCCTTTCCCGCGTACTTCTGGAGACGTCATTAGGATGCACTTGACCAAGTGGGAGCTTCGTGATCCGAGCCACCTCATCCACCGTAATCGCGCGCCTTATGCCCTTCACAGAGACAGTGAACTGAGGAGGCTTTAATGATGAGTCCACGATGTGGGCGTAGAAAGCACGAACCGTGTTCTCACATATAGGGGACTCACCGTCAAACATAGAGTTCCACCCGATATCCACCAGGTGATCCATCATTGGGTGTAGCCCGAACATCCTCTCATCCACGTGAGCTTTAAATACGACTTTACGGCCCGTAAAACGCCCATATTCAACGCCTATCAGATAGGCATTTCTGACGGGATGGTCAGGATCCAGGTCTCGCTTCGACCTAAACTCCCGAACAGTGCTAGTGCCGGCCCCATCTTCAGATCTTCTTCGGGAATGGGCTGGCCTACTTGGGCCGGCATCTTCAGCCGCGGTCTTCCTCTTTCCCATGAGAGATAGGATGGAGGAAATGGAGAAAATAGTCGCCATCACACCAAAGAGGGCCATGAAAAAATGCCAAAATAGGGGAAAAGAGGCTGATTGCTTTGATCTCCCACAAGCAACGGTTCCAATAGGTGTAGAAGAGACACTAGGGGTAGAAAATGGAGAAGGAACAAAAAGAAAATGGAATGGGTTAAGAGATTACCCGATTTTGAGCTCCAAATGGGGAATATGAGAGCTCCAACATGAGAAAATAGGAAAAGGAGGAGGCTAGGGCTGTTGTGGACGGTTGGAGTATGTGGGTTATGGAAGAAAATGGAGGATTGCAAGGTTTAGAGGGATGGGTTGAGAGGAAAAATCGAAAATGGGGGTTTGAGGTGCTTGGAAGGGGTGAAATGAGAGAGTGGGGTGCTCCAGCCCCTTAAATCCCAAACCCATGCCAATTTTGCATGTGCCAGGGGGTAGGGGAGGTCGGGCCGACCAACCCCAACCCCAACCCCACACCAAGTGGGCCACCGGACCGCGGTCCGCCGCCAGTACCGCGGCTCCGCCGCAGTCCGCCTTGGCCAGAACCACGCCGCCGCGGTGGGGCCCTGCTTGCCACGTGCCCAAGGTGTTAAATGCACCCTGGTTCGATCCTGGGGCTTAGTGGATTTAAGTGGGGAGGCCCCCGACTCATTTCAGCTCCAGAACGGGTGGTTCCGAGAAATTTATGATCTGGACTGATTTTTCCTGATTTTCAACGACTGGTTTTAGGTGGATAATGATCTGGACACGTTAATAGACGGTCTAGACGTGATTTGGGATCCATACGTGCGGTCGGGATCGAGTACGAACTCGATCAAAATGTCCATTTTCAATGAACTTCGCCGAACGGCGAAATCGGGAGACCCTAAGACTGTTTCTATATTTTTACACACCCTCCTAAGTGTAATACATCAGTGGACATCGTGGGAACATAACTCATGTCCGGTTTAATCAAAATCATGCTCTGATACCAACTTGTAACGCCCTGAAATTCGGGGGTCGAGTATGAACTCAACTCCCGAGTTCCAGCGCATCACTTATGCAACATACACAATGATAGTTAAATGTTGTCAGAGTTAGAGCAATAAACAGGAATGAGATTATACCAAAATAGTAATTCATACTCCAGTTCAATTGTATAAAGGCAAGCGAAAGACTAAAATTTTATATTTAAAGTATGTAAAGGAACAAATTTTTTTTATGAACATCAGAGTATGATCGCTAACTGAGTACCCATATACATGTATTGTTTTGAGTCAAAATTCAAAATACAATCTACAAGATAAGTCCTGAAATCCACGTGATGCAGTCGGCCTAAGCAAAGCCGTCAGAGTACTGCATAAATGAGAACTCATCTTAGTCCTCGTCGAAATCGGGCTCCGGCTCCTGAACCGACGCGCCGTCTATACCTGCGACAGAGTCTGGTTAGTGTTGCAAACACCGTCCCGTAACGTGGGAGTAAATAGCTAACTCAATGGAACAATAAAGCATAGGTTAACATGTTATCAATACAATCAATCAGTAATGATAATGCAGTACAAATCAAACAAGTTTAACTACTCTTATTAAGTGCAAGTAATGAAATGACATGATGATGTATGCCCTTGCCAAACCACCCTCATGTGACATTAACTTACGTTCGTGAATGCATAACTCCCTCAGTGCTTCACATCTACTAGGCATATGCGGTGCAATGATGCGCATGATTTCCGAGTTGTTATTAGTCTGTTTCAAACAGCAGTATTGGGAAACTAAGGTACCTCACTTGTATCATTCCCAAACATGATCCATTCTAGGGTCGTCAATCCTAGTTAATCTCATACGATATTTTGGTTTGAGAGGCATAGCGAAGGCATCACAAAGGGCTCGTCACCCATCAGCACGGATACGGATCTCACCGTATGCGGCTCAATTGCTAACCGTCAGCTCGAGTACAGGTCCCACCGTACTCGACTAAATCACTAGCCGTCAGCTCGAGTACAGGTCTCACCGTACTCGGCTCAACTCATACTCTATTTGTTGTAAAAGAAAACTCATCGCCAATCACAGACCTTAGAGTATACTCGAAGATACTACGGAGGACTCGTCGCCCGTCAGCACGAGTACAGGTCTCACCGTACTCGGCTCTCGCCGTAAGTATCGACAGCTCGAATACAGTGTCCCATACCACCGTATTCGGCTCACGAGTTTGGGTTGCTCAATGGTCACTACGGGGAGGCACTTGGCCCCAGCATAGGCCGACAGCTTGGCCACGGTGTCCCATACCACCATGTCCGGCTCATGAGTCTTAGCGGATCGAGGTACCATGGTTAACGGGATTGCCACTGGTAAGTTTGGTACCCTAGGTTCAAACAGTAATGACCAAACATGGTGAACACACATTCGACAATCGGGTTACTTGACGAGCCTGACTAGCTCGAGCGCACAACAAGTTGGGCGATATGAAGCGCAGAAGCACTTCGTGTGGCCAACCACTATCGCCAACTGAAGTACGACTCAGGTTCGTCAAACACATCCCTTGTGGCGACATGAATCTCAGTCACAATCTCAAGTCTAGTACCGAATGTCTGGACTATAGACATACTCCCAACCTCAATCAATCTTCACCCATAGCATGTGGAGTAAAGCATGATAAATAAAGTAATACAAGCATGTTAACAGGCATGTCATAAAGCATGTTATAAAGCATGAAGTAAAGCATATTGTAAAGCATGTTGTAGAGTACTATACAAATAGGGATACGATTACATATACATTACAAGTGAGTGGTTAGAGTAAACCACCACATGGAGGGTATCCTACATGTCTCTAAGGTAATCGGGAATTCCATATCAGCACCTATCTAAGGCACTAACACTTGAGCATTTACACTCACAAGCATTCACACAAACACTTAGAGTGCACTATTCCAACATACATGATGTATGTTAGCAAAATACGTATTAGGACTATCCTTTCACCAAGCGGATATTTTATCCGTGTATACCATAATCATACAACAAATAATCATGACAATTGCATTTCCAAAATCTACACATATACAGTATTTCTAGAATACACAATTTCAACATACGTGGTATTTACAAGCGAACATGTATTACGGCGATTCCTTTCGCCAAACTAGTATTTTATACATATATTGTATAATCATACATTAAATAAACATGTCAAACATTTTTCCAAAAAAAAATACGTATACGGTATTTCTACGTATACCTAGAGTATGTGAAATTCCATATTCTACAACGTTAATCGAAACAGAAAACGAAAAGCACTTTGTACATGTACATTTGCATACAGATCATGAATCTATCATTATCTGACATTGAAAGCATTGAAAAACGTAACCTATACACCTAAAGTCCTCACCTTTCCACTTAGATTCTCAACGAATCAGCAAGGTTTGGTGAGCTTCCATATTCGGGAGTTTTCTAGCCTAAAGAGTGGAATCGGTTAGTTATTTCACAACCTATAGCCTCAACACCTCAAATCAGATCTAGGGTTAGGGTTTCTCACCTTAAAACGGAGTGGATACCACCGGAAAAGTGCCTGGAAAGAGGCGGTGTAGGCCGTGCAATGATTGAAAGCAGTAGGAGGAAGGTGCTCCCACAAATCCAAAGTCTTCTCTCTCTTTTCTCTCTCTCACTAGGGTTTTATCCCAAATTCGTATGGCTGTGAGAGGGGCTGTTCTAAGGCCCTTATATAGTCAAAAACCTCACCGGAATAAACTCAGATACAAGGGTTACTGCTAATATAGGTATTTCGACACTTTTCCAGCTCAAAAGAGGGGTTCTGGTGGCCCTCCTTGAGCCAAACGTCAGACTTAAGCTCTCTACACATGGATCTACGTGGGATTACGTTTTTGACTCGATCGAATTCCCAGATCGCACGTGGCGGACCAGTTTCAGTTCAACGGTCAGTGGGTCACGATCAGAAATTCCAAGTACATGTAAATGTTCCTGAAATTTTTCCTGATCCGAGGGTGTAATTTGGTCTGATTCTGACGGTCTGGTTACTTATTACTGATGCCCAAGCGAATGGTGCCAGATCACTATTCCAGATATTTATTTTGTAAAGAGAATAGTGTTTTTCACACTCCCTCGCTCCGGATTCAAGTGAACAGCCGTGGGACATCATTTGGACTTGATTTTCGAGATGATTGTCGAGCCGAGTGAGGCGGTCCTAGTTCCTTAACTTCATTTGAATCGGACTTTCGATGTGCGGTCTAGACCTAATACGAAGTTTCATTTCATTCCCGAGACCAGCCGGGTAATGAGTTTGATCCTAAACTTTAGGGTAACCTAGAGTCAATGATTTTGCAAGTTTTGGGTCTTGCAGATCGTATTTAAAGCGATCCCAACGGATTTCATGGCTAATCGAGTTTAGCACTTAGTTAACTT
>JAJHSJ010000009.1:19493502-19604654 GCA_021015155.1 Magnolia officinalis
TACCTAAGATACTTGTGCATATATTTAAACTGAAGAAAATGAGCAATATTCATATTCCCTACCTTCTCTTTTAAAGTATGAAGATGAGCATCAAAATCAGAAGGCTCAAAATCAGGATCATTTCCAGAATCAGATTCAAGTTCATCGAAAATATCATCCATATCCACATCGTCAGGAGGAAGATCACCAGCAGCTTCAGCTCTACCAACATCCACTTGGCCCAAGCCAATTTCAATTTCATTTTGTTAATATTCTAATTGTTAAAAATAAGATGATGGATGGGAGCTTCACCAACAGGCATAGCCACGAGCATGTGATTAGCTAAAACAGTCAAGAGATAAGCAAAAGGAATATCACAATGACCTGGATGGAGACAACAATGAATAATGGAATGACATATCAATGAAGGAAGACAAACTTGAGAACCAGAAATGATAGAGTGCAAAACACGAACCGTAAAGGCAGTTAATTCTGTCTTATTACCAGAACGAGGATACAAGTTAGAAATAAAAATCGTATGAAGTACCCTGTATTTGGGTAACAAGTACCTTGCAGGGAGCACATTCCTTTTATGAGTCTATTGCACATTCATATTACACAAATCTCTGGTTAGCATATTCTTTTCAGATTTGGAGGGTTTTTTAGATAAATTATGAATAGGAATACCCTCCTCATTAACAGGTATATCCATTAACCCTGCAATCAGATGACGGTCAACTTCAAAGAGACCTTTCTAGTATCAATTTTAAAAGTTAAATTCTCAAAAGAGAACTCTGAGATACATGCAAACATGGTCTGTGCAATAGATTGGTATGCAGGCCCACCTTATGCATGCATGATCCATGAATGGGGCCTTCCTCTATGGGCCCCATCATGGTAATTTTCTTTCATATCATATCATATTTGGGTCATCTAGACCTTATAATCATGGTGGGGATGGCATCTCCACCATACATTTTGATCATAAGACATGCATGTGCAAGATCCATGTTGTAAATGTAAATCCATGTATGATGTGTGATGGGATTGTTTTTGGAAGGGCTCAATAGTGGCGAAGCCTTTCCCTACGGCCAGATTGTTCTTCTTTCTCTCCTTTTCCCTTATTTTTATTCTTGATCTTGGTGTGTGACCCACCTTGTGGACCAACAAAAATCCAGCCACCCAAAAAGGGGAGGACGCCCATGGCATTCCACCCTATGACATGTGGCCCCAAAATCCAACTAATTGGGGCACATACAAAGGTATTTTGGATGGTGGGATGGTCTGGATAATTGTGAGGCCCACTAGGGTGTCCATCCTCTAATTTCCTGGGGTTTAATCCTATTTTAATTATTTTTTATAATTATTTCTTTCCAATGTATTGTTGCTGTCCAAAAACTGGCTGGACAGATTTTTGGGCCACATTGGGGGTTGATTTTTGGTAAGTTGGTTGGTAGATTGATACAAATTAATATGTGATTCTTGTACCTACATTACCCATATACAATCATACCAAATTTCAGCCCCAATGGACCCCATTTGGGCTTCCAAAAGGGTGGGCCAACATAATGGACTGCCAGAAATTTCTGTCGTGCAGTCCAGCAGCATAATCCCTTAAAAACTAAATCTTAAAAATACTTTTACTGATGGTGGGCTAACTTTCTGGGTTCCACCTTATTGTAGTCTTGATGAGGGACATTAGGTCCAAATTTCAGGAATTTTGGAGGTCCAGAACCCACCCATTTGGATGGCCCAAATCCAGGACAGCAACATGCATGTTGCAGAAACTTTTCTAACCTTGCTGCCTTCTTTGCCAATGTGGAATTTATTGGGCCAAGCCCATTGGAGCCTTGATGCATGTTTGTGGGGCCCATTTCATGATGTTCCAGAGGACCATGAGGCCTAGATTGCGGGCCCATGTGGCTGGACTAGCAGGCCATGATGGATGTCCAGCTGGTGGACGCCCATCATGGGCTGACTGCCCATGGTCAAGCCCACCATGATGTATGTTGTTCCTCCATGCCGTCCTCCCATCTTGTGGGGCCCATATGTGTATGTCCACCCTAGGTGGACGTCCCATGTGTGGGGCCCACTTGGGATGTGAGGAGCCCACCATGTGTATGGTCTAGGCCATCCATAGCCTTGAACGTCCCACCCGTAGGACGTCTTAGCTTGGGCTGATGGGCTTGCTTTCTGACGGCATGGCCCGCTGGATATATGTGTTGCACATTTCCCCTTCTCATCTTGTGGGACCTATAGTGATGTGTGTGGGCCATCAGAAATTAAATATACTATAAATTAAATTATTTGCAAAAATCCAACAAACCCAGAAAGTGGGTGGGCTGGAAATTCGGCAATGGGCCCAATGTTGCTGCCCATAAATGTTAGTTTGGGACAGCATGGCCCACCAGATTTGAGGATGATTTAATCAGTTATCTTACTATTTTCTTTTAGTATTTTGGGTATAGTTAGTGCTTATCTGAGGCCCACCCAAGTTGGGTTTTTATTGAAACATTGTATGTGGTTAATTAACTAGTTCCTTAAGCCTTTTGGACAAGAACCTTTTCAGTAGGCCCATTGACTTTTGGGCCTATACTCTTTTACCTATTATGATGGGTTTGTGGGCTATAATATGTAAGTAGTGGGGCCCATGGATGCCCGCCAAATTAACCCTGTACTTGGGCTATGATGTGAGGCCCAACTAACTTGTACTAAGTGTAAAATTGCCCGTGTGGTGAACTACTAGGCCACCCATAAGGCCCACCACAGTATGTGGGTTATGACCTTCATGGTTGGGCCCAAACCTTGCTTGAGGGCCCGCCATATTGCCTATGAGTTGGGCTTTGTGTATAGCCCATTAGGTCATGGATTACTTAAGCTTCGGACCTTACTTTATATGCGTAGCAGGCTACCTTTTTGGGACCTAGTTGAGGTTGGATGTCCTCCTTGGTGGCCCTAAGGTAGGCCCATAGGGTTCCTATAGGTGGTTGAAGGTCCACCTTGAGCCCTTGATTAGGACCGTTTCTTCCTTGGGATTATGACTCCCTTAGCTTGTAGGTCACCCCAAAGTATTGGGCCCCCACTAGAAGACTTCATTTCTCCTTAGAGTACCCGTCCATGTACCTAGACCTTGTCCCTACTTGGGATGCAGGATTATATATTCTGCAGGTAACGCACTTACATCATTGTGACCCATATGCATTATCTGTGTGTATTGATTGCATTATGTAGTGGTCATAAAGGGATAGAGTTCTCCCCTTGTGTGCATTCAGTGCCTAAAGCTTGTGCATGATCTGTATGTGTGACTCATGCATTGGCATCGCATTTCATGATGATATCGCCCTTGCTTTACCAGGGCCTTGCTTCCACAGGGATGTTCGTAGATGGTCGTGTGTCTAGACACTGAAAATATTTCTTGAGCATACCAGGTGCATAGGATACCCATGGGTGAAATTCTCAAAACTTCTATGGTATCAAGGATCTACTTAAATGCCGTAACCGAGTGGAATATATGAGCGCACAAGGGCCTTATACCATTAGGTCGTGACTCTCACTGTCGTGTAGTCGGTTGGATAGGGGTGTGGCCTTACTCGCCTGATGTAAGGAGGCATATTTAGACTAAGTCTAACCAGCTCATGAATGGGTCCGCTACCATCAGGCCTTGCTGGTGATTAGTCGTCCACAGGCGAGTTGTGAGGCTCTTATCCTCGTTTGACTATGCGGGGTCTGTAGAGCGACAGTCATCCAACAATGTAATGAACCCTGGTGATTTCTTTATGATGGGAAATGTACTTGAGATGTGGATTGGATATGAGCACTGGCATTACTTGCATCACATTCGCATCGACTGTATAAGCCCCTTCATGCATTGCCTTTGTATGGTGCCCATTACTCATTACATCGTATTCATGATAAGCCTTGGTAAGGCTAGTGATATTGTCATTGAGCATGTTCCTCTTCCTGTACCTCTTTCAATTCTTCTGTGCACCATTATCACACACTTTCACCACCCTCTAAGCTTCTATAAGCTTATGCACGATTGATACATGTAGGAGATCCTAGGCGAGCATCGTAGCAGCAGAGCTTGGAGTAGAGTTGAGCTTGGGGACTCCAGTGTTGCTGACTTTTCTCTCCTTTTTTATTATCTTATATATGTCCTTTTGGACCTTATGAAAGCTTATAAAAGTTTAAATTCTTAGTGGATTTTGTGATGTGTGCCTTGTTATTCTGAGATATACTTGTTGTGATCTTGGGTATACTCGTATTGGAAATGATTATATTGTTATGGGAATCCTCCTTGTAGGATCCCATGATCGGAACCTGCCTCAGGAGCCGAGAATGGGGTACTACAGAGGCTGTTGCAGTCAGAACCGGCCATCGGGTTCCTTGTGAGTCCGATTACCGAGTCTGGGGCGTGACACAGAGTGTGGTTGGTGTTTTAAAATACCATCCCAGAGTGGGAGTGAGTGGCCAACTCATTAGTACTATAAGGCAAAAGTTAACATGTTATCAAGTCAATCAAGCAGTAATGATTAAGCAACATAACAATCACTTCCTAACTACTCTTATTTATAACACCCTGAAATTCGAGGGTCGAGTAGCAACTCAACGCTCGAGTTCCAGAACATCACTTATGCAACATAGATGATGATGATTGAATGTTGTCTATGTCAGTGCAATAAACAAGAGTGAGATTATACCAAAACAGTAATTCATACTCCAGATCAATTTTATAAAGGCAAGCGGAAGACTGAAACTGTGTATATAAGGTATATAAAGAAACAAAACCATCTCAATCTCCAGAGTATGAACACTAACTGAGTAACCATATACATGTATTGTTTTTGAATCAAAAGGTTAAAATACAACTAAAAAGATAAATCCTGAAATCCCCGCGATCCAGTCAGCCTAAGAAAAGCCGTCTGAGTACTGCATGTATGAGAACTCGTCCTGGTCCTCATCATAGTTTGGCTCAGCCTCCTGAATCGACGTATCATCTACACCTGAGATAGAGTCTGGTTGGTGTGTACAACATCGTCCCGTAACGTGGGAGTGAGTAGCTAACTCAGTGGAACAATAAAGCATAGGTTAACATGTTATCAATTCAGTCAAGTAGTAATGATAAAGCAGTACAATCAAACAATCCTAACTACTTTTATTTAATGCAAGTATAAAATGACATGATGAATGCCCTTGCCAAACCACCCTCATGCGACACCATCTTACGTTCGCGATATGCGTTCATCCCTCGGTGCTCCACATCTACCAGGCACATGCAGTGCGATGATGAGCATGATTACCGAGTAGTTATTAGTCCTTTCAAACAGCAGGATTGGGAAACTAAGGTACCTCCCTTGTATCATCCCCAAACATGATCCATTCTAGGGTCGTTAGTCCTAGTTAATCTCATACGATGCTGTATTTCTAGGTCGCTGCAAAGGCTGCCAGGGCTGTTATGCACAAAGGTTACACCACTACCCCATCACCTCTTTAACGGTTCATCACTAAGCTGATACAGGCCTAGTTCATACTCTATACACTGCGGCAAAACTCGTCGCCTCACCACAAATTCAGAGTATGCTTGAGGTCACTACAAAGGGCTCGTCACTAATCAGTGTAGGCCGACAGCTCGAATATAGTGTCTCATACCACCATAATCGGCTCACGAGTCTGGTTGCTCACTGGTCACTACGAGGAGGCACGTGGCCCCAATGTATGCCCACAACTCGACCACGGTGTCCCATACCACCATGCCCGGCTCATGAGTCTTAGCGGATCGAGGTACGATGGTTAACGGGATTTCACTGGTAAGTTTGGTACCCTAGGTTCAAGCAATAGCGTCCAAACATGGTGAACATACATTAGACATATCGAGTTACTTGACGAGCCTAACTAGCTCGAGTGCACGATCAACTGAACGACATGAAGTGCATAAGCACTTTGCGTGGCCTAACCACTATCGCTAACTAAAGTACGACTCGGGTTCGTCAAACACATCCTATGTGGTGAAATGAATCTCAACCACGATCTCAAGTCTGGTACCGATTGTCTGGACTATAAACATAGTCCCAAACTCAATCAATCCTTATTTAGAACATGTAGAGTAAAGTATAATAAACAAAGTAATTCAAGCAAGTTAACAAGCATGTTATAAAGCATGTTATAAAGCACCATATAAATAGGAAATACAAACACATATATTTCATAAGTAAGCGGTTAAAGTAAACAACCAACATGAAGGAAATCATATACGTCTCTAAGGTAATTGAGAATCCCATCTCAACACCTACCTAAGGCACTATCATCCAAGCACTTACTCTCACAAGCATTTTCACAAACACTTAGAATACACTATTTCAACATACATAGTGTATGTTAGCAAAATATGTATTAGGGCGAGTCCTTTCGCCAAACAAGTAATTTACGCATATATAATATGTTCATACAGCAAATAATCATGGCAAACACATCTTCAAAATTTATACGTATACCGTGCTTTCTAGAATACACTATTTCAACATACATAGTGTATATTAGCAAAACATGTATTAGGGCGAGTCCTTTCGCCAAATCAGTATTTTATCCATACATGATATATTCATACAACAAATAATCATAGCAAACACATTTCCAAAATGTATACGTATACGGTACTTTCTACAAATACCTAGAGTATGTAAAATTCCATATTCTTCATCTTTAATCGAAATGGAAAACAGACAGCACTTTGTACATGTGCAATTGCATGCAGATCATGAATCTATCATTATCTGACAGTGAAAGCGTTGAAAACCGCAACCTATACACCTAAAGTCCTCACCTTTTACTGTAGAATCGTAACGAATATGATAGGTTTGCTAAGCTTCCGTATTCGGCAGTTTGGTAACCTATAGAGTGAAATAGGTTAGCTATTTCATAACCTACAACCATTACAACCCCAAAACATATTAGGGTTAGGGTTTCTTACCTAGAAACGAAGTCGGATTCGCCGGGAAAGCGATTAGACTTGAGTGATTCAGCTTGTAGAATGGCAGGGGAAAGTAGTAGGGAGTTTCTCCCACTTCTCTCACACTTTCTCTCTCTTTTCTCTCTTCTCTCTCTAGGGTTTCTCTCAAATTTGTATGGCTGTGAGAGAGAGGGTTCTAAGGTCCTTATATAGCCTAAAAACACACTAAAATAGACTTATGGATAAGGTATACTTAGGTTATAATAAAAGTGACCATTTTCCAGCTCAACGGAGGACTTCTGGCGGGCCTCCTTGAGCCAAAGGTCATACTTAAGTTCACCAAACTTATATCTAGGTGGAGTTAAGTTTTCGTTTCAGTCGAATTTCCAGATCACGCATGGCGAACCAGTTTCAGTTCAACGGTTAGTGGATTTCGATCAGAAATTCCAAGTACATGGGTATGTTTATGAAATTTTTCCTAATCCGAGGGTGTATTTGGGTCAGATTCTGTTGCTTACAAAATATCCGTAAGCGACACGTGCCAGATTACTATTTAGATATTTATTTGTAAAGAAAAATAAGCGTTTTCACACTCCTCGTTCCGAGCTCAAACAACAGCCGTGGGACACTGTCTGGTTTTGATTTTTGAGATGGTTGTCAAGCCCAGCGAGGTGGTCCTAAGTCTTTAACTTCGTATTATTCGGACTCCCGATGTGCGGTCCAGACCTAATACGGAGTTTCAATGTGCTCCCGAGAGCAGTCGGGGAATGAGTTTGATCCTAGATTTTACGGTAACCTAGCGTCAATGATTTTACAAGTTTTGGGTCTTGTAGATCGTATTTAAAGCAATTCAAATGGATTTTATGGCTAATCTAGTTTAGCACTTAGTTAACTTTGTCAAATTTCTAAAGGATTTGATCCTAAGCGATTTCTGCCTGAGGTGGTACTCGGGTCTTTGCACGGAAATTTACGAGTCGTTACATTGTTAATGCAGGAATGGAGTGTAAGTAATGATGTATGCCCTCGCATCGAAGATCCCTCACAAGCGACTCCGATAACTTATTTCACATATGACAACACTTCCTCAAAATGGTGCAACTTCATCGCCTTTAAAGCACATCCTAACTAATGCGATGCGATACATGGTCGTGTTAGCCAAGTACTTAATTAAGCCTATTCATATAGCAGGTTTGGGAAGCTAGGGTACCTCCCTTTATATCATTGACTCGAACTAAAAGATCCATATAGGTTCATCACTCCTAGTAAAGCACATACGACAGGCAAGTTGTAGGGTCATCACTCCTAATGAAAAGCAGTCGATAGGCAAGTTCAAGAGTTTATACTCCTGGTCACTATGGGGAGGCTCGTCACCTCAGCGTAGGCTGACAGCACGAACACAGTGTCTCATACCACCATGCCCAGTTCACGAGTCTTAGTTGCTCACCAGTTACTACGGGGAGGCTCGTCAGCCCAGCGTAGGCCGACAGCTCGAACACAGTGTCCCATACCACCATGCTCGGCTCATGAGTCTTAGCGGATTGTGGTACCATGGTTAAAGCGGGCCTTTACATTGGTAAGGGGTACCATAGATTTTAGCAGAAGTGTCCATACATGGTAGACACACAATAGGTCAATTGGTTTATTAGGCAAGTTCGATTGGTACGGGCACATGCTGACTTAATCGACATGGAGCGCATGAGCGCCCCTCGTGGCCTAACCCCTGTTGACAATCGTCGTGCGACCCGGATTCATCGAGTATACCCAATGTGGCAAGACTAATTCGGCCACCCGAATGGGGACTGTTACCGATTGCCTGGGCTACGTTGTAGCCCCAATCTTACTCAGATGCAGCACCTAAACACATGATAATCATTTTAGCATTTAACAAACAATCCAAGTAAATTCCTCATTTGAGCATTTCATCAAACACATTGATCATGTTACCAAACACTTACATTTTATCCATAAATTACGTAGAGGCAAATATGATTACATGAAGAAAACTATACCTATTTACTACTCATAATAAATACAAATCATCAACAAATTCTTGTTCGGATAATTCATCAAACACTTAGACTACAATTCACCAAATATATAGACTAGGTTAGTTACTACATATACTTTTGCAATTTCTTATACAGAGCGATCAGCATGCATATGACAATGATGAATCCTAGATCAGTAATCATGACAAGCACAAATCATGTTTAAATGTTCATTCAAACATTTCACAACACACATGGGATGCATCTTTTGCTCAACACAGTTCATACACTTATATTATACCGAAATCGGCATATCTAAGACAATACGACAACAATCAAGTCAGACATAAATCATTAACTAACATAAAAGCATTGATAACCGCAACCTAAGCATTTATAGTCTGCGCTTTTCATTGGGATGCTCGATTCAGACTCGGTCCAAACTCTACATTTCTGAAAACGAAACATCGAGAACCTAAATGACGAAATAGGTTAGCTAGTTTGACGAACAATCAACCTGGATCTCTATAACAACATTAGGGTTAGGTTTTCTTACCCAAAGTCGTAACGAAAGAGATTCGGTAGTGCGACGGGGAGGCGATTTGGTGCGTGGAATCATGAGAGACGATTCCTACAACGATCTCCCAAGATCTCTCTTCTCTCTTTCCTCTTTTCTCTTCTTTTCTCTCCTCTCTCCCTTAGGGTTTGATGAAATTCGTATATGAGAGGGGTGGAGTGAAATAAGGGCTATTTATAAGCCCAGAAGTGATGCAAATGGCCCTAGGGCCACTATACATATATTATATACCCTTTGGGCGACTATTTTTTACGAACAGGGCTTATAGGGAGGCCCACGACCCACTTACATTGTAGGGCATGCTCTATGACGATGGATCTATGCTGGGACATGTTTTTGGTGCGATCGGATAAGCCGATCGACCATGGAGAACCTACGTCAGATCAACGGTCATACTCACTCAATTGGGGCCACAGTTATACGGATATGTGCAGGAAAATTTTCTTTCCCCATGGGTGAAGTTTGGTCAGAAACTGACGATCTGAAATCCTTAATTTCGCGTAAGAGTGAACGGCCCAATTCACTTAAGTTTTGGTTCGTTTTCTAAAGGTATTCACGTTTCTCACACAGTTTACTCATGGCTCATGTTGTACGTTTCTGGGCATTATCTGAGCTCGATTCTAGCAATGGTTGTCAAGCACAGTAGGACGGACATAGTCATATAGTTTCGCGGTCATCGGACCCTCGACATGCAGTCTAGGTCCAATATGGAGTTCCAATGTACTCCCGAGAGTGACAGGCTATTGGGATCTCCCGTAGGTCTTTAAGTGACGTTGAGTCAGTGGTATTAATGGTTTTATGCCTTCTCATTTGTAGAAATGGTGGGCCGAGCTTAATCCACCAATTATTTAGTTTAGTACTTAACTAATTTATGCCTAAATTATTCGACAGGATGTGGTCCTTGGGTAGTCCTGCCTGAGGTGGTACTCGGGTCCTTGTACGAATTTTTCTGAGACGTTACAGCTTGCTGGACTGTTTTTTCGATCCCATCGAAAAAATCATGAATTTTGAAAGTTTGTTGCTGAACAGTTTCTAGACATTCTTCGATTCCATCAAACACATCTTTAATCATATTGACAGGTCCTCAATAGGTTTCGATCCTATTAAAGCTCCTATCGACAGAGGCGGTAAGTGCGTAAGTTCACAAATTTTCTTTAGTGATGTAGAATTAGGTCTTTCAAATCTATAAATAGAGATCTCTAGAATGTCTCTAAGTATCAATCTAGGATTTTTTTAGGTGATTCGAAGTGAAGACGAAGCTTTTCCGACACCGTTCTTCTCAATTTGTCCTTCCTAGTTTCTTTTTCTTTTATTTTTTTTATATATAAGATGTTAGCCATGCTAAGCTAATCTCTTAGCTAAGGCCAAGGGATGAACCTCTTGATTAATTTTTTATTTAGTTCATTTTTAATTCAAGTTATTGGTTTTGAATGTTGAATTGTGATTTTTTATTGAATTCCTAGATAAGAGAAGGAATTTATCTGTAAAATTGATTCATCTATTATTAACTCTCAGTATAATAGATGCCTTTGATTCTCGACGATCAATTGCTAAGATCTTCATGAGAGATCAACTTATTTCAATTCATATATATTATTGGATGAATGTGATTGAATTTTCAGAGATAGTTTTCGATTAAAATGGATTGAAATCTGATTCTAGTTGAGTTACTACTTGTAGAAGATGAATTAGTTTCAAAATTTATTGAGTAGGGATTCCTGGATCCTTCTTTTAATTATTTTTTAAACCCTCTTTTTCTTCTAATGAATTAAAACCCAACCCGCTCGATTAGTTCTTATTGTGTTCTCAACCCAATTTCATGTGGATTGATCTTGATCTCACAGAGTTAATACTATTATGCAGTCCTGCATTTGGTATTGTTGTGCCCTGGTCGTAAACTTGAATGTACGATGCAATGCAAGAGGGAAGGGAAGACAATCCAAATAAATACCTTGTAGTTTGCGCATTTGGTTATGTTATATGCTAATTTGTGTTATGAGATATATTTGAGGTGAGTTTCATAGAGGTTATTGTATTGACACTTATAGCCTTGGTGTACACTTTACATAGTGCTCGTCCGCACTATAGCTGTACCATGCCACGACCAATCAGAGAGCTTTATGTGTGATATGTAGGGACGCACATGGTGCGCTAAGAGATTTACAAGTATGAACAAAGAAGATTTCTTATTAAGTGGAGCCTAGATGTATTACGCGGTGTCATGCATCACTAAAGTGGTTGAGAGGGAAAAACGTGGGAAGGATCCAAAACAACTGGATCAAAGCTATAAATAAAATAGGAATTCAGCAAGAAAAGTCGTCTCACACCAACCCAAATAACAAAATCTATCTTTCAAATTATCCTCTCAATTCACATTTCTTAGTGTAATCCGTTACTTTCTCTGTTAAGCAAATTACATTCCTTAGTGTAATCTTTACTTTTCAAGCCTGCCGATTTACATTCCTTAGTGTAATCTGTAGTGGTAATCAAGTAACTGGTAATCCTAGTTGTAATTCGAGTCTACGCTCGCACGGTGGACTCAAATCATCCATCAAGGAGACGTTCTCCAACTGATCTTCATGACCGACTGTAAGAATTTCTTTCTCCTTTTATTTAATATGTACTAAAAAAGTCCTTTCGTACAAAAGGAGAATAAGTAACCCATCATCAGAGGATGAACCCCACCCTCTGAATATTGCTTAATCCAATTTACACATTAAGCAAGTGGCTGCATAGGTGACTGATCTACCCAGATCTTGGTAATACACTATGTGTCTGCATACCTCGGCGCTAAGGGTCATTGCTTTCGGTTCGAATTGGAGTCGTAATTCCAATTATGGCACGCCAGCATACCCAATGCAGAAAACAACGGCAAACACATAGAATGTTACTGTGGATGAATATTATGATGCTTAGTTATGATACTGTAAACACCACACCCAATATGAGAAGTTCGATCACAGCAAAAGTCAAGCCATGGATGCTCTTCAGGCCCCCCGCATCTGTCCACCCCTATAGGCCTCAAATCCAAGATCAGAACTAACTCCTAAAGCCTAGAGACAACCCTTAAAAGCCTTATAGGAACCCTTTCATCTTGAACCTAATGCAGTTTAGAGCAAAAATTGTGCCTCATGGTAAGTATATCTAGCCAAAAGGTACAATTTAAAGCCTACAGGGTTGGTAGGTGAGGAGGATGTGCATTTGGGAGAGGGTAAAATGGAAGAACTCTCCCTCTCCCCAAAATGCCCCTCATACCTCTCTAAATTATATAAAATGCCACACCAAGTACCAATGAGAAGATGGCATGTGTCCCTAAGATCCCCCATCCAATCACGGCCCGTCATGTGTTATTTAAATCCTCATCTACTGTCACACCATGACATCTAACACATGAGTTGGCCAGACCTTAATCTTGCATCCCAAGATATAAGAATACACATCTCATAAAGATCACATAGCATAAATTCATAATTTTATTAAAATAATTAACATCATTATAGAGTGGCTAATGAATGCCCATGGTCACGACCTTTGGGTGGGAGTTCCTCATATGAAAATGTGATGGCTCATGGTGTAAGGAGCTACCCGTTTATATACGTAATCATTTCAGGTGGTGTTTCTCAAGAGATATGTGCATCAGTCAAAGTTTTGATGAACATTTTTTGATGAATTTTTTATATATAGAGAAGTTCCTAAATGAAGATTTGGGCGAGGATTGTCTTAAGTTGGGATGCTACATCGTAGGAAGATTCGGTTTTGAAGGCAAGTCCTATAAAAGACCCATTAAGATCACTTTTATGGATATATTTATAGAGGCAACCCCCGTTGAGGTTCATGTTGCCCACCTTAGCACATTCTGGGTAGTGTCAAGGAACCGATTTGTTATTATAAGGGGAAACCACTTGGTCATGTAGAACTAATGAGGGTTGAGGCCTTAGAGGTTGAGAACCATAGGAGGCAAAGGCTAAAGGGTCAGAATAATTATTCAATATTTTTTCTACAAAGACCAAAGGATAGGTAAAACTAGGTAGGTCTCCTTGAGAGGCAGAGCCTCCTTCCTAGACGATCGTTGATTGATTGAAGATAGGTCTTATTGTTTTAAGACATATGGCATGTTTACTAAGGAGGGGCTTTTCATTGGAGAACCAAGGGCTCACTAAATGCTGGGAACTCAAATAGGTAGTTGGGATCCGATCTTGGATGAATGTCTAGCTAGAGGGACATCCCAACTTAGCTAAAGCATGGGCATGAGATTCAACTCGGGCACCTTTCCGAGGAGGGCAAGAGATTGAATAGACCATTTTTAATTGTGATTGGGAGCCAGACTCTATGCTAGTTCAGGGGCCTTACTGTGAAAGACTAATAGTTGATTGGCTAGAGGTTGGGGAGTATGCTAGCTTAGGGGCCTTTCCATAGAGGACCAATGGTTGATTGGCCCACGATTGGATGATGCTGGAGAATGGAGAACATGCTAACTCAAGGACCATCCCTTGGAGGACCAATGGTTAATTGGCCCATGACGGGATCGAATTGTATGCTGGATTGTGGGTTAATTTTGTTGGGATTTGTGTTACGGAATTACACAGATCTAGATCTAGGATAGCAATCCAAGAGCACCAAGCAATCACAAGAGAACACATAGATTTAACATGGAAAACCCTTACGGGAGAAGACGACTGCACAAAGCGACAGAAATCCACTATGAAATAGAAATTACAAAGAGAAAAAGGACTTACCCGATTCGAACAACCTCGAATATCACCCTTACTACACCCTTTAGAAACCTTAAAACCATTTAGGAACACCTTTAGAAAGCCTTAGCGTGCCCTAGAATAGCCCTAAGGATCCCTATTCATAGTTTAAGAAACTCCACTTATGCACCTCTTTGAAAACGCCTCAAATTTACACAGTCCGCACAGAATTTGCATAACCCTCGACTAGTTAAGCCAGGACTTTAACTGGTCGAAGGGTACCCTCAACCGGTCGAGCCTGATCCTTGACTGGTCGAACAACATGAACACCCAAAAAAATATGCTTACTGGACTTCGAGTCGAGTGGGCCTTTACTGGTCGAGCAGCCCCCTCGACCTGTCTAGCAACTCCCTCGACCGGTGGAGTACTTTGACAGATTTAAGACATCTGTTGAGCAACAATCTCCACCATGTCTTTAATTTTCAAACGTGTAGCTTTTTGACCTCTTCTCTTATCTCTGCATTGCATTATAGCTTCAATCAACACTTCTCGTGCACACTTCATACTCCTTTTACGTCATTGTCAAGCCCAAAGAAGTTGCACAGAACTTAAACTTCTCTGTAGGAACGACCTTGATGATAATGTCTGTCGGATCTAAATTCACATGCCCAACCACCTTTACTCCTGTCTTCCCAAAAGTAAAGACATAATCTTCTTACCATCTCACTGCTACTCAATATTGTTTGCCAGGGTATTTTCTCACAACACTGATAACCTGTAAAATAACCGGTCTAATATAGACCATGGCATGCACTACTAACCACATTTGAATAAGGCTCATGAGATATATCCTGCTTCTCCTCATCTGTTTTGGGACATGTCCTGAGTTAAACTTAAGGAGAGATGCATAAGGAACACTCTCTGGCTTTGCCTGGTCCATCACATCCTTGATCAATACCTACCCAAGGTATTTACCTGAGATAACCAAAGCCTACTCCTCTTTCAGTCTCAATGCTAAGAACCATCTTTGTAGCCCCCTGATTCTTCATCCTGAATGTCCCACTTAACTGAGTCTTTAGTACATTGATTTCAGGCATGTCATAATTGGAGATCTACATGTCATCAGCATACAATTCCTGACTCACCATGAAGTAGTCAAACCATTGCCTAGACGACAGGTCATACCACGACCTCCTGCAAACTTTTTTCTCAGCCCCTTTAACTTCGAACTGCTCTGATTACTTCATGTAGATTTGCTCTTCCAATTTCCTTTACGAAAATGCAAACTCCACATCCAACCTTCCAGCTCAAGATCACATTGGCCAACCAGTGCCAATCACGGATCTAATAGACACTTGTTATACCGTCGACGCGAATATCTCTGAGAAGCTGATCCCTTCTCTCTGAGCATAACCCTTCGCCACCAACCTCGCTTTGTATCTATGTTGTATCCTCTTGAAGATCCACCTGCATCCAACCACTTTCCGACCCACTGGAAGCTCCACCAGCTCTCATGTGTCGATCTGGTACAATGAGTCTATCACGTCACCTATAGTCACCTTCCACTTCTCAGCACCAGGCTCACTTAGAGCCATCTGAATAGAAGATGAATCCCCTCCGATATTGTAGTCATTCATGTACCTCGCCGATATCTTGCGATTATGTTGCGTGATTCTTCTCACGAGTGGCTGCTCCACCTGCTCCGTATCTCCGTCAGCGCATCACATCCTTCCTGCCCTACTCGCTCATGTGGCCATGCCTAACATGCCACACACGTATAGAGGTGAAATCTGCTACAACCACTGTAGCTCCACTTTTTGAAGTGTTCCTAATCAACCTGTACATGTTACCGAGTCGTGAAGTACTCCCGATCAACTTGTACATGTTACCGAGTCGTTGCGCTTTCATGATTACCCGTGCCTCCTTAGATACCTTAAGAGCATCATTAATACCTTTGAACTTGCAGCCCATTTCCTCAAGTACACCAAGAGAAATCAGATTCTTCTTTAAATCAGGAACATGCATGACATCAGTTAAGGTACGTTCCACCCCATCAAACATCTTGATGCACACCGTACCAACAACCACAACATTACAGGCAATGTCATTGCCCATAAACACATGTCCGCCATCGCACTCCCTGTAACTGGTGAACCAACTTCGATGAGGAGTCATGTGAAAAGATGCCCCTGTGCCTAGCGTCCACTCGTCCTTACGATCATTGTATGGTCGTCTGATCGTAGACATAGACAAAACATTACCATTACATCCATTTGATCCATCTGTCGTGGCAGCATTGGCCTCCCTGTACGAAGCCTCAGAATCTTCTCTCTTAGATTTAGGATCTGTACAATCCTTCTTTACATGTCCTTCCATCCCACAATTCCAGTACTTTACCTTTCCTTTGCCCTTGCCCTTGGATTTGGACCTAGAACTTGAAGAACATGTACCTCGTTCAGAATTCCTACCCCCTATAAGCAGTGCATCCGAAGATATCCTCATGTCAACGTTAAGCTTTCTTATAGCCTTCCCTTGAAGGGTAGAGATAATGGTGTTGACACTTAAGGTTTTATTCGTGGAGCACATTGTGTCTTGGAATGACTCATAAGACACCGGAAGAGAATTCAGCAACATACATGCTTGTTCTTTATCTTTCATCACTTCCTCTATATCCATTAATTTGCAAACTAATTTATTAAAGTTGTTGATGTGAGCCTCCAAATCTCCACCCTCTGTCATCTTAAAGTTATATACTGTCGCATCAAGTGTAGGCGATTTTTAGAGAATTTTTTCGCATAGACATCCTCTAACTTCGTCCATAATTTAGCCGCAGTTTTCTCCCTCATGACGTTGTAGAGAACTTCATCCGTGAGACATAAATAGATCGATGATAAGGCCTTCTTATCAAGAGTGTTCCAATCATCTTCAGTCATAGTAGACTTTCGCTCCTCAAGAGCACCATCTTCGCCTTTCTTGATTAAGGAACTAATCATCTTGATCTTTCATAACTCAAAATTATTTTTCCCTGAGTACTTCTCAATCTCATACCTAGTGCTTCCCATTGATGTTAATCTCTCATATTCAAATCTGTGCCCCAACGATTGCTCTGATACCACTTGTTGAGATTTGTGTTGTGGAATCACATAGATCTAGATCTAGGATAACAATCCAAGAGCACCAATCAATCACAAGAGAACACAAAGATTTAATGTGGAAAACCCTTGCGGAAAAAAACCACAGCATAAAGCGATAGAAATCCACTATGAAATAGAAATAACAAAGATAAAAAGGACTTACCTGATTCGAACAACCTCGAATCTCACCCTTGCTACACCCTTTAGAAACCCTAAAACCCTTTTACGAACCCTTGGAACCCCTTTAGAAAGCCTTAACATGCCCTAGAATATCCCTAGGGACCCCTATTTATAGTTTAGGAAACTCCACTGTAAGACCTGACCCAAGTTCATGTGTGTGCATGTGTGTGTGTAAGTATGCATTTCGTTTCTCTTGATCACACGGTCTTACTGGTTGAATCCCTGTGACCCGAGACCCTGGGATAGTGTTTGCGGTCATCCTTAAGTCCGGTCATGTAGACCCGACTCGAATCGAGCTGAAACCTATGTCATCTTGTTCCCATCATCATTGCGGTTCCGATGACACAGCTTGTGCATCCATCCTACGTGTAGATCATAAGTTGTGTGCATTTCATTTTCTAACCCTTGATCATGGTCATGTGGCCCACCTAGAGATGGTGTGCACGGGTTTCTACGTTGGTCCCATCTCTTGGCACCAATTTCCAACACACACTACCTAAAACCCTATTCCTACATCACCTATCTTTAAAACACTACCCAAAGACCTAGAAAGCTAGTAACCCTACAACATTGTTTCTAACTCCCTACTTCAATCATGACCTTTCTCTACCCAAGGCAAGAAAGAAATGATTGTTAGGCTTAAAACCTCCCTCTCTCTCTCTCTCTCTCTCTCTCTCTCTCTCTCTCTCTCTCTCTCTCTCTCTCTCTCTCTCTCTCTTCTCTCCCTCTCATTTCCTCCCTTTCTCATTCCCATTTCCTCCTTAGCAAGAGAGGGTGGGACGTCCCCACCTAGCCATCCCATTCCAGCCCCTTTCACCTCAAATTCCTCTCAATCCAACCATCCATACCCCATCTCACCCATTTATACATCATCCTTAGAGCACTAAAAGCTAGGAGATACAAGTTTGGAAGAGATCTAAGGTGGGTGTACTTCTAGGATGTAGGATTTTCAATTCCATGTTCTAGATCTATTATTTCTTTCATATGGGAAGTGTACGACCCACCAATCCATGGTGGAGATCCTACACCACCCCTTAGATGTGGCCAAATGGCCTATTTCATGCATGCATATCCCATGCATGGGGTTTTCCCCTTATAGGCCCCATCATGGAGGACTCCTTGGATTTCACTGCATGATAGGTCATCAAGACCTTAGAATCAATGAAATGTGTGGTGTGATTGATCTTGATTCTAGGATATGCATGTGGTTGATCTATGTTATAACATGTGAATCAATGAAATGTGTGGTGTGATTGATGAAGGAGAGAGCCTCAATGTGGCGGGGCCCCTCTTCTTGTGGCCAATCCTTTATTTTTCTTTGATGTTAGCATTTCGATCATGTGTGTGTGGCCCACCTTGTAGACCAACAAAAAAATCTAGACCATCCATGGAGGTTGGACGCCCATGGTAGTCCATCCTTAGACATGTGGCCCCAAAATCCACCTAAATAGGGCACATGCAAGGGGTTCTTGATGATGGGGAAGGTCTAGACATTTGTAGGTCCCACTGGGGTGGTCCATAACATGATTTTCTAGGGTTAAATAACATTGTAAATGATGTCTATATTTAATTCCTTTCAATTACTAGTTGTTGTCTAGAACTATATGGACAACTTGAGGCCAGAATTTAGGGCTTTTAGTGGGGAGTTTTGTACCAAGTAATATATGATTTTTGAATTTGTTTGTCCCACCTTTGAGCATGCCAAATTTCAGCTTCAACTGACCTCATTTGGGTCCCCAAAAGAGTGGGGCCAATATGGGTACCTTGCTGGATTTTCTGCTGTAATTCCAACAACAATGCAGTCTGAAAACTTGAAAATATAAAATACTTTTGAAATAGGTGGGCCACTTTGGTGGACCCTACCTTGTACTATACATATGTGGGGATGTTGAAATCAATTTTTCCCAATTTTTGGAGACCCTAGGCCCACCCCTTTTGGGTGCTCAATCAAGGTCTGTCCAGAATTCTGCACTTAGCAGATTCTCTGGACAGCTTGTATTCCTTAATTTAATTAAAATATTTCTAATTATCTAAAAATCTTAAATTTTGCAGAGGTGTGTTCCACCTATGATAGGACCTACCTGCCAAGTTTCAGGGTCAAAAGACCTAAGTATCGATCGTGGCGCTGGCGGGACCAGCCCACCAGGCTAGGATGCCCAGGCTGGGGCATCCAGCCTTGGTTGCCCTTCGACCCCACCTTGTGGGCCCACCTTGATGCATTTGTTTCACCCACCGTTCATTTAATTGTGGTCCATGTGGGACACAACCATCTCCCTCAATGGCATTCATTTTTTGGACCCATTTGGATTTGTTTTGGGCCAATTGCCTAGGCCCATAGCACTTTTCACCCTTAGGACACCCAGGCCCATTGGACCACTGCTGGACTTTCAATCCAACAGCATGGTCCTCCTTATTCATGTGTGAAATTCAGTCCTTCCCTCTGGTGGGACCCACAGAGATATATGTGGGCCATCAGGGAACTCATACTTAACCCTTTATGATTATTGTTGGGCTCCAGCAGGCCCAGAATATGGGTGGGCTGAAATTTTAGCAAAAGGCCCAAACTTGCTACCCATAAGTACCTGTTTTGGGGCAGCATGGCCCACTAGATTTAAGGATAAATTATGCACATAAGCTTGTCATTTTCTAAGGTGCATTTGGGCTTCATTTGTACACACTAGGAGGCCCACCTCAATTGGATTTTATTTTGGATCTATGTTCATAGTTTTGGTTGGTCTTAATAGGCCCATTTATCTTGGAATCTTCTAGTTAAGTCCCTTGACCTTTGGGCCTATATCTCACCACTTATTGTGATGGGTTTGTGGGTCATAATGTGCAATTAGTTGGGCGCTTGGTTGCCCACCAAAATAACCTTGTACTTGGGCCAAGTTGTAAGGCCCGACTCACTTGGATAAAGCATAGAAATTGCCCACATGGTTGGATTACTGGGTTGTCCACTAGGCCCACCACAATATGTGGATTTGTAACCTTCATGGTTAGGCCCAAACCTTACTTGAGGGCCCACCATATTGCTTATGTGTTGGGCTTGGTGTATAGCCCACTAGGCCATGGATTTCTTAGGCCTCGGGCCTTGTTTCATATTCGAGTAGTAGCGGGCTACCTTTTGTGATCCAATTGAGGTTAGATGTCCTCCTTGGTGGCCCTAAGGTAGGCCTATGGGTTGTTATGGGTGGTTTAAGGCCCACCATAGGCCCTCTTTAGGACCGTTTATTCCCTTAGGCCTATATATTATCCTCCTTAGCTTTGTGGGCCACCCCAAAATATCGGGCCCCCACTAGAGGTTTGTTCCTTAAATTAATTGTCTAAGTACCTAGACTTGATTCCCTCCTTGGAGGAGTATGTTCTAAGTCATCATCGCCGTATGGAGCACCCTCATGACCCATATGCATCATAGAGTGTTTGGATTACATTTGTGTGTGGTCATTAGGTTGATATGATAGAGGGATGGAGTTCCCTTCTTGTGCACATTGAGTGCTTGGAGCTAGAGCATGATTAGTATGTGTGACTCATGCATCTGGCATCACATCTCATTAGTATGATCGCCTTTGTTTCACCAGGGCTTTGCTTCCACAGATACATCGTGGATGGCTATGATTGGATACTAGAAATGTTACCTGAGCATATGGGGTGCATAGGATGCCCTTGGTTGAAAATTCTAAAACTTTCATGGTATCAAGGATCTGCCCTAATGTCGTGACTGAGTGGAAACAATGGGCGCACGACAGCCTTACACCGTTAGGCCGCGACTCCCACTGTCATGTAGTCGGTTGGGATGGGGTGTGGCCTTACCCGCTTGTGAGAGAGAGCAATTGTTAGGCTGAGTTTGACCAGCTTGTGAATGGGTCCGCTACCATCGATCCTTGCTGGTGATTGGCTGACCATGAGCAGGTAGTGAGGTCTCTTACGCTCGTTTGACTATGTGGGTCTGGAGAGTGGCAGTCATCATGTAGTGCATTTGACCCCGGTAGATTCCTTATGATGGAACTATATTGATATGTGGATTAGAAATGAGGACTGGCATCACTTCGCATTACATTTGCATCGGCTGTATAAGCCTTATATTGCATCGCCTTGGTAGGATGCCCAGTACTCATTTTATTATATAGCCTTGGTATGGCTTCCTGCATTCATGGCTTAGCCTTGGTAAGGTTAGTGATATTGACATTGATCATAGTTCCCTTTTGTATCTCCTATTATTCTTCTGCACACCATTGTCACACACTTTCACCACCCTCTAAGCTTTCTATAAGCTTATGCACGATTAATGTGTGCAGGAGATCCTAGGTCGGTGTCGTACCAGCTGAGCTTAGATAGGAGTTGAGCCGAGGACCCAAGTGTTGTAGATCTCCTTCTTTCTTCTTTTGTCATCAGATGTATTTCCTTTCAGCTATGTACTTGAAAAGTTCAAATTTATAGTGAATTTTGTGATGTGTGCTTTTGTTATTTCTTAGATATACTTGTTGTGATCTTGGGTATGCTCGTATTGAAATAGACATGTGGTTATGAAAATCCTCCTTGTAGGATCCCAGGATCAGAACCTGTCTCAGGAGATGAAAATGAGGTACTACGGAGGCTATTGCGGCCAGAACCGACTATCGAGTTCCTTGTGAGCCCGATTACTGAGTCGGGGGCGTGGCATCCACTTATGCACCTTTTTGAAATAACCTCAAATTTATGCAGTCCGTGAAAAATCCACGCAGAATCTGCGTAACCCTCGACTAGTCGAGCCAGGGCTTTGACTGGTCGAAGGGTACCCTCGACCGGTCAAGCCTGACCCTCGACTGGTCGAGCAGTGCGGACACCCAAAATAATATACTCACTGGACTTCAAGTCGAGTGGGCCTTGACTGGTCAAGCAACCCCTCGACCGGTTGAGCACTTTGAAAGATTTAAGACATCTGTTGTAGCAACAGATTCAAGGCCTTCCCTTAGAGGACTAATGGGGTGCACTAGACCTATATTGATTAGACACTGGAGATGATGTTGATCCTATAGCCCTTCCTTAGAGGACTAGTTATGTAATGAAACCATGATCGACTGTCACTAGATACTGTAGTGTATGCCAATTATAGGGCCCTCCCTGTAGAGGACCAACACTAGGAGGGTTGCCAAGTTGGATGGTGCCCCTTGCATGATAAGCGGATCAAACTCTATGTGGGAGTTAATGACATGGATGGAATAGAATGGATGGGGAGGAGATTCTCCCTATATAGCATTGATGGTAAGGTAAGGGATTTTGGAGTATCTTATTAGCAACTGTTTCAAGGGTCGCAATTGAGATTTTCTTTTGGTTGGATAAATCTAAGACTGTGTATTTCGGAGTAAAACAATGATTCATTATGTGACCCTGGACTGATGGTACACACAATACTCATTTCCATTGTAATTTGGTAATAGAGGATTTGGTAACGACCAAAGATGTAGCAGGGCAAGGAGTTGCCTTTAAACTAACATGGGCAATACATCATTGTAGGGTTATGCAATTAGTGTAAATTGCCTAAGCTCTCGAGCCATCTCCATTTGCCAATTTTGACTATGGCATCATGGGTTCCATATTTGTTATTGTTGGTATTATTGTCCATTTTGAGAGGCAAATGGTATGCCTTGGAAGAGGTGACAAGAATGTTCACTTTCGTTAGACAGGGGGTAAGGGTATTTCCACTCTCAGTCCCATTCCCAATGGGTTTCGAATTTGAGTTTTCACGTAGTGGGACTTGGTGAAGCCAAGAGGAGATCATCCTAACTAGGGGTGTACATCGAGTTGAACTGAGTTGAGCTAGCCTCAGCTCAGCTCGGCTCGGCCACTAGTTGACTCAGCTCAAACTCAGCTCGGCTCGGTCCTCAAGCCTGACTAACCAACTCAGCTCGATTCGGTCAGTAGCTTGGGCCTGTTCGAGCCGAGTTCACCTGTGCAACATTTTCACAAACACCTGGACTGCACCTTCAAAATCCCACTGTATCTAAAACAGCAGCAATGGTTTTATAGGTATTTTATCAAACACCTTCTAAGCAACATAAAAACCAAGAAAAAAAGGGTATTTGTTTCATGTACATACCTTCGTTGCCACCAGCCACACTTCGTTGAGTCATTTCATTAAACACTTGGTGAGCAACATCAATATCAAAGTAACTGAGTCACCGAACTGGCTCGATCTGAGTTCGATTTGAGTTGGGTTTGATCTGAGTCGAGTCGAGCTGGGGCAAGCTTGAACTCGGCTCAAACTCATTTTCGAGCTCAAAAAATTAGCTCGACTCGACTCGAACTCAGCTTTCAACATAATCGAATCAAGCTTTTTCGAGTTGACCTCAGCTCGGCTCGGTCCTCAAGCTTGACTAACCAGCTCAGCTCGATTCAGTCAGTAGCTTGGGCCTGTTCGAGCCGAGTTCACTTGTGCAGCATTTTCACAAACACCTGGACTGCACCTTCAAAATCCCACTGTATCTAAAACAGCAACAATGGTTTTATAGGTATTTTATCAAACACCTTCTAAGCAACATAAAAACCAAGAAAAAAAGGGTATTTGTTTCATGTACATACCTTCCTTGCCACTAGCCACACTTCGTTGAGTCATTTCATTAAACACTTGGTGAGTAACATCAATATCAAAGTAACTGAGTCGCCGAACTGGCTCGATCTGAGTTCAATTTGAGCTGGGTTTGATCTGAGTCAAGTCGAGCTGGGGCAAGCTTAAACTCGGCTCAAACTCATTTTCGAGCTCAAAAAATTAGCTCGACTCGACTCGAACTCAGCTTTCAACCGAATCGAATCAAGCTTTTTCGAGTTGAGTCGAGCAAGCTAACCGAGCTAGCTCGGTTCTTATACACCTCTAATCCTAACCCTTATTCCAACTTTTGCTTGTTCCTCAACATGAATGAGTTTTATGAGTTAGCATATGGGTATGAAATTAGGTATCCAAATATAATTGGGTTTGCCATGTGGACAATCATAGAGATTTGTTCCTCATCATCAATAGGTGTTTTCATCCTAACAGCCATAGACTGCCACCATGCAAAGTATGCTAACAATGATTCATCATTCCTTACCTCAGGGCAGCAAGATCTGCTCTTTTAGGCATCGCATTTAGATTGTATGCAAAATAGTCTGCAAATTATTGGGAAAATTGTTTCCAAGCCCCAATTTAATGGTGATCGAGCGACATGTACCAATCTAGCGTGTCAGCTTTAAGGATTTCTCAAAAAAAAAAATGTTTAATGCTTTGTCATTACCTGCTATGGTGTCAAGCTCTCCAAAAAAATACATTTAGATGGGTTGTGGGAAACCTGATGCTGTCATATTTTAAATTTTCAATACCTCGAAATTCTGAGGTACTTTAGCATCAGGAAAGTAACAGAGATCCCTGAATCTGATGGATGGGAGGTCCACCTCATGCTATTTTTGGAACTTGCTCTCTAAGGCCCTGAGTTGTTCCTCAAAATGTTCTTGGAGTAATTTGATATTAGAGGAGCCTGCTGTAACGCCCTAAAATTCGGGGGTCGAGTATGAACTCAACTCCCGAGTTTCAACGCATCACTTATGCAACATACATAAGGATGGTTAAATGTTGTCTGAGTTAGCGCAATAAACATGAATGAGATTATACCAAAACAGTAATTCATACTCCAGTTCAATTGTATGAAGGCAAGCGGAAAACTGAAATTTTATATTCAAAGTATGTAAAGTAACAAAATTTTATGAACTCCAGAGTATGAGTACTAACTGAGTACCAATATACATGTATTGTTTCTAAGTCAAAAACCAAAATACAACTCTCAAGAGAAGCCCTGAAAACCCCGCGATGCAGTCGACCTAAGCAAAGCAATCAGAGTACTGCATAAAGGAGAACTCCTCCTGATCCTCATCGAAGTCGGGCTCCAGCTCCTGAACCAAGGCGCCATCTACACCTGCGACAGAGTCTGGTGGGTGTTACAAACACCGTCCCGTAATGTGGGAGTGAGTAGCTAACTCAGTGGAACAATAAAGCATAGGTTAACATGTTATCAATTCAATCAAGCAGTAATGATAAAGCAGTACAAATCAAACATTTCTAACTACTCTTGTTAAGTGCGAAAATGAAATGACATGATGCTGTATGCCCTTGCCAAACCACCCTCAAGCGACATCATCTTACGTTCGCGATTACTCCCTCAGTGCGCCACATCTACAAAGCACATGCGGTGCGATGATGCTCATGATTACCAAGTTTTTATTAGTCCATTTCAACCAGCAGTATTGGGAAACTAAGGTACATCCCTTGTATCATTCCCAAACATGATCCATTCTAGGGTCGTCAATCCTAGTTAATCTCATACGATATTATGGTTTGAGAAACATAGCGAAGGCATCACAAAGGGCTCGTCACCCGTCAGCGCGGATACAGATTTCACCGTATGCGGCTCAATTGCTAGCCGTCAGCTCGAGTACAGGTCTCACCGTACTTGGCTCAATCACTAGCCGTCAGCTCGAGTACAGGTCTCACCGTACTCGGTTCAACTCATACTCTAGTTGCTATGAAAGACTCGTCGCCAATCACGGATACTTGGAGTATACTCGATGATACTACGGAGGACTCGTCGCCCGTCAGCACGAGCACAGGTCTCACCGTACTCGGCTCTCACCGTAAGTATCGACAGCTCGAATACAGTGTCCCATACCACCGTATTCGGCTCACGAGTTTGGTTGCGCAATGGTCACTACGGGGAGGCACATGGCCCCAGCGTCGGCCGACAACTCGACCACGGTGTCCCATACCACCATGCCCGGCTCATGTGACTTTGCAGATCGAGGTACCATGGTTAAACGGGATCGCCACTGGTAAGTTTGGTACCCTAGGTTCAAGCAGTAGCGACCAAACATGGTGAATACACAAATACATTTCAGTTTACTTGACGAGCCTGACTAGCTCGAGCGCACCACAAGTTGAGCGATATGGAGCGCAAAAGTACTCCATGTGGCCAACCACTATCGCCAACCGAAGTACGACTCGGGTTCGCCAGACACATCCTTTATGGCGATATGAATCTCAGCCACAACCGCAAGTCTGGTACCGAATGTTTGGACTATAGGCATAGTCTCAAACTCAAACACTTCTCATCAATAGCATGTGGAGTAAAGCATGATAAACAAGCAATACAAGCATGTTAGCAGGCATGTTATAAAGCATGAAGTAAAACATGAAGTAAAGCATGTTGTAAAGCATGTTGTGAAGCATGTAGTAAAGCACTATACACATAGGGATATAATTACATACACGCCACAAGTGAGTGGTTATAGTGAACCACCGCATGGAGTGGATCCTACATGTCTCTAAGGGAGTCGGAAATCCCATATCAGCGCCTATCTAAGGCACTAACACTCAAGCATTTACACACACAAGCATTTACACAAACACTTAGAGTACGCTATTCCAACATGCATGACGTATGTTAGCAAAACGCGTATTAGGGCTATTCTTTCGCCAAGCGGTTATTTTATCCGCGTATACCGTATTCATACAACAAATAATCATGACAATTATATTTCCAAAATTTGCACATACGCGGTATTTCTAGAATACACAATTTCAACATACTTGACATTTACAAATGAACATGTATTTCAGCGATTCCTTTCGCCAAACTAGTATTTTATCCATATATTATATAATCATACATTAAATAAACATGTCAAACATTTTCCCGAAAAAAATACGTATACGGTATTTCTACGTATATCTAGAGTATGTGAAATTCCATATTCTACAACGTTAATCGAAACAGGAAACGGAAAGCACTTTGTATATGTGCATTTACATGCAGATCATGAATCTATCATTATCTGACATTGAAAGCGTTGAAAAATGTAACTTATACACTTAAAGTCCTCACCTTTGCCCTTGGAATCCCAACAAATCAGCAAGGGTAGTAGAGCTTCCGTATACGGGAGTTTTCTAGCCTAAAGAGCAGAATCGGTTAGCCTGTACATAACCTACAACGATCCTACCTCAAATCAGACCTAGGGTTAGGGTTTCTTACCTTGAAACGGGATGGATACCGCCGGGAAAACACCTTGAATGGAGCGGTGTAGGCCGTGTGATGAATGAAAGCAGCAGGAGGAAGATCTCCCACAAATTCCAAGCTATTCTCTCTCTTTTCTCTCTCTCTAGGGTTTTTCTCCCAAATTCGTATGGCTGTGAGAGGGGCTGTTCTAAGCCCCTTTTATAGCCAAAAACATTCTCAAAATAGACTCAGGTTCAAGGGTTACTGCTAATATAGGATATTCGCCACTTTTCCAGCTCAAAAGAGAGGTTCTGGTAGCCCTCCTTGAGCCAAACGTCAGACTTAAGCTCA
This sequence comes from Magnolia officinalis, assembly GCA_021015155.1. Lineage (NCBI taxonomy): Eukaryota > Viridiplantae > Streptophyta > Magnoliopsida > Magnoliales > Magnoliaceae > Magnolia > Magnolia officinalis. Next base: position 19,521,344 of record JAJHSJ010000009.1, read on the forward strand.
CCACCTATGGATCTACGTGGGATTACATTTTCGACTCTATCTGATTCCCAGATCGCACGTGGCAGACCACTTTCAGTTCAACGGTCAGTGGGCCACGATCAGAAATTCCAAATACATGTAAATGTTCCTGAAATTTTTCTTAATCTGAGGGTGTAATTTGGTCTAATTCTGACGGTCAAGTTGCTTAATACTGACGCGCAACCGAATGATGCCAGATCACTATTCCTGATATTTATGTTGGGATGGGAATAGTGTTTTTCACACACCCTCGCTCCGGATCGAAACGAATGGCCGTGGGACATCGGCCGGAGCTGATTTTTGAGATGATTGTCAAGCCCAGTGAGGCGGTCCTGGTTCCTTAGCTTCGTGTTAATCGGACTCCCGATGTACGATCTAGACCTAAACGAAGTTTCGTTTCATTCCCGAGAGCAGCCGGGAAATGAGTTTGGTTCTAAACTTTAGGGTAACCTAGAGTCACTGATTCTGCAAGTTTTGGGTCTTGCAGATCATATTTAAAGCGATCCCAACGGATTTCATGGCTAACCGAGTTTAGTACTTAGTTAATTTTGTTAAATTTCTAAAGGATTTAATCATAATTGATTTCTGGTCGATGTGGTACTCGAGCCAATGTACGGAACTTTACGGGTCGTTACAATCTACCCCCCTTAAACAAAAAATTTCGTCCTCGAAATTTATACCTTTTCGTAGTCCTCGAGAATCTGAGGGTAGTTCTTCCTGACCTCGGCCTCAGTCTCCCAGGTAGCTTCCTCCTCGGAATGATGTGTCCAAAGTACCTTCACAAGTGGGATAACCTTGCTACGTAGTACCTGCTCCTTCCTATCAAGGATACGCGTCGGGCGCAGTTCGTACGTAGCATCCTCACTCAACTGTACCTGCTCCCATATGATGATATGCGAAGGATCAGGAACGTACTTCTTCAGCATCGATACATGAAATACGTTGTGTACAGAAGCAAGTGGTGTAGGCAAAGCAAGACGATACGCCACATCACCCACTCGATCCAGTATCTTAAATGGACCGATAAACTTCGGTGTGAGCTTCCCCTTCTTCCTAAACTGAAGGACTCCCTTCATAGGGGAAACTCGTAGGAACACATGATCCCCGACCTCGAACTCCAGCGGTCACCGTCTCGTATCGGCGTAACTCTTCTGCCTGCTCTGCGCTGTGAGTAATCGACGCCTGATAATATCTACCTTCTCTGTAGTCATCTGTACCAACTCCGGGCCAATCAGGCTACGCTCGCCAACCTCTGCCCAACAGTGTGGTGCCCTACAAGGTCGACCATATAGAGCCTCATATGGGGCCATGCCAATAGTCGCCTGGAAGCTGTTGTTGTAGGCGAACTCTGCGTACGGAAGACAATCATCCCAGCTGTACTTGAAGTCCAACACACATGCTCGCAACATATCCTCCAGGATCTGATTCACCCGCTCTGTCTGCCCATCAGTCTGAGGATGAAACGCTGTACTGAACTTCAACTTCACACCCATCGCCTCCTGGATACAAGTCCAGAAGATAGATGTGAACCGCGTGTCTCTGTCTGACACGATCTCCAAAGGAACCCCGTGCAGACGGACGATCTCCCTGATGTACAATCTAGCCAGCTCGTCTACAGAGTTCGTAACTCTGATAGGGAGGAAATGGGCCGATTTGGTCAATCGGTCCACAATCACCCAAATGGAATCGTGTCCCTTCCTCGTCTTCGGCAGCCCTGATATGAAGTCCATGGAGATGAAGTCTCACTTCCACTCCGCTATGGGCATGGGCTGAAGTAGTCCAGGAGGTCGGCGATGTTCTGCCTTAACCTGCTGGCACGTCAGACATCGAGACACATACTCAGCAATGTGGGCCTTCATGTTATCCCACCAATACGTCTGTCTCATATCCTGGTACATCTTCGTGCTACCAGGATGCATCGCAAACTTCGAGTTATGGGCAGACTCGAGAAGCTCGCGTCTCAAGTCAGCCACATCAGGAACACATAAGCGGCCACGGAATTGTAAACCCCCATCAGAACCAACTCTCCACTCGGAGTCCACGGCGTCGCTAGCCTGCTCTCGAAGCTCAGATAGCTGTATATCACCCTCTTGGGCCTCAACAATCCTGTCGTCAATAAGTGGCCGCACCTGAACGTGCGCAACACACTCAAAAGGCTCCTCGACAGTAGTCTCTGCTCGAAGTCCAGCACAAACTCCATCATGTCCCACTCGGCTATCATCAGCGGTGTAGCAAATGCAATCGCCTTCTTGCAGCTCAACGCGTCTGCCACAAGGTTCGCCTTGTCAGGATGGTAGGAAACCTCGAACTTGAAGTCCTTCAAGGTCTCCATCCATCGGCGCTGTCTCATATTCAAATCCCGCTGTGTGAATATGTATTTAAGGCTCTTGTGGTCGCAGAAAAGCTCGAACTCCTCACCGTAGAGGTAATGTCTCCAGAGCTTCAATACAAAGATGACAGCTACCAACTCCAGGTCATGTGTAGGGTAATTCTCCTCGTGCTTCCTTAATTGTCTCGAGGCATACGAAATCACCCTATCCTTCTGCATCAGAACACACCCCAAACCTACCCGAGACGCATCAGTATATACCGTGTATTTCACCCCTTGCTCTGGCAATACTAGCAAAGGGGCGGACGTCAACTTGTCCTTCAGCTCCTTAAAAGCTACCTCCACCTTCTCATTCCAGGCGAACTTCAGGTCCTTCTGAGTCAACTGAGACAATGGCCTGGCAATCTTCGAGAAGTCCCGAATGAAACGTCTGTAATACCCAGCCAGACCAAGGAAACTCCTCACCTCAGTAACCGACTCAGACTGCTACCAATCCTGAACCACGGTTACCTTAGCAAGGTCCACTGCTATCTCATCCTTGGACACTACATGTCCTAGGAACTTGACTTCCTCCTGCCAGAAGTCGCACTTCTTGTATTGTGTAAACAACTGGTTCTTCTCCAACGTACCCAATACTGCTCGCAGGTGCTCCTCGTGCTCTTCCTGACTCGTAAAGTATATCAAGATGTCATCGATAAAAACGATGATGAATCGGTAAAGGAAGGGCCGAAATACCCGGTTCATCAGATCCATGAACACGGCTGGTGCGTTCGTCAGACCGAACGACATCACCAAAAACTCATAGTGCCCGAAGCACATCTTGAAGGCTGTCTTCTGTATATCCTCCTCTCTCATGCGCAACTGGTGGTACCCTGACTGAAGGTCAATCTTCAAGAAATACTTCGCCCCCCTCAACTGATCAAACAGATCATCTATCCTGGGCAAAAGATACTTGTTCTTCACCGTGACCTAGTTCAACCTACGGTAATCAATACACAACCGTAGCGACCCATCCTTCTTCTTCACGAACAACACAGGTGCTCCCCAAAGAGACACACTAGGTCGAATAAAACCTTTCTTTACAAGTTCGTCAATCTGTTTCCGCAGCTCCTCCATCTCACATGGAGGCATACGATAAGTCGGCAACGAGATGGGCGTTGCACCAGGCGTAAGATCAATCGTGAAATCAATCTCGCGCCGAGGAGGTAAGCCAGGAATAGTCTTAAAGACACCAACAAATTCCCGAACCACCGGCGTACCCTCCAGTGTCGGACCATCAATCGACACAAGTAAAGCAGCATAACAATCAACTCGACAGGGCCAACTGACCTGCACTGGAAAGGTAAAACTGTGCCATCAGGTCCATAGGCAGTCACGATCTGAGCATCGCAATCTATCTCCACCCTCATCTTGGCGAGCCAATCCATGCCAAGGATAACGTCGTAATGCCATAGCGAAGCAACAATAAGGTCGACGAGCACTGTGCTGCTACCCAAAACTATCGAGCAACCCTCACATAACCATGTGACATCCGAACAGGTCCCGGTAGCCGTAGTGAGTCTCATTCCCTTAGTGGGAATCGTATGCAAAGATAGACGTTTCACCGCCCCATAAGAAATAATAGAAGTAGTGGACCTAGTGTCCACCAGTAAAGAAACAGGAGTATCATGAATATAAGCCGTACCCTTAAAAGTCGTCGGTGCCGAAATCGACGTCTCTGGTGCCTCGGCAACAAGCGTATGTACACGAGCCTGCTGCTGGCGGTTCGGCTGAGGAGCCAAGGGTCGCTGTGGCGGCCTGAAGGGCGGCACAGGAAGTCGGAACGAAGGATGTGCATGAACAGTCTGTAGCGGCGTAGCTGATATGGCCTGTGGATAAGGGCGACCCAATCTCTGCGGTGGCGCAAATCGGCTAGCCCTCATGCGCGAGAAGCAGCTCTCAGCAGGGTGTCCTGGTTTCCCACAAAACGTGCAGGTCACCAACGGGTGTCTCATAGGAACAACTGGCGCTGCGGCCCTGGGGGGAGAATCATCCCGAGGCCTCTTGCCTAAGATAGGCCTGCTCTGTAAATCCTGCCGTGGTCTCCCAACCATAGTACCACGCGATCAGGCCAAACGGTCCATATCCTGCTCAGCCGTCATAGACATGTGGACCAACGCCGCATACTTAGGGATACTGAGGCAGCATAACTTCGACCGTATGTCAGGTCGCAAGCCCCAGTGAATCGTCGCATCCTCATTTGTTCATTGACGAGAATGGTTGGGACAAAGCGGCCCAACTCAGTAAAACGGTACTCATACTCCGTCACCGTCATGCCTCCCTGCCTGAGGCGCAAAAACTCGTCCTCCCGCTCATGCCTATACGTCTGCGGGTAATACTTCTCGTGGAACCGAGACTCGAAAGGCTCCCAGGTCCACACGAAGTCTACTGCGACCGTGCGTAGCACACTGTTCCACCATAAGCTGGCCTCCCTCTCAAACATGAAGGTAGCCAACTCAACCTGCTCTGCCTCGGAGCAATGCAGCATCCGTAGCATCTTGGAGATGCCGTCTAGCCAAAACTCCGCCTCCTCGGGTTTGTGAGAACCCACAAATGAGGGAGGCCTCAAGCGCTGAAATCGCTCGAGTAAGCCGCGAGTACCGACATCTCCAGTAGGAGGTGCGACGGGTTTAGGCAGAGGCGCATCATCAAACCGAGCAGGAGGCTCAGAATCCTCATCAGGATGCGCAGATGTCGTAGGTGGAGTCGCACTACCACCACGGGACAAGGCCTCAGCAATAGTGGCCATGAGCTGCTGGTGGTGCTGCTGCTGCTGGTGCTACTACTGCTGCATCTGCTGCTGATGCATCATCATCATCATCAGCTGCTCAAACCTATCAGGCGGCGGATCAGCCTGAGAATCATGCTGCGCAGAAGATGATGGTCGATACTGCTCACGGACCGGGAGCGTATAAGGTGGCTGTCCACCGGTAGGACCAGCAGGAGGCTGATCAGATCCCAACCCACGGTCCGCAGGACCGCTACTACTAGAAGGAGTCTGGTCCATAGAGCCGGTCAGAAGAAGATGTTCCGTGCACCGTGTGTACTTTCACGGTATGCCCTATGCAACATAGGGTAGATCATTTGTGAGAGAAAGCACAACACACTTCATAAAGCACTTAAGCATTCCACACATCATCAAAACAAAAGAGGCTACATGCTTTTCATTTACCCAAAATTGTCATAATACATGGAATACAGAGTTACATGAATCACAACAGAGAATCACATGATAGCCAATATATCCACTACATCAAACACCTAAAACATGTTACTACCTAATACAACATCTGCATGAAAACACAAACCGCCTATCACGGTAACCAAAGCAAACACAACATACAACAACATGGATGACTAAGCATCCGAAGCAGACGGTAGAGGAGGAGCATTCTTGTCCTGCGCACAACACAGAATGGCCTTCAATGTACGGGACATCTTCTTAAAACTCTTCTTCATGTAGGCTTCATTCTCTTCAAGTTTGGCTAGAACTTGACCAATCTCTTGCTGCAGGGCGGCTTGACCCTCCTCGAGACGGGCCAAACGCCCATCCAAAGTATCTCGATCCACACCCTGCTCCTGAGCCGCAGGGGGTGAACTCTCCTCGGTGTCCTGAGCCTCAGGTTCTTCTTCCTGTATATCATCACCGTGGTCCTCATCACTCTCTGCTCGGAGGTCAACACTCTCCTCACCGGCGCTATCCGACTCATCTCCAGACTCGTCGAGTCGGGCTTGCCGCTGTTGAGGGCCGATCTTCATATTCTTGAGGGTCGCTTCACTTATGACTCGGACTGATGCAAGATCCTCCATATTCAATCTGTAGCCTACATCACGAGCCATCCTGCAGATCAGACGGCCAAATGGGAGCGAAAGATCGTTCCTGGCAGAACGAACCACATGAACTATCTGGGATAGGATGAATGTGGGCAGGCATATGTCGTCCTCATGTCCCATCTTGTATAAAAAGTCCACCATCAACCGAGTACATTCCGTGCGGTTACCCGACCGTGGGTACACATTGTAGGTGAAAATGTGATGGAGTAAACGGAAGTCCTCGGCCATCTTTGTCGCCGCAATGCAATTTCCTCGCTTCCAACTAACCCAGCGACCACAGAGATATCGCGTGCGGCGATCTCTTTCCCACGCACTTCTGGAGAAGTTGTCACTAGGCTGTACCTGACCAAGTGGCAGCTTCGTGATCCAAGCCACTTCATCCACCGTAATCGTGTGCCTAATGCCCCTCACCGAAACAGTAAACTGAAGAGGCTCTACTAATGCGTCCACGATGTGGGCGTAAAAAGCGCGAACCGTGTTCTCACATGCAGGGGACTCGCCATTAAACATAGAGTTCCATCCGATGTCCACCAGGCGATCCATCAGTGGGTGTAGCCCGAACACCCTTTCATCCACATGAGCTTCAAACACAACCTTGCGGCCCGCGAAGCGCCCATATGCAATGCCTATTGGATAAGCATTTCCGACGGGATGGTCAGGATCCAGGTCTCGCTTCGACCTAAACTCCCGAACGGTGCTAGTGCCAGCCCCAACGTCGGATCTTCTTCGGGAATGGGCTGGCCTACTTGGGCCGACGTCATCGGCCGTGGTTTTCCTCTTTCCCATGAGAGATAGGATGGAGGAAATGAAGAAAATAGTAGCCACCGCACCAAGGAGGGCCATGGAAAATTGCCAAAATGGGGGAACAAGGGGCTGATCTCTTTGATCCTCCACAACAACAATCCAATAGGTGTGGAAGGGGCACTAGAGGTAGGAAATGAAGGAGAAACAAGAAGGAAATGTAATGGGTTAGTAGATTACCCGATTCTGAGCTCCAAGGAGGGGTATGAGAGCTCCAACTTGAGAAAATGGGGAAAGGAGGAGGCTAGGGCTGTTATGGAAGGTTAGAGTGTGTGAGTTATGGAAGAAAATGGAAGATTTGAAGGTTTGGAGGGATGGGTTTTGAGAAAAATCGAAAATGGGGTTTGGAGAGCTTGAAAGGGGGTGAAATGAGGGAGAAGGGTGCTCCAGCCCCTTAAATCCCAAACAAATGCCAAAATGGCACGTGCCAGGGGGTGTAGGAGGTTGGGCCGACCAACCTTATGTTTGGACCCATGCCGAAAAACCGGCCGGACCGCGGTCCGCCGCCCGAGCCGCGGCGCCGCCGCTGCCGGACTTGGCCGGAACCGCGCCGCCGCAGTGGGGCCTTGTTTCCCACATGCCCAGGGTGCCAAATGCACCCTGGTTTGATCTGAACCCTTAATGGATTTACGTGGGGGGCCCACGAACTCAGTTCAGCTCCATAACGGTTAGTTCCGGGAAATTTCTGAACTAATCTGATTTTTCCTGATTTTTAACGACTAATTTTTGGTGGATTGTGACCTAGACACGTCAATAGACGGTCTAGGAGTGATTTAGAGTACGTATGTGCGGTCAGCATCGAGTACAAACTCGATCAACGCGTCCATTTTTAGTGAATTTCGTCGAACGGCGAAATCGGGAGACCCTAAGACTGTTTCTATATTTTTGCGCACCCTCCTAAGTTGTAACGCATCAGCGTACGTAGTGGGGACATAACTCAGGTCCGGTTTTAATCAAAATCATTCTCTGATACCAACTTGTAACGCCCCGAAATTCGGGGGTCGAGTATGAACTCAACTCCCGAGTTCCAACGCATCACTTATGCAACATATACAAGGATGGTTAAATGTTGTCTGAGTTAGCGCAATAAACATGAATGAGATTATACCAAAACAGTAATTCATACTCCAGTTCAATTGTATGAAGGCAAGCGGAAGACTGAAATTTTATATTCAAAGTATGTAAAGTAACAAAATTTTATGAACTCCAGAGTATGAGTACTAACTGAGTACCAATATACATGTATTGTTTCTAAGTCAAAAACCAAAATACAACTCTCAAGAGAAGCCATGAAAACCCCGCGATGCAGCCGGCCTAAGCAAAGCCGTCAGAGTACTGCATAAAGGAGAACTCCTCCTGATCCTCATCGAAGTCGGGCTCCGGCTCCTGAACCAAGGCGCCATCTACACCTGCGACAGAGTCTGGTGGGTGTTGCAAACACCGTCCCGTAACGTGGGAGTGAGTAGTTAACTCAGTGGAACAATAAAACATAGGTTAACATGTTATCAATTCAATCAATCAGTAATGATAAAGCAGTACAAATCAAACATTTCTAACTACTCTTATTAAGTACGAAAATGAAATGACATGATGCTGTATGCCCTTGCCAAACCACCCTCAAGCGACATCATCTTATGTTCTCGAATGCTTACTCCCTCAGTGCGCCACATCTACAAAGCACATGCGGTGCGATGATGCTCATGATTACCAAGTTTTTATTAGTCCATTTCAACCAGCAGTATTGGGAAACTAAGGTACCTCCCTTGTATCATTCCCAAACATGATCCATTCTAGGGTCGCAATCCTAGTTAATCTCATACGATATTATGGTTTGAGAAACATAGTGATGGCATCGCAAAGGGCTCGTCACCCGTCAGCGCGGATACAGATCTCACCGTATGCGGCTCAATTGCTGGCCGTCAGTTCGAGTACAGGTCTCACCGTACTCGGCTCAATCACTAGCCGTCAGCTCGAGTACAGATCTCACCGTACTCGGCTCAACTCAAACTCTAGTTGCTGTGAAAGACTCGACGCCAATCACAGACACTTGGAGTACACTCGATGATACTACGGAGGACTCGTCGCCCATCAGCACGAGCACAGGTCTCACCATACTCGGCTCTCGCCGTAAGTATCGACAGCTCGAATACAGTGTCCCATACCACCGTATTCAGCTCACGAGTTTGGTTGCGCAATGGTCACTACGGGGAGGCACATGGCCCCAGCGTAGGCCGACAGCTCGGCCACGGTGTCCCATACCACCATGCCCGGCTCATGCGACTTAGCGGATCGAGGTATCATGGTTAAACGGGATCGGCACTGGTAAGTTTGGTACCCTAGGTTCAAGCAGTAACGACCAAACATGCTGAACACACAAATACATTTCGGTTTACTTGACGAGCCTGACTAGCTCGAGCGCACCACAAGTTGAGCGATATGGAGCGCAAAAGCACTCCGTGTGGCTAACCACTATCGCCAACCGAAGTACGACTCGGGTTCGCCAGACACATCCTTTGTGGCGATATGAATCTCAGCCACAACCGCAAGTCTAGTACCGAATGTTTGGACTATAGGCATAGTCCCAAACTCAAACACTTCTCATCAATAGCATGTGGAGTAAAGCATGATAAACAAGCAATACAAGCATGTTAGCAGGCATGTTATAAAGCATGAAGTAAAACATGAAGTAAAACATGTTGTAAAGCATGTTGTGAAGCATGTAGTAAATCACTATACACATAGGGATACAATTACATACACGCCACAAGTGAGTGGTTATAGTAAACCACCGCATGGAGTGGATCCTACATGTCTCTAAGGGAGTCAGAAATCCCATATCAGCGCCTATCTAAGGCACTAACACTCAAGCATTTACACACACAAGCATTTACACAAACACTTAGAGTACGCTATTCCAACATACATGATGTATGTTAGCAAAACGCGTATTAGGGCTATTCTTTCGCCAAGCGGTTATTTTATCCGCGTATACCGTATTCATACAACAAATAATCATGACAATTATATTTCCAAAATTTGCACATACGCGGTATTTCTAGAATACACAATTTCAACATACTTGACATTTACAAATGAACATGTATTTCAGCGATTCCTTTCGCCAAACTAGTATTTTATTCATATATTATATAATCATACATTAAATAAACATGTCAAACATTTTCCTGAAAAAAATACGTATACGGTATTTCTACGTATATCTAGAGTATGTGAAATTCCATATTCTACAACGTTAATCGAAACAGGAAACGGAAAGCACTTTGTACATGTGCATTTACATGCAGATCATGAATCTATCATTATCTGACATTGAAAGCATTGAAAAACGTAACTTATATACTTAAAGTCCTCACCTTTGCCCTTGGAATCCCAACAAATCAGCAAGGGTAGTAGAGCTTCCGTATACGGGAGTTTTCTAGCCTAAAGAGCGGAATCGGTTAGCCTGTACATAACCTACAACGATCCTACCTCAAATCAGACCTAGGGTTAGGGTTTCTTACCTTGAAACGAGATGGATACCGCCGGAAAAACACCTGGAATGGAGCGGTGTAGGCCGTGTGATGAATGAAAGCAGCAGGAGGAAGATCTCCCACAAATTCCAGGCTATTCTCTCTCTTTTCTCTCTCTCTATCTAGTGTTTTTCTATCAAATTCGTATGGCTGTGAGAGGGGCTATTCTAAGCCCCTTTTATAGCAAAAAATATTCCTAAAATAGACTCAGGTTCAAGGGTTACTGCTAATATAGGATATTCGCCACTTTTCCAGCTCAAAAGAGAGGTTCTGGTAGCCCTCCTTGAGCCAAACGTCAGACTTAAGCTCACCACCTATGGATCTACGTGGGATTACGTTTTCGACTCGATCGGATTCCCAGATCACACGTGGCAGACCACTTTCAGTTCAACGGTCAGTGGGCCATGATCAGAAATTCTAAGTACATGTAAATGTTCCTGAAATTTTTCTTAATCCGAGGGTGTAATTTGGTCTGATTCTGACGGTCAGGTTGCTTAATACTGACGCGCAACTGAATGATGCCAGATCACTATTCCTGATATTTATGTTGGGATGGGAATAGTGTTTTTCACACACCCTCGCTCCGGATCGAAACGAATGGCCGTGGGACATCGGCCGGAGCTGATTTTTGAGATGATTGTCAAGCCCAGTGAGGCGGTCCTGGTTCCTTAGCTTCGTGTTAATCGGACTCCCGATGTGCGAACTAGACCTAATACGAAGTTTCGTTTCATTCCCGAGAGCAGCTGGGAAATGAGTTTGGTTCTAAACTTTAGGGTAACCTAGAGTCACTGATTCTGCAAGTTTTGGGTCTTGCAGATCATATTTAAAGCGATCCCAACCGATTTCATGGCTAACCGAGTTTAGTACTTAGTTAACTTTGTTAAATTTCTAAAGGATTTAATCCTAATTGATTTCTGGTCGAGGTGGTACTCGAGCCAATGTACGGAACTTTACGGGTCGTTACACCTGCCTTAAAGGGTTTTGTCCATTGGAAACTTGATTTGACTTTTCTTTATAGTAGCCAAATTCATTAGTGCCCTAATGATCATTATCAGTGGTAAACTGGACTCGAATGTTACTCCTATTAGGGGGAGTTTGTTCCATTGGATTGGGGAGCATTCCCAGCTACGGGGACGTGTTGGAATTAGGAGTTGGGATGTACATGCTAAAGATGGTTGTAGGGAGTTAAGTGTTGGAGCTCATTGTTGGGATGTAACTAACCGGGTTGCGAGGGCAGAAACTAAGGCTGTCTCTCGTTAAGTTGTGCTTGAAACTAGCTCCCGTCAAGGGGAGTATGCATTGTGAATTAGTTACCTATTGCGAGCAAATACTAGAACTATATATGTCTCTCATTAGGGGGAGTTGGCCAAAACTAGTTGGCAATGAGTGGTGACGAGACAAAAGGCTAGTTCGGTTGACTGACCAAAGCACTAGAAGGTTGTGTTGGTACACTTTGGGTTAAGGGGATGGCCCCGCCTTGGAAAAAGTGGTTCATGAGCTCCTCTATCCTTTTCAAGCTAAGGACCACATCAAACATGCGTGGAGAAGTTTTGGGCTTTATGATTTGGAGTTGGGGTGAACCCAAGGGAGATGAGGAAGCAAGTAGCTCATCCTGGGTAGACATGACAACTTCGGATCAATTGAGGGTGATGCTACAGTAAGTGGAAGCTGATTTCAGATGGTGGTGAACCCACAAATGATTTTTAGGTCAATCTTGTCAGGTTGCTTTTACCTCTCTCTCTCTCTCTTGCCTTTTTTTTCCTTTTCTTTTTCTTTTTCTTTTTTATGCAATTTAGGGTTTCTTAGCTTAAGATAGGTTCCCTAAGCAAGTAGTGCCCTCATTTCCTTGGCTTTCTTCTATTGAGGCGGTTTAGGGCGTGGTATTGACTAAAATTTGATATTGCATACAATTTGAAGTCACCACTAGGCAATAAAATTTAGAATATATGATCGACAAGTAACAGTAAAATTGCTTAAGGTTTGGAGAATTGCAAGTCTCCCAACTCAAGTGACTTTTACGGTTGGTCTACCGCTAAAGATTTTAAGTAAGAGGCGTCGATGACAGAAAAGGAAGGGGCTAGGCATCATTTTTTGCTCGCACAATATGTAGTTTCTACTTTATGGGATTTTTGAATTTTTCAAGGATTTAAGTTCTAGAAAAACTACATCTGAGGTCGGCCCACAAAGACTCTTTATTCAACATCAAGCTAACCAATCGAAGTGAAAGAAAAGGAAAAGAAAAGCACTAATGCAATATAAGTAAAGAAATTTGTGGACTAGAATGAAAGCTTGATTGAGATGTGAGATGGAGAAAGGGGAAACTTGATAATCTTCCATCAAAGAGACAATTGGGTATCCCAACTCTAACCTTACTCATGGACCTCAGTGACCTTTCTCTCAGAATCTTCTCTTTTCTCACTTTTGAATCTGGTAACATATCGATGCAGTAGAGGGTGTATGCTTATAGAATCTCCAAAGAGAACTCTCCCAAACCATTATAAAGCACTCAAAAACACGTCTCCAACTCTCTTTCCAGATCTCCCTCAACCCTTTCTAACCTTTCCACCTCATTTGCAAGTGAAGGGGTCTGCTAATATAGGTAAAACTAATGAAAATCCAATTCTCGACAGTCGCCACATGGCCTGATTTTGCATCTTTTGAGGTCTTATCGGGTGATAAGAGCTCTTTGTGCTCGATGAGTGGACTTTTGGTACCAGTGGGAATCATATTCCCACCGATCTTTTTTATAGAGATATTTTGGTCTAATTATCATCCCAAGTGCCATCTGGCAGTGTAACACCCCGTATTTTCTATAGTCAAGTGTTACTATAGAAATCTAAATAACTTTATACATGTGTAAGAACACACGTAATTTAGACCACACACCTCCATCTAGTCAATCCTCAATTTATCCGTCTTGACCATTAAATTCAGACTATGAGAACCTCAATGTACCTGTAAGGTACTTCGAGCTGGCCCTTGACCTTTCAACCAAAAAGTACATCAACACAATGATCCAACAGTCAATCGTCATCCATAGATTCAACCATCCCTCCATTGGATTTCAAGTAAGACTAGCACGTCATCTAGGATCACTATCTTCTTGATAAGTGGAATAAACCATCCATCGTCAATAACAAACCCCTAATCATCAGACCTGCCGTTCATCAGGTTACAATGACTAAGATTTATAATCCACATCTCAAACTCACATAAACTTAGTAGCGAAATCCTAGCCATAAGAAAGACTTTGTCTCTCTCTAGACACACCCCGTGAGTACTAACTTGCACAACTAAAATAAGAACTAACCTTCCAACTAGAAGCAAACAACACCCATCAAGGCCAAGTACGAACCCTTACAGGAATAGAAACAGGCTGACCTACAATCCAGGGTGATTTATAAGCCCCATAAGAGGATCAGACGGCTTAGATCTCATACACAAACAATAAGGAATTACCAAAATAACTACCTTATGTGTGTAATGACTCCCCAAGGGTAACGAACGGTGCTAATCGGCAGAGATCAGGACGTGGGACCCACATCCAAGACGTTCGGAATAGTCGGACTCACCCACGCTCGCTGAGGAGTCCTCGTCAGCGCTACCTATTTCTGGAAATATCTCCTACCATAGCTGATGGCGAAAAGAATCATTCCATTTATGGAACGATCCATCTCAGCCGACCGTAAGCTAATAAATATCTTTCTCAAATGAATCCTAGGCGTTGTCTTTAGGTTTTCTTTCAAATTCTCATAGTCAGCCGAGAAATTCCAGAGAAATTGGCGAGTCGCCGCAAGAGCTCAAACCGACTTCCCTCTAATCATCAAGGGTCCATCCATGTTACACCCCAAACTTAGAAACCAGGCTCACAAAATTCTCGATCGCCGAATCTGGCGCCGACAGCCTCCGTAGAACCCCATTCTCGGCTCCCAGCGCCCATATGCCAGGTTCCGATCCTGGGATGCTACAAGGAGGATTTTCAACATCCGTTTAATTTGTAATAAGCATAACCGAAGGCATAACCCACAAACAACAATCAAAAACTCCATCACATTTTCACTATGATCAAAAACTTTACAAGTACAATGAGCATAAAGGGAAATACAATGAGAATGGACAAAAAGCTCCAAAAGATCTGCTCTGTGCTCCTGCCTTAGCGTTGCTGTGTCCTCGCGTCACCTGCACGCAATGGTCGTGCATAAGCTTATAGAAAGCTTAGAGGGTGGTGAAAGTGTGTGTGCAAGGTAGTAATGTAGTATGCAGTATCAGAGTAATGTGGAACATGCTGGTAAATCCATGAATACCATTAGCCGTATCGAGGCTATGCGATGCAAGGCATGAATGATGTCGGCCGTACCAAGGTTATGCGATGCAAGATGCAAGTCAAGCATACAAATCCTCATCTAAGTCCACATATTAGTACACCTCAAAATCTGGGATATCACCGGGGTCTAGTACACTCTAAACTAGACTGTCGCCCCATCACGCACAATAAGGTAAGTGGAAGAGACCTCACTACCCGCCTGCCAATATCGGGCTTGGCTAGTCGATAGCGGACCCATTCCTCGAGCTGGTCAAACTCAGCCTAACATTACCCCCTCCTCTCGGGCGGGTAAGGCCGTACCCCCTTCCAACCGACCACGACACAGTGAAAAGAGCAGCCATCTGGTAATCGGCAATCGGCGCTCCTGCACCCACTCGGTCTAGACGTTGGAGTAACCTCTTGGTACCATAAGGGTTTAGGGACTTTCACCCAGGGATATCTATAGCACCCCATGTAGAACAAGTTTTCTGGTATCCAATCCTGCCAACTACGATATGACTGTGGCGGCTACAGCCCTGATATCGCTAGGGCGTACAGTACACATGTCACACGATGCAAGATGCATGAATCACACAATTCAATCTTGCAGCAATCCTACGCATATCGTGCGCTCATGTAGGGCAACACCGCTTAACTGGTAGCCCCTAAATAATCTACCCGAAGGCATATGCTATGATCAGTCACTTCTCATGTCAAGCATACATATGATGCGTATGATCATGAATCATGAGACTATACTAAACATGTTATATGGGATAGATGTTGTTCATAAGGAAATGGGCTTAGACGGCCTACAAGTATGGGCCTAACAACAGGCCCTAGGGAGAATTATAATGCGGACATCTAACCAACATTATTTGCACAATGTGGACGTCAAACCAACATTGCTCCCAAGGCACAACTACCATAAACATCATTACTCAAACCATGGTAGGGTTACACATTGTAATGGACTTGTGTACATCCATTTGGGCCTTAGTTACATCAAATGGGCTGTATCACATGGGCCTTGCATTCATCAAATGGGCCGCATAATTATGGCAAGGTGGGCCTAATCACTTGGGCCTTATGCATATCAAGGTGGACCTCAACGGATGGGTGGATATAATACAGACATCAAGGTGGGCCTACTGGTGCCGCACCCAAGTTTGAGAGGGGAACCAAGCGAGGATAAAATACATACCTTACGATGGGTCCCACCATCAAAATAGATGTACGACATGTGTAAAACCCATACATCATGGCTGGGATCCACCGTCAATGGGCTGGACGATGGATATAGCGCATCCCCAAGGTGGCCCCACCATAAAAAATAGATGGACGGCTGGAGTAAAACACATACATTAAGTGGGGCCTACACCCTGCTGACGTACACAGGGAGAGAGAGATAGAGAGAGATGTAGAGAGAGATAGAGAGAGAGATGAGAGGACGTGAGAGAAATAAAGAGAGAGAGATAAAGTAGAGAGAGATAGAGTGACTGAGAGAGAAAGCTAGAGAGAGAAGGCAGCCACGTGCTTTTTTTTTTTTTTTTTTGTCTTTTCTTCCTTTTTTTTTTGTTGTAATACAACAACAGAGGTGGGTCCCACGTAGGGCCCACCACAACCCCATATATTATATTATATAATATAAGATAGTATATATATAATATAATATAATATATTTTATATAACAACGTCCAGGCCATCCACGGCCTGGACGGTGACGTGAATTAAGGGGAGGTCCCACACGTGGGGTGTGGGTCCCACCGTAAACATCCAACCCATCAGTCAGATGCACCGGTCCAGGGTGGGCCTAGGTCTCAAAAATCAAGTCAATCTGTGACTTGAGTGGGCCACACCTGATACAACAGTTGAGAGGGTTCCCCTCCATTTAAAACATTCATAACCATTTATTTGGGCCCACCGAGATGGGGTCCACCAATCCAGCCTACCCATTGTGGGTGTCCCGCTTGAATGAAGGGCCCGACCAAGTTTCAGCCGCACCAAGCCTAGGTGGGCCCCACGCACAGGCCACCCACACAGGGGTGGACACCAAGACCTCACGTGTTGAAACGAGATACCTCCACTCAGTCAGCCCGTTGAGCCTTGGAATTGGGCGGGGAGAACGGGCCCCACATGGTGGTCCCACCGTCCAGGTGCACGGACGGTTTGGATCACACACACCCAAGGTGTGGCCCGCCAAACTGGATGGACGGTGCGGGACCCCACCACTGGCACACTCCCCAGTTAGCCGCCGCCACTAGGGATCAATGCCATGACCTCAGTGTTTGAAATGAGGTATCTTTCACGGTCTGCCACTTGGGCTAACGGACTGGGTGGGTCCCAGCGCCCTTGGACGGTGGAAGCACCACACGTGTGTGATGGTGCGGCCCACCAAAATGGATGGACGGTGTGGGTGGGCCCTGTGGACCCATGCTAGTCCACATCCACTGTCAGTGCATACCCACGTTAGTACACCCCCTATCAGTTAACACTTCACTGTTTAGCCACCTCCACTGGTGTGTTCACCTGGATGGACGGTGTGGATGATCACCCCATCAAGGTGGGTCCCACACGGCCCACCTGTTCCGATCAAGCTAATATTTGTACTTCCCCTTTCATCCGGGTGGCCCACCATTTGTATGGCCCACACCAACAACAAAAAGGCCAAGGTGGCCCACTATTGGATGGTTGGATGAGATACATACATCAAGTGGCCACAAGCCATCAAACACAAAGAAAAAGGGGGGAGAAAGAGAGAAAGATCGGTGAGTATGGAGGGGCCCCGCCACTATGGGCCCCTCTTGCATGCAAATATACATCAAGGTGGGTCCCACATATGTGGACCCTTAATCAACAAAATGAAGGAAAAATAAAGATCTAAGATCACCCACCGGCTTCTTCTTAGTCCCAAGGCTTCCTTTGCTCCTTTGCTTCGATTCCGATGGAGGAGATGGGGTTTGGATGGTTGAGATGGAAGATGGAAGGGTTGGAAGAGGTGGGCCACACTTGTGGTTTTTTGGGAAAGATGGGGAAGGGCTTGGACATGTGAGGCTTCTCTTACTTGGGAGAGTCTTTGAAAATGAGAGAGAGAGAGAGAGAGAGAGAGTATGTGTGTTGTAAAGGGAGATGGGTGATGGATGTGGTGTGATGGATGTAAGAGCACCTTTTGACTTTTGTGGCAATTTGTGTAAGAAAGGCATGGGTGTGTAAGAGCCTTTTTTACTTTGGGGCTTGCTTGGGGAAGGGTGTGAAGTGATGTGTACTTGACTTGATGGGATTGATTGATGGTTGATTGATGTGACATCTCGTTGAGATTCTCTTGGGTTTCGTAATGCGCGACGTTTTCCTTGCATCGAACGCTGGCCCACATCTCCTGGCCAGGGTATCGCCTCGGCGCGCAAGTCGCGGCATCGGAACCGCGGTGATGGTATGGTCGCATTGGTACAAGTCTCGGTTTGAGTCGACACGGGTTGACGACATGTGAATCAGGGTCGCGCGCAACGCCAGTTAAGGGTCGAAGGTTGCCAGAATTCGACTGGAAAGACCGCGGAAGTCTATGTAACGGTACTGTCAAGGATACGGGTCTTACAATCCATCACCATTTGATGGGCCCCACAAGTCTCCTGGGTACAATCCAACCCATCTAAATGACTTCGATCACGAGATCAACCTGTAATTACAAAATCACCATTTCCAGTTAGTCATCTTCTCCGATCTGCACGGTTGACCCACATCCTATAAATCTAACCCTTTCACACATCCAAGTCATTCATCATGTCGCCCACCCCATCTAATGTCCATCCAGGACAAATCTGTGGGCCCATGCACGATCAGTGGAATGGTGGGATCCTGACGAAGAGTTTTTCTCGGCCGCTTTGTGTTAAGAACATGCAAATCCCTGGGATTAGCTGAGGAAGGCCATAGAAATAGACACGGCTATAAGTAGCCAGATTTTAGGGCGATTCCCAAGGAAAGATAAGGAAAGAAATAGAAAGAGAGAAAGAGAGCGTTGTCAATCGAGTTGCAGGCCTCTGTTGAGAAGAAGAAGAAGAAGAAGAAGAAGAAGAAGAGAGAGAGAGAGAGAGAGAGAGAGAGAGAGAGAGAGAGAAGGAAGGAGGGAGAGAGTTGCGGCTGGTGTGAGCTCCATCAACCCTAGTCCAGGTCCAATTCAGCCCAAGGCAACGCCTGGGATCGAGTCAGGGGACATTGTTCTGCGCTCAGATAAACCCAGAGTTGAGCACGCCGCATCTAGACCATTTCAGTGTCCAAGCAACGCCCCTGATCAGGTACCATGTTTATCTCCCTCTCTGTTGTTGAACAATATCACCTACTCGACCAAATGAGTTCACGGTCACCCCAACTCGGTTGCGAGTCAAGTGACTTGGATCCGCATTTTTGGGTGAAAACCACAATCTGAATCCATAGTGGAGATCGGGTTGCCTTGAGCAAGGATTAGCACCCCCGAACTGATCTCAGACACCATCACAAGCACCCCACGCTACTAGTCTAAAGAACCGACTAAGTTGGGTCACTACTGAGTCAATGACTCAGTTTCATTTCAGGTGGATATATCCTAACTCAATTGGGCTTGGAAAATAACTTGACCCAGGGGACTTAGAACCCAGTCTAGGCCGATCCAGATTTGCCCATTTGGGTGCTGACTAGATCATTTTACCCAACTAAGTCAACTCAGTACTCATTGTTGATTTGACTCAGTCGTGACTCACCAGTGTTTCATAACAATTTCTCCAAGTACATCCAGCAACCATCTACCTTAGAAGGCACTCCTACTTGCAATCTGACCAATCAAGATTTTTACATCCACATCTCACGATAAGAGGAACTTCCAATCTAGGTGAGGAATGTCCCACATTGCTTCTTTCATTCATTTTAATCCAATTGGTTTTAAGCCTAATGAGTAGAGAAGTTTGGAATAGTGTAAATACTAATTTCACTTCCTTTATGTTTAGTTAATACTGATAATCACTATTGGATGTTTAAAATCATATTACTCTAATTCAGTTTTTATAGAATTTTGTGATATACTTCTCATGCCACATTTGAAATTGTTTGGTTATATGCACCTTCCTGCTAGTTATAATATGAAGCAAGGAATCTTGTTTCCAACCATCTTATAAATTATAGTGTTACTTGTTACATGCGTTAAGCTTCATTCAGTTTAAATCTATTATGTATAGAAGGACGTGAATGGTAATTGAATCCTTTCATTCTTATTGTGTATCGATGAACATGAAGAGATGCTTTATTCCTTATTACTCAAACCCCAAATTCAATAACTAGGTTGTAACGCCCTGAAATTCGGGGGTCGGGTATGAACTCAACTCCCGAGTTCCAACGCATCACTTATGCAACATACACAATGATGGTTAAATGTTGTCTGAGTTAGAGCAATAAACATAAATGAGATTATACCAAAACAGTAATTCATACTCCAGTTCAATTGTATAAAGGCAAGCGGAAGACTGAAATTGTATATTCAAAGTATGTAAAGAAACAAAAATTTTATGAACACCAGAGTATGATCACTAACTGAGTACCCATATACATGTACTGTTTTTAAGTCAAAATTCAAAATACAATCTAAAAGATGAGTCCTGAAATCCCGCGATGCAGTCGGCCTAAGCAAAGCCGTCAGAATACTGCATAAATGAGAACTCATCCCGGTCCTCGTCGAAATCGGGCTCCGGCTCCTGAACCGACGCGCCGTCTATACCTGCGACAGAGTCTGGTTGGTGTTGCAAACACCGTCTCGTAACGTGGGAGTGAGTAGCTAACTCAGTGGAACAATAAAGCATAGGTTAACATATTATCAATTCAATCAAGCAGTAATGATAAAGCAGTACAAATCAAACAAGTTTAACTACTTTTGTTAAATGCAAGAATGAAATGACATAATGATGTATGCCCTTGCCAAACCACCCTCATGCGACATCATCTTACGTTGGCGAATGCATACCTCCCTCAGTGCTCCACATCTACTAGGCACATGCGGTGCGATGATGCGCATGATTACCGAGTTGTTATTAGTCCATTTCAAATAGTAGTATTGGGAAACTAAGGTACCTTCCTTGTATCATTTCCAAACATGATCCATTCTAGGGTCGTCAATCCTAGTTAATCTCATACGATATTATGGTTTGAGAGGCATAGCGAAGGCATCACAAAGGGCTCGTCACCCGTCAGCACGGATACAGATCTCACCGTATGCGACTCAATTGTTGACCGTCAGCTCGAGTACAAGTCTCACCGTACCTGGCTCAATCGCTAGCCGTCAGCTCGAGTACAGGTCTCACCGTACTCGGCTCAACTCATACTCTAGTTGTTGTGAAAGACTCGTCGCCAATCACAAACCTTGGAGTATACTCGAAGATACTACAGAGGACTCGTCGTCCGTCAGCACGAGTACAAATCTCACCGTACTCGGCTCTCGCCGTAAGTATCGACAGCTCGAATACAGTGTTTCATACCACCGTATTCGGCTCACGAGTTGGGTTGCTCACTGCTCACTATGGGGAAGCACTTGGCCCCAGCATAGGCCGACAGCTCGGCCACGGTGTCCCATACCACCATGTCCGGCTCATGAGTCTTAGCGGATCGAGGTACCATGGTTAACGGGATTGCCACTGGTAAGTTTGGTACCCTAGGTTTAAACAGAAATGACCAAACATGGTGAACACACATTCAACATATCGGTTATTTGACGAGCCTGACTAGCTCGAGCGCACAACAGGTTGGGCGATATGAAGCGCAAAAGCACTCTGTGTGGCCAACCACTATCGCCAACCGAAGTACAACTCGGGTTCGTCAGACACATCCCTTGTGGCGACATGAATCTCAGCCACTACCTCAAGTCTGGTACCGAATGTCTAGACTATAAACATAGTCCCAAACTCATACAGTTCTCATCAATAGCATGTGGAGTTAAGCATGATAAACAAAGTAATACAAACATGCTAAGAGGCATGTCATAAAGCATGTTATAAAGCATGATATAAAGCATGTTGTAAAGCATGTAATAGAGCACTATACAGATAGGTATACAAACACATATACATAATATGCGAGTGGTTGAATTAAACAACCACATGGAGGGAATCCTACGTGTCTCTAAGTTAGTCGAGAATTCCATCTCAGCACCGACCTACGGTGCCAACATCTAAGCATTTGCACTCACAAGCATTTACACAAGCACTTAGAGTACACCTTTACAACATACATGACGTATGTTAGCAAAATATGTATTAGGGCTATTCCTTCGCCTAGCGAGTATTTTATCCATGTATATCATAATCATACAGCAATTAATCATGACAATTGCATTTCCAAAATTTACACATATACGGTATTTCTAGAATACACAATTTCAACATACATGGTATTTACAAGCGATCATGTATTACGGCGATTCCTTTCGCCAAACAAGTATTCTATCCATATATCATATAATCATACATTAAATAAACATGTTAATCATTTTTTCAAAAAAAATACGTATATGGTATTTCTACATATAGCTAGAGTATGTGAAATTCCATATTCTACAACTTTAATCGAAACAAAAAATGGAAAGCACTTTGTACATGTGCATTTGCATGCAGATCATGAATCTATCATTATCTGACATTGAAAGTGTTGAAAAACGTAACCTCTACACCTAAAGTCCTCACCTTGCCCCTTGGAATCTCAACGGATCAGCAAGGTTGGATGAGCTTCCGTATTCGGGAGTTTTCTAGCCTAAAGAGTGAAATCGGTTAGCTATTTCACAACCTATAGCCTATACACTTCAAATCAGACCTAGGGTTAGGATTTCTCACCTTAAAATGGAGTTGATATCGCCGGAAAAATGTCTGGAAAGGGGCGGTGCAGCCCGTGTGATGATTGAAAGCAGCAGGAGGGAAGTATTCCCACAAATCCCAAGCCTTTCTCTCCTTTTTCTCTCTCTCTCTAGGGTTTTATCCCAAATTCGTATGGCTATGAGAGGGGCTGTTCTAAGGCCCTTATATAGCCAAAAACCTCTCCGAAATAGACTCCTGTTCAAGGGGTACGTTTATTATAGGTATTTCGGCACTTTTTCAGCTCAAAAGAGGGTTTCTGGTGGCCCTCCTTGAGCCAAACGTTAGACTTAAGCTCACAACACATGGATCTACGTGGGATTACGTTTTCGACTCGATCGGATTCCCAGATCACACGTGGCGGACTATTTTCAGTTCAACGGTCAGTGGGCCACGATCCGAATTTCCAAGTACATGTAAATGTTCCTGAAATTTTTCCTGATCCGAGGGTATAATTTGATCTGATTCTGATGGTCTGGTTGCTTAATACTGATCCGCAAGCGAGTGGTGGCAGATCACTATTCCAGATATTTATTTTGTAAAGCAAATGGTGGTTTTCACACTCCCTCGCTCCGGATTCAAGCGAACAGCCGTGGGACATCATCTGGACTTGATTTCCGAGATGATTGTCGAGCCCAGTGAGGCGGTCCTAGTTCCTTAACTTCGTGTTAATCGGACTTCCGATGTGCGGTCCAGACCTGATACGAAGTTTCAAGTAATTCCCGAGAGTAGCCGGGTAATGAGTTTGATCCTAAACTTTAGGGTAACCTAGAGTCAATGATTTTGCAAGTTTTGGGTATTGCAGATCGTATTTAAAGTGATCCCAACGAATTTCATGGCTAATCGAGTTTAGCACTTAGTTAACTTTATTAAATTTCTAAAGGATTTAATCCTAATTGATTTCTGGTCGAGGTGGTACTCGACCCAAAGTACGGAAATTTACGAGTCGTTACATAGGTGGATAGAATTTAGTCTTGTATTCCATATGTCATATTAGCAATTGCTTGATTATATGCATATTCCAATTAGTAATGACAAGAGCCATGAAGTTTCATTTCTTTCTATTTCACATATTGTACAATGAAGATCATTGTGGAATATTATTTTCCATAAGAAACGTAGCCAGAACTTACCAACAATTAATCACACTGGACATGTTACATTTATGGGCCCTCATTTGGACCTTGAGAAAGTAAATGTATTTATATTGATCTCATATTTAAATGCTAGATATTCTATTAAAAGAGCACAAGTCTTGATCATGCTTATAAGAGTAATTTTATTAATCCTATGGAATGTGTTTGGACACTCTTTCTTTACATGAGGCTTTTTCGAGATTTTAAAACCTCTTCAGGCATACCCCGTATATTTTTCCAGGAGGTTAGACATCCTTGGGTGCACGCACTTACATGGCTTTTTCAAGGTAGATAATCTACTGCGGGCGGTCTGCATGGTCTTTTCCGGGTGACTAGTTCTCCTTGGACGTACCTTTGAATATTTTTCTGGGTGACTAGTTCTCCTTGGGTGACTCTTTATTTTTACTGCTGGATGTGCATCCTCAGATCTGTGACTTGAGCATACATTCATACATCCATACATTTACATTCAAGTTCATATTATCCTCATCATGATTAATTATGTTTGGTTTAAACTGTTTGGAATAACATGGTATGCATGAACCCTTGCGGGAAATTCCCACTGAGTTTTCACTCACCCAATCGTACGGTTGCACCAAATAGACGCAGGTTTGATGACAGGTGGAGACACCTATGATGGGATCCCAGGGACGGCTGAGGTGGAGTTAGGCAAGGAGGGCCTCTATGTTGTTACAGTTGAGCCGTGGGAGCTCGACTGATATTTTAAGATTTACTTGATTTCATATTTTAGATTTTGTGTTTCGTTTGAATTGTAATAAAATATTTCCCCTGTTGTGGGATTTCATTTTGCTCTCATTTACATGTATTGAACTTCCTTTTTGTTACTCTTGATATCACTGGCTTATGTAGTGATTACTTTACTTCATGCTTTAAAATTTACTATTAATTGGATGTATGATGGTCCACCTCATAACGTAATACTCGAGTTCTTAATGAGGAGCAACTACCCTCAGATTTTGAGAACCAGGGTGTTACAAGATGGTATCAGAGAGAAAGAGAGAGAGACAGTTTAGACAAACCTTGCCTATGAGAAGGAGTTTGTGCAAACTTTCGATATGTTAGATGTAGAAATTCATAAATATACACTTGAGATTTGAGAGTTAAACATAGGTAAAAATTTCCACTAGCCTTAGACAGTTTTAAGGACATAGAGACCCAAATTTAGGTTCCCTAGAAATTTTTGAATTGATTGTCTGAGAATGTAGATAACCAAACTTTAGGCCCATTAGGAAATAACAGGTTTAGTTGTTTGAACTTAGAAATTAAACTTAAGTTCCTTTTCAAACTGATTGGATGGCTATTAAATTTATGTGGAATTCCCTTAAAAGTAGGGAAGGTTGAGAACATAGAAATTCAAAATTTTAGGCTTCTTTGAAATTTTAAGTTTAGTCATTTGAACTTAGAAACTGAACTTAAATGTCATGTGTGAACAAATGACCGCTGTGATACACATGAAATCAAATAAGATCAATCCTTGAACCTAACACCTAAAGAACGTCTTTAGCAATACAGGGTATATTATTATTATTATTATTATTATTATTATTATTATTATTATTATTATTATTATTATTATTATTATTATTATTTTGGGTTAGAAACAACATTGGCACAACACTCATCAAAGGAAATGAATTTAGGCGTCGTAAGAAAATCCTTACCCACCATATGGTACAATAGGTCAGATATGAACACCCCCTAACTCAGGAAATCATACTAGAAATTTCAATTTAAATTTCCTAAAAACATTTCATTAATTAGGGACAAAATTCTAGCAATTAGAATTAACTAGATGTACAAGTAGAGATTTTAGGTAAATTTCCATCCATGGATCGAACCCTAAGACTAGACTTGGGGAATCTAAATGAATTTGGAGATTTCAAACCCAAATCCCTATATAGAAACTTTGAACTTGAAATTTAACTTCAGGTAATACAACGAAAGTGTCATGGTCATTTGAGTCTGTTTCACCTAAAATTTAGACACTCCTATCACTAAAATGGAAAATCTTCATGATAGTTCCCAAAAGTTTGAAATAAGCAGGAGCACGGACTGATGGGATCATTCTACACGAAGTGTATGCGGTTTGATCCAAATTCTATCCTAGTAATTTCCAATGATCTCAATGCCCTTATCAAGCAGAAGATTGAGATTTACTAAGATTAGAAATTGATGTCAATAAATCCACTGTTCTGCGCAGGCAGAGGATCAATGTATCAGGTTCAAACCTACTACAACCATCCATTTGTGTTAACTTGAACATGAAAATAGAAAAATTGAATTGTATTTAAATAATGGGGAACTATCATACTATGGTTAGTTGTCGCCTAAATGAACTTGTAGACCTAATAGATATCACAGGAAATTGTAATGCCATTAGGTATTTAAATAAATTCCTAGTTTCGGTAGATAGATCTCAAATTCTCTAGAACTTATGTACATTACTCAACTAAAGTATAGATATAAGAGTTGCACTGGGAAATCTATACATAGTATGTTTAAATCTATAATGTGGTAGCATAATTGGAACATAGAGGAGTCCGTGTGATTTTACTACTTGTCATCTTAATCGTTAGGATACATATTGCCAAATCTCGAGGTCGAGATTTTCTTTAAGGGGGGTAGATTGTAACACCCCATATTTTCTATACTCGAGTGTTACTATAGAAATCTAAATAACTTTATACATGTGTAAGAACACATGTAATTTAGACCACACACCTCCATCCAGTCAATCCTCAATCTATCTGTCATGACCATTAAATTCAGACTATGACAACCTCAATGTACTTGCACGGTACTTCGAGTTAGCCCTTGACCTTTCAACCAAAGAGTACATCAACACGATGACCCAACCGTCAATCGTCATCAATAAATTCGACCATCCCTCCATTGGATTTCAAGTAAGACTAGCACGTCATCTAGGATCTCTATCTTCTTGATAACTAGAATAAACCATCCATCGTCAACAACAAACCCCTAATCATCAGACCTACCGTTCATCAGGTCATAATGACTAAGATTTATAATCCACTTCTCAAATTCACATAAACCTGGTAGTGAAATCCTAGCCATAAGAAAGACTCTGTCTCCCTCTAGACACACCCCGTGAGTACTAACTTACACAACTAAAATAGAAATTAACCTTCCAACTAGAAGCGAACAACACCCATCAAGGCCAAGTATGAACCCTTACAGGAATAGAAACAGGCTGACCTGCAGTCCAAGGTGATTTATAAGCCCCGTAAGAGGATTAGACGGCTTAGATCTCATCCATTAACAGTAAGGAATTTCCAAAACAGCTACCTTAGGCATGTAATGACTCCCTAAGGCGAACGGACAGTGCTAATCGGCAGAGATCAGGACATGGGACCCACATCCAAGACGTGCATGTACATGGATAGTGTGCACATGCCATGCACAGAACTTAAATATCGGGTCAAACACGCTTTGACCTGATAGAAAATCCATTTCCAGCAATTTCAGCACTGTCTCCCGCCTGTCTCACATTCAAACAGACGGATCGTCTGTTGCTGATGACGACCAACCATCAGAGACCCTTTCCCATGATCTGGACTGTTCATCGGGATCTTGGTGGACCACCGACCATAACCACGTCCGAGTGATGTGTAGGAGTACACGTACGCATACACAATGTCCACCCAGTCCATGTAATGTGAATGCTCTCACTGACAGATAAGAAGATCCACTTCAACAGTGCCCTGCAGGAAAATCTGACCGTTCGGAATAGTCAAAGTCCACCCACGCACGCTAAGGAGTCCTCATCAGCGCTAACTATTTCTAAAAATATCTCCTCCCATAGCTGAAGGCAAAAAGAATCATTCCATTTATGGAACGATCCATCTCAGTCGACCGTAAGCTAATAAATATCTTTCTCAAACGAATCCTAGGCGTTGGCTTTAGGTTTTCTTTCAAATTCTCATAGTCAGCCGAGAAATTCTAGAGAAATTGGTGAGTCGCCGCAAGAGCTCAAACCGACTTCCCTCTAATCATAAAGGGTCCATCCATCACCGTGTGATGGACCCCACAAGTCTCTTGGGTACAAGCCAACCCATCTAAAAGACTCCGACCATGAGATCAGCTTGTAATTACAAAATCACCATGTAACACACTGAAAATCGGGGGTCAAGTAGTAACTCAACTCTCGAGTTCCAGAACATCACTTATGCAACATAGATAATGATGATTAAATGTTGTCTGCATTAATGTGGTGAATATGAGTGAGATTAAGCCAAAACAGCATATCATACTCTAGAGACAATTAAATTGCAAGCGGAAGACTGTGATAAATATATAAAATATATAAAAACTGTGGTGAGTCTCCAGAGTGTGATAACATTACCAGGTTAAATAATTACAAGTATAGTTCCAAAATATACCAAATGTGTAAGTGTAATGGCTTCTATCCCAAGTACCATAGCCCCGTCAATACAATACCAGGTCTTCATAAACTTGACAGAGAACTACATGTAGGAGAACTCCTCCTCCACATCACAATAGTCCGGCTCTACTTCATAAGCATCGCCATCACCTGAAACTCAACAAATCTGGTTGGTGTGTACAACACCGTCCCGTAACGTGGGAGTGAGTGATCAACTCAGTGGAATAATAAAGCATAGGTTAACATGTTATCAATTCAGTCAAGCAGTAATGATAAAGCAGTAAAATCAAACACGTCTAACTACTCTTATTAATGCAAGTATGAACGCTGTCATGATGTATGCCCTCACCACACCCTCCCTCGTGCGACACCATCTTATGTTCGTGGCATGCTTTCATCCCTCAGTGATCCACATCTTCCACGCACATGCAATGCATGATGAGCATGATTACCGAGTATTTATTAGTCCATTTCAAACAACAGGATTGAGAAATTAAGGTACCTCCCTTGTATCATTCCCAAACATGATCCATTCTAGGGTCGTCAGTCCTAGTTAATCTCAGACGATGGTGTGTTTTCTAGGTCACTGCAAAGGCTGTCAGGGCTGTTACGCACAAAGGTTACACCACTCCCCCATCACCTCTTTAACGATTCATCACTATACAGAAACAGGCCTAGTTCATACTTTATACACTGCAGTAAAACTCTAAGGCTCACCACAATTTCAGAGTATGCTCGAGGTCACTATAAAGAGCTACCAGGGCTATTACGCACAAAGGTTACACCGCTCCCCCTACACCTTATCAAATATAGTGTCCCATACCACCATAATCGGCTCACGAGTCTGGTTGCTCACTGGTCACTACGGGAAGGCACGTGACCCCAGCGTAGGTCGACAGCTCGACCACGGTGTCCCATACCACCATACCCGGCTCATGAGTCTTATTAGATCAAGGTACCATGGTTAAAAGGAATTTCACTGGTAAGTTTGGTACCCTAGGTTCAACTAGTAGGGTCCAAACAAGGTGAACATACATTAGACAGATCGGGTTACTTGACGAGCTCGGCTAGCTCGAGCACACAACAAGTTGAACGACATGAAGTGCATAAGCCCTTCGCGTGGCCAACCACTATCATCAACCGAAGTACGACTCGAGTTCGTCGAACACATCTCACATGGCAAATGAATCACAGCCACGAATTCAATTCTGGTACCGATTGTCTGGACTATAATCATAGCCCCAAACACAATCAATTTCAAAAATTTAAAGCAGTAATGGATCAAAATTCAAATCATTCAATCAACGACTGATATTATTTGTTTAGGGCTGCCAGGGCTGTTGCACGCACTAGTTGCTCCATTCCCCCATCACCCATGACGGATCATACAACGTTACATGAATTCAAACATATGCATCACATAGATAAATCATATAATCAATTGAGCATGTTATGAAGCACAACACAAGCATGAGTTTGTACATATTCAATTCCTAATCACACAGCTATCCAAGGAAATCATACACACAGTTAAAGGAGTTAAGAATCATATCTCAACACCCTTATACATTACAATTTGCTAACTACTACTCATTCAGACATTTCAAGAAACACTTTAAAAGACATACATCAATATACATGACATATGTTGATCACATAGGCATCAGGCCAAATCCTTTCACTAGGGAGTTGCCCCAATCATAACATGCGTACACCCACGACGGATAGTCATGGAAAGTAGGAATCTAAGTTCCATATTCATTTGAACATTTTCACAAACACTTGGGCTACACATTTCAACATATATAGCGTATAGTGGTCGTGGCGTGATTCAGGGCAAATCCTTTCGTCAACGGGTATCGCCAATACAACAATCATAAATCCATGAGAATTAGTCATGGCGAGCACGAATGAGAATTCTATATTCATTCGGTCATTTTCACAAACACTTAGAATACACTATTTTAACATACATAATGTATATTAGCAAAAACATGTATTAGGGTGAACCCTTTCGCCAAGCAAGTATTTTATCCATATATAATATATTAATACAACAAATAATCATGGCAAACACATTTCCAAAATTTATACGTATATGGTACTTTCTACAGATACCTAGAGTATGTAAAATTCCATATTCTTCATCTTTAATCGAAACGGAAAACAGACAACACTTTATACATGTGCAATTGCATGCAGATCATGAATCTATCATTATCTGACATTGAAAGCGTTGAAAACCATAACCTATACACCTAAAGCCCGCACCTTTTGTCGTAGAATCGTAACAGATCCGATAGGTTTGCTAAGCTTCCGTATTCGGCAGTTTGGCAACCTATAGAACGAAATAGGTTAATTATTTCATAACCTACAACTATCAAAACCCCAAAATAGATTAGGGTTAGGGTTTCCTACCTAGAAACGGAGCTGGAATCACCGGGAAAGCGATTAGAACGGAGCGGTGGAGCTTGTGGAGCGGCAGGGAAACATGGCAGGGAGATTCTCCCACATCTCCCACACTTTCTCTCTCTTCTCTCTTCTCTCTAGGGTTTCTCTCAAATTCGTATGGCTGCAATGAGAGGGGTTTAAGGTCCTTATATAGCCTAAAAACTCACCGAAATAGACTCCAGGTCAAAGTATACTTAGGTTATAACCAAACCGGACCTATTTCAGCTCAACGGAGGACTTCTGGCGGGCCTCCTTGAGCCAAAGGTCGGACTTAAGCTCACAAACTATGGATCTAGGTTCTATTAAGTTTTCGTTCTAGTAGGGTTCTTAGATCGCAAATGGCGGACCAGTTTCAGTTCAACGGTCAGCGGATCTCAATCGGAGATTCCGAGTACATGGATATGTGTATGAAATTTCTCCTGATCCGAGGGTGTAATTTAGTCTGATTCTGACGGTCTGGTTGCTTAAAACTGATCCGCAACCAAGAGGTGCCAGATTACTATTTGAGATATTTTATTTTGAATTAATTTCACATTTGTCACACTCTTCACTCCGAGCTCAAGCGAATAGCGCTGGGACACTATCTGGATTTGATTTCCGAGATGGTTGTCAAGTCCAGCAAGGCGGTCCTAATTCCTCAACTTCGTGTTAATCGGACTTCCGACCTGCGGTCCAGATCTGATACGGAGTTTCAACGTGCTCCCGAGAGCAGTCGGGTAATGAGATTGATCCTAGATTTTAAGGTATCCTAGCGTCAATGATTCTACAAGTTTTGGGTCTTGCAGATCGTATTTAAAGTGATTGGTGCTAATTTCACAAGTACTCTAGTTTAACACTGGCTAATTCTCGCCTAATTTCTAAAGGATTTAGTCCTGAGTAATTTCTGTCTGAGGTGGTACCTGGGCCTTTGTAGTTTGTATATAAAGTGATCCAAGTTATACTACTTAGCTAGTTTAAGATAGTGTCTAGGGTGAAAGTACTTAGAAAAATTGAAAGATCAAGGTGGTAAAGGGTGGGATTTGTGAAGAAAATGGTTTAAAAAGGGATTTGAGGCTTTAATTGAGTGTTTGAGAAGTTAAACCGGTGTTAGGCTTGACCCATTGCCTAAGGACGTCTAATTCCAGGTTGGAAAAAATCTGGGCTGTTACAATCTACCCCCCTTAAAACAAAATTTCATCTCCGAAATTGGCTAAGGGTAATAAAGAAAGATTTAATTATTTCTTTTGCCTAAGTTATATTGATTTCAAGTTTCTACGCGTGGTAGGGCATATACTAGTCTGGTTCATTTTAGTCTACCCCCCTTAAAACTTATTTCTTTATCCATTTCTCATACTGTGATGGTTTGCTACAATTTATTTCTTTATCTATTTAGAGTCTTAATGACAATTCCCAACAATTTAGAGTAAGATAGTTGTTTTCAATGTTTGACCAACACGGAGAGACGGTTATAGTGGGCTTGATCCCGATACATTGATCATCTACCTTGCTAGGGTAGAAGGCTCATCGTATCCCTCCCTAATCCTGATGGATCCTGGTCTTCTGCTCGGCTAAGCAGTGAGTCCGTTGGCAGTCGCCCAGGATTGAGAATTGGGTCAAGCCGCGAATGCTTCGCAATTTTATATTTCAGTAACTCCATAGTCCGATCACTCTATAAAAGTAGGGAATGTCCATCATTGAAAGGCTCAAATAGTCTATTTCTAAGGTTGCCCTTTAGGTCTTAGTCTAAGAGAGTCCTCGTTATTATCTATGTCCAAGGAAATGGTGAATTAAATCTTACTAGATCATCCTAAAACGGTTTCTCATAGTAGAACTTGCTAGGACTTCTATAATGTTCGTATTCAACGAGCACAGTTTCGATCCTGGGCCAGTGGGATAGGGTCCACCACGCTTCCGCTGCTTCACTCAGATCAAAGAGGTGTATAAACTGACTTAACTAAATTAGGCTCATAATGTTCTACCCCCCTTAAAAATTATTTTCACCCTCAAGGCTCAAGAGCTATGTCCTAATCCGTATGTCGGAACAAGGTGTAATTTAGAACCTATCCTTGACATGAAGTGGGAAATACATTGGTCTGCCTTTCATCGACGATGTGTACTATGGCATTAATACCTATGGTTATAGAAAGGAGCTAAAGATGATAAGTATTGTGGTTGATTCGGGGTCAGGTGTGAGTTTGTGGCAAGATGCCTAATTCTACCAAGGGATTTTGTCACGGTCCAGACTTATCCTATTTAATCATGTCTGGCTTAACAGGCAGGCTATGTTTCTAAGTCCATATGCACAATATGTATGTCGACATGGCATGTGATTTGGGACCTAATTCCTAACTGTCAGTTGGGCGCTTGGGAAATTCCTTAGGCCTAAAAGGAAAAATCTCTATTGGCTATATATTCTTACACTTCTCAAAGACGAAGTTATAAACTTTTGGTTGTAAGTGGTCGAGCCAACATGGAAGAAAAGTTGTATAGTGGGTCAGAATCGGATACATGGACCTTCTGCCTCGCGAAGACAGAAAATTGTCGTATCAGTTCTGAATCCTAGTTGATCCCGAGTCTCTGCTTGATCAGAGCATAGAGTTCATTGGTAACTACCAGGATTGAGAATTCAATTCAAACCACGAATACCTCGCTGATATATGTAGTTTCTCTACTCCGTGTTCCCGATTGTACTAAGTCCTTGAGAAGGCGATTCTAAGGGGTATAAAGATTTGACCTCACATTAAATCTAAGGGATATAGAAGTTTCTTCTAGGTATAATCCAAAATCTATTCTTATACACTAGTTGATCTCAGATCATTTCTAATACAAGAGATTATTTATCGCGTAGGGTCAAACGTTCTCTAAATGGAATTGTGTTGTACGGACTTAAATTTAACTACTCTCGAGCACTTCACACATGCTCATACCAGCTAAGAGGGTCCTAAGGTTCACATTATAAATTTGTTCGGTTTCCTATATGGTCGGGCCTGTCGAAATCCAGGAGCACCGCTCTAGGTCCAAAACTCCAAGGGCCAATTTGTCAAACAACCATTTACTCTAAAAGCTTAAGCTGTCAGAGTGTGGTGGGTTAATGTATATCAAGGGACTTTATCACTTCAACACTACCTGGCCAGTGGTCTTAAGTTGCATTTAATGGACTTGCAATGCTAATCCCTCCTCGGAATTAGGAGTGGCATGGTTTTTAGGAGGGTGGGTGGGATAAAAATTAATTTTATAGGCTTTGGAAAATGAGTCTTGTGTGGGAAAGCACGAAATTGGCCGTAACCAATTCGAATAGGGTCATGGAAAGTGAATGAAAAGTGAAGGGGAGAGAGAGTAAGGGCTGGAGGTTTGTTTCTCCACGAGTTTGAGCCTCAACAGATGTTTGTAGAAGCTTTAATGACAGCGCTTGAAGATGAAAAATGAAAAGGTAGGATGGGTTAGGGAGCTCAGACGTTTTTGAGCTTCAAATGGGGGCGTGTGAGATCAAATGAGAGAAAGTGAAGAGGGTAGGGGTAGGGATGGCTGTGGATGGTGTATATGGAAAGGTTGTGGTCGAAAATTGGAGATGAGACGATTAGAAGGGAGTTTGGAGAGAAAAACAGCAAGTTGGAGGGCTTGGAAGGGTAGAAATGAGAAGTGGGGCTCCAACCGGAGAGAAATAGGAGCCTCCCAAAAATTTCGCATGCACCAAACGTGTCAGGGGGTCAGGTCGACCATCACCAGACTCGGTCCAACCCGAGCGGGCCAACCTAACCGCAGTCGAACCGCGGTCCGCCTCGCCCAGTGCCACGCCACCGCAGATGGGTGGTGTTCTCCACCCCCCAAGGTGCCAAATGCACCCTGGGTCCACTTGGTTCCCCCCCCCCCCCCCCCCCCCCCCCCGGATTGACGCGTGTGGCCCCTGACTCCATTTCGAGTCATTTCAGGTCAAATCGGACGTATCTTGCAATCTGAAATAAGTTATCTGACGTATAATATATGATTTTGGGGTAGAATGAGCTAATGAAGCTAGCCAACCCTACTATGCTGGGTTGCACAGTCTAGAATTGCGAAAAAACCCTCCGATTGACGGTCGTTTCCCTGTTCAATTTCGTTTTACTAAAAATAGTAGTTTTAGTTTGATTACTCTTCATTCGTTGGGCTTTAAGAGTTACGCCCATTGTGCAAGGAGCTTAGAATAATTAGGAGAATGGTTTGGTGAAGCCAAATAGGACGCTTACTATTTTTGGCCGAAAACCTTGCACACTAGTAGACATCACGACCTAAGAGTTTTAGTTCTAGTTTGTTTCTGATTTCTTTCCCATTACTTGGTATCCCTATTTAAAGGGTTGTGAACTTATCTTTCTTTGGTCATTCATTAATCAATTTCAAATTTATTAGAATTTATTTCTATTTTTTAGCTTTTCTTTCCTCGTGGATTCGAGAAGTCTCTGTGAGGAGTCCAGAGAAGCTCCGAGGATTCGGAGTAGTTATCATCATCACGCTTATCCCGTATTCTATCGATTTTCAACGGTTGAGGTGAGGTGGATTGTAATCTAGAATCATGTATAGACGGCCTAGGAATGTTTTAAGGTCGACCCGTGCGACCATGGTTGAATACAGACTCGATTTCGGCGTTCATTTTCAGTGAACTATCCGTTGGACGGAACAGGGATGCCTGAGACTGTTTCTACATTATTCTCGCACCCTCCTAAGTTAGAGTGTGTCATAGTGTGTCAGAGTGCGTCGTGTGACCATAACCCAGGTCCGGTTTAATCTAAATCATGCTCTGATACCAACTGTAATACCCTGAAAATCGGGGGTCGAGTAGCAACTCAACTCTCAAGTTCTAGAACATCACTTATGCAACATAGATAATGATGATTAAATGTTGTCTGCATTAATGTGGTGAACATGAGTAAGATTAAACCAAAACAGCATATCATACTCCAGAGAAAATTAAATTGCAAGCGGAAGACTGTGATAGATATATAAAATATATAAAAATTGTGGTGAGTCTCCAAAGTGTGATAACATTACCAGGTTAAATAATTACAAGTATAGTTCCAAAATATACCAAATGTGTAAGTATAATGGCTTCTATCCCAAGTACCATAGCCCCGTCAATAAAATATCAGGTCTTCATAAACCTAACAGAGAACTACATGTAGGAGAACTCCTCCTCCACATCACAATAGTCCGGCTCTACTTCATAAGCATCGCCATCACCTGAAACTCAACAAATCTGGTTGGTGTGTACAACACCGTCCCGTAACGTGGGAGTGAGTGATCAACTCAGTGGAACAATAAAACATAGGTTAATATGTTATCAATTTAGTTAAGAAGTAATGAAAAAGCAGTAAAATCAAACACTTCTAACTACTCTTATTAATGCAAGTATGAATGCAGTCATGATGTATGCCCTCACCACACCCTCTCTCGTGCGACACCATCTTACGTTCACGGCATGCTTTCATCCCTCAGTGCTTCACATTTTTCAGGCATATGCAATGCATGATGAGCATGATTACCGAGTATTTATTAGTCCATTTCAAACAGCAGGATTGGGAAACTAAGGTACCTCCCTTGTATCATTCTCAAACATGATCCATTCTAGGGTCGTCAGTCCTAGTTAATCTCCGACGATGGTGTGTTTTCTAGGTCACTGCAAAGGCTGTCAGGGCTATTACGCACCATCACCTCTTTAACGATTCATCACTATACAGAAACAGGCCTAGTTCATACTTTATACACCGCGGTAAAACTCTGAGGCTCACCGCAATTTTAGAGTATGCTCGAGGTCACTACAAAGGGCTGTCAGGGCTGTTACGCACAAAGGTTACACCGCTCCCCCATCACCTTATCAATGTAGGATGACAGCACGAATATAGTGTCCCATACCACCATAATCGACTCACAAGTCTGGTTGCTCATCGGTCACTACGGGGAGGCACGTGGCCCCAGCGTAGGCCGACAGCTCGACCACGGTGTCCCATACCACCATGCCCCGCTCATGAGTCTTAGCGGATAGAGGTACCGTGGTTAAAAGGGATTTCACTGGTAAGTTTGGTACCCTAGGTTCAAGTAGTAACGTCCAAACATGGTGAACATACATTAGACAGATCGGGTTACTTGACGAGCTCGGCTACCTCGAGCGCACAACAAGTTGAACGACGTGAAGTGCATAAGCACTTCGCGTGGCTAACCACTATCGCCAACCGAAGTACGACTCGAGTTCATCGAACACATCTCACATGGCAAATGAATCACAGCCACGAATTCAATTCTAGTACAGATTGTCTGGACTATAATCATAGCCCCAAACACAATCAATTTCAAAAATTTAAAGCAGTAATGGATCAAAATTCAAATCATTCAATCAAAGACTGATATTATCCGTTTAGGGCTGCCAGGGCTGTTGCACGCACTCGTTGCTCCACTCCCCCATCACCCATGACGGATCATACAACGTAACATGAATTTAAACATATACATCACATAGATAAAATCATACAATCAATTGAGCATGTTATGAAGCACAACACAAGCATGAGTTTGTACATATTCAATTCCTAATCACACAGTTATCCAAGGAAATCATACACATAGTTAAAGGAGCTGAGAATCATATCTCAACACCCTTATACATTACAATTTGCTAACTACTACTCATTCAGACATTTCAAGAAACACTTTAAAAGACATCATCAACATACATGACAAATGTTGATCACATAGGCATTAGGCCAAATCCTTTCACTAGGGAGTTGCCCCAATCATAACACGCGTACACCCACGACGGATAGTCATGGAAAGTAGGAATCCAAGTTCCATATTCATTTGAACATTTTCACAAATACTTGGGCTACACATTTCAACATATATAGCGTATAGTGGTCGTGGCGTGATTCAGGGCAAATCCTTTCGTCAAGGGGTATCGCCAATACAACAATCATAAATCCATGACAATTAGTTATGGCAAGTACGAATGAGAATTCTATATTCATTCGGTCATTTTCACAAACACTTAGAATACACTATTTTAACATACATAGTGTATATTAGCAAAAACATGTATTAGGGCAAACCCTTTCGCCAAACGAGGATTTTATCCATATATAATATATTAATATAGCAAATAATCATGGCAAACACATTTTCAAAATTTATACGTATACGGTACTTTCTACAGATACCTAGAGTATGTAAAATTCCATATTCTTCATCTTTAATCGAAACGGAAAACAGACAGCACTTTGTACATGTGCAATTACATGCAGATCATGAATTTATCATTATCTAACATTGAAAGTGTTGAAAACCATAACCTATACACCTAAAGTCCGCACCTTTTGTCGTTGAATCATAACGGATCCGATAGGTTTGCTAAGCTTCCGTATTCGGCAGTTTGGCAACCTATAGAACGAAATAGGTTAGCTATTTCATAACCTACAACTATCAAAACCTCAAAAAAGATTAGGGTTAGGGTTTCTTACCTAGAAACAGAGCTGGAATCGCCGGGAAAGCGATTAGAACGGAGCGGTGAAGCTCATGGAACGGCAGGGAAACATGGCAGCGAGATTCTCCTACATCTCCCACACTTTCTCTCTCTTTTCTCTCTTCTCTCTCTAGGGTTTCTCTCAAATTCGTATGGCTGCAATGAGAGAGGGTTTAAGGTCCTTATATAGCCAAAAAACTCACCGAAATAGACTCCAAGTCAAAGTATACTTAGGTTATAACCAAAGCGGACCTATTTCAGCTCAACGGAGGACTTCTGGCGGGCCTCCTTAAGCCAAAGGTCGAACTTAAGCTCACAAACTATGGATCTAGGTTCTATTAAGTTTTCATTCCAGTAGAGTTCTTAGATCGCAAATGGTGGACAGTTTCAGTTCAACAGTCAGTGGATCTCGATCGGAGATTCCGAGTACATGGATATGTGTATGAAATTTCTCCTGATCCGAGGGTGTAATTTGGTCTGATTCTGATGGTCTGGTTGCTTAAAACTGATCCGCAACTGAGAGGTGCCAGATTACTATTTGAGATATTTTATTTTGAATTAATTTCACATTTCTCACACTCTTCACTCCGAGCTCAAGCGAATAGCACTGGGACACTATCTGGATTTGATTTCTGAGATGGTTGTCAAGCCCAGTAAGGCGGTCCTAATTCCTCAACTTCGTGTTAATCGGACTTCCGACGTGCAGTCCAGATCTGATACGGAGTTTCAACGTGCTCCCGAGAGCAGTCGGGTAATGAGATTGATCCTAAATTTTAGGGTACCCTAGCGTCAATGATTCTACAAGTTTTGGATTTTGCAGATCATATTTAAAGTGATTGGTGCTAATTTCACAGGTACTCTAGTTTAACACTGGCTAATTCTCGCCTAATTTCTAAAGGATTTAGTCCTGAGTAATTTCTGTCTGAGGTGGTACCTGGGCCTTTGTAGTTTGTATATAAAGTGACCCAAGTTATACTACTTAGCTAGTTTAAGATAGTGTCTAGGGTGAAAGTACTTAGAAAAATTGAAAGATCAAGGTGGTGAAGGGTGGAATTTGTGAAGAAAATGGTTTGAAAAGGGATTTGAGGCTTTAATTGAGTGTTTGAGAAGTTAAACCGGTGTTAGGCTTGACCCATCACCTAAGGACGTCTAATTCCACGTTGAAAAAAATTCGGGCTGTTACACATCACTTCTAGTTAGTCATCTTCTTCAATCTGAACGGTTGAACCACATCCTATAAATCTAACCCTTTCACACATCCAAGTAGTTCATCATGTGGCCCACCCCATCTAATGTCCATCAGGGATGAATCTGTGGGCCCGTGCACACGATCAGTGGAATGGTGGGATCCTGATGAAGAGTTTTTCTCGGTCGCTTTACGTTAACACCATGCAAATCCCTAGGATTAGCTGAGGAAGGCCCTAGAAATAGACACGGCTATAAGTAGCCAGATTTTAGGGCGATTCCTAAGGAAAGATAAGGAAAGAAATAGAAAGAGAGAAAGAGTGCGCTGCTAAGTGAGTTGCAGGCCTTTGTAGCAACTTGGCTCAGCCCAAAGCGAGTCAGGGGTAGGTCTGACCCATCTTCCTGCAGTGTGAGAGCGAGGGAGAGTAGAAAGAATGGATTGAGAGAAGAAGAAGAAAGAGAGAGAGAGAGAGAGAGAGAGAGAGAGAGAGGGAAGGAGGGAGAGAGTTGCGGCTAGTGTGAGTTCCATCAGTCCCAGTCCAGGTCCAATTCATCCCAAGGCAACGCCTGGGATCGAGTCAAGGGTTGCGCTCAGATGAACCCGAAGCTGAGCACGCCACATCCAGACTTTTTTAGTGTCCAAGTAACGCCCCTGATCAGGTACCATGTTTATCTCCCTCTCTGTTGTTGAACAATATCACCTACCCGACCAACTGAGTTCACGGTCACCCCAACTCGGTCGCGAGTCAAGTGACTCGGATCCGCATTTTTGGGTGAAAACCACAATCTGAATTGATAGTGGAGATCAGGTTACCTCGAGCAAGGATTAGCACCCCCGAACCAATCTTAGACACCATCACAAGCGCCCCACGCTATTAGTCTAAAGAACCGACTAGGTTGGGTCACTACTGAGTCAATGACTCAGTTTCATTTCAGGTGGATATACCCTAACTCAATTGGGCTTGGAAAACAACTTGTCCCAAGGGAGTTAGAACCCAGTCTAGGCCGATCCAGATTTGCCCATTTGGGGGCTGACCAGATCGTTTTACCCAACTAAGTCAACTCAGTACTCATTGTCAAGTTGACTCGGTCGTGACTCACCAGTGTTTCATAACAATTTCTCCAGGTATAGCCAACAACCATCTACATTAGAAGGCACTCCTACTTGCAATCTGACCAATCAAGATTTTTACATCCACATCTCACAACAAGAAGAACTTCCAATCTAGGTGAGGAATGTCCCACATTGCTTCTTTCATTCATTTTAATCCAATTGGTTTTAAGCCTAATGAGTAGAGAAGTTTGGAATAGTGTAAATACTAATTTCACTTCCTTTATGTTTAATGTTTAAAATCATATTACTCTAATTCAGTTTTTATAGAATTTTATAGAATTTTGTGATATACTTCTCATGCCACATTTGAAATTGTTTGGTTATATACACCTTCCTGCTAGTTATAATATGAAGCAAGGAATCTTGTTTCCACCCATCTTATAAATTGTAGTGTTACTTCTTACATGCGTTAGGCTTCATTCAGTTTAAATCTAATATGTATAGAAGGACGTGAATGGTAATTGAATCCTTTCATTCTTATTTTGTATCGATGAACATGAAGAGATGCTTTATTCCTTATTACTCAAACCCCAAATTCAATAACTAGGTGGATAGAATTTAGTCTTGTATTCCATATGTCATATTAGCAATTGCTTGATTATATGCATATTCCAATTAGTAATGACAAGAGCCATGAAGTTTCATTTCTTTCTATTTCACATATTGTAACAGCCCATGCCCACACTATATGATATTGTCCGCTCTGGGTACAGCCCGCACGGTTTTGTTCTTGGGGTCACCCCCAAAAGGCCTCATACAGTATAGGTTGGCAACTCCACATATAACCATCACAACTTCAGACGACACTTTTGATGTAGGACAGTTTCACCTTTACTGTGTGCACAGTAGCCTACCAACCACACAGTAGCCTGTCAGCAACCTTCGGGCCCGCCCACATGTGACCACAGTGACGGGGCGTCACAATATCCCCCATTTGTAACATTTGTCCTCGGCTTTGATACCATTTGTGACAGCTCACGCCCACACTGTATGATATTGTCCGCTCTAGGTACAGCCCGCACGGTTTTGTTTTTAGGGTCGCCCCCAAAAGGCCTCATACAGTATAGGGTGACAACTCCACATATAACCACCACAACTTCAGACGATACTTTCGATGTGGAAAAAAGTTTCACCTTCACTGTGTGCACGGTAGCCTGTCAACACAGTAACCTGTTAGCCACATAGTAACCTGCCAGCCACCTTGGGGCCCGCTTACATGTGTGCCCGCCCACGTGTGCCCACCCACATGTGACCACAGTGACGGCGTGTCACACATATTGTACAATGAAG
Source organism: Magnolia officinalis (assembly GCA_021015155.1). Lineage (NCBI taxonomy): Eukaryota > Viridiplantae > Streptophyta > Magnoliopsida > Magnoliales > Magnoliaceae > Magnolia > Magnolia officinalis. The sequence goes on from JAJHSJ010000009.1 coordinate 19,563,112, forward strand.
ATCATGTGTGGAATGTTATTTTCTATAAGAAACGTAGTCAGAACTTACCAATAATTAATCATCCTGGACATGTTACATTTATGGGCCCTCATTTGGACCTTGAGAAAGTAAATGTATTTATATTGAGCTCATATTTAAATGTTAGATATTCTATTCAAAGAGCACAAGTCTTGATCATGCTTATAAGAGTAATTTTGTTAATCCTATGGAATGTGTATGGGCATCATGGTACATGACATTCACGCATGATATATGAGCTTTTCCGAGTGCTTAATGTAAGCCACACTCTGTTCGATTTACTGAAATTTCTAACACTTGAGTTAAACTAACAAAGCATGTGCATTTGTGCCACTTTGGACGCTCTTTCTTTACATGAAGCTTTTCCGGGATTTTAGAACCTCCTCGGGCGTACCCCATGTATTTTTTCAGGAGGTTAGACATCTTTGGGCGCACTCACTTACATGGATTATTCTAGGTAGATAATCTACCGCAGGCTGTCTGCATGGTCTTTTCCAAGCAACTCGTTCTCCTTGGGAGTACCTTTGAGTATTTTTTCAGGTGACTAGTTCTCCTTGGGCGACCCTTTATTTTGACAGTTGGATGTGCATTCCTAGATCTGTGACTTGAGCATACATTCATACATCCATACATTTACATTCAAGTTCATATTATCCTCATCATGATTGATTATGTTTGGTTTAAATTGTTTGGAATAACATGATATGCATGAATCTTTGCAGGAAATTCTCATTGAGTTTTCACTCACCCAATCATGCGGTTGCACCAAATAGACCTAGGTTTGATGACAGGTGGAGACACCTATGATGGGATCCTAGGGACGGCTGAGGTGGAGTTAGGCAAGGAGGGCCTCTATGCCGTTGCAGTTGAGTCGTGGGAGCTCGACTGATATTTTAGGATTTACTTGTTTTCATATTTCAGATTTTGTGTTTTGTCTGAATTATAATAAAATATTTTTCCTGTTGTGGGATTTCATTTTGCTCCCATTTACATGTATTAAACTTTCTTTTTGTTACTCTTGATATCCCTGGCTCATGTAGTGATTACTTTACTTCATACTTTGAAATTTACTACTAATTGGATGTATGATGGTCCACCTCATAATGTAATACTCGGGTTCTTAATGAGGAGCAACTACCCTCGGGTTTTGAGAACCAAGGTGTTACAGGCAGTTTCAAGTGGGCGAGGGTGACCAGTGGGAATGAATTCCTAACAATACCTTTTCGTAGATTCGAACTATAGGCTGGCTTCGATCGAAGTCATGGAGATTCTCTTCGTACAACCCATTCAGGTTTGCAATGTTTCTTTAGGTTGATTAAAGGCTGATTATGCAGTTTGAGTAGATTCCTGCAAAATAGTCCCTCTAATTCTAGGTGGGGTGTTTACGATTATGTTTGAAGGGGAGTTGTTGTCAAAGCTCATCTTCATAATACGTATTCTTAAATGGACATAATTTATATGTATGCTCTAGCTTGAGAAAGTGTTAAATTCCCTTATAGATCTCCTGCCTCTTTTATATATTCTTCTCATTCAAATTAAAGAAATAAAATTTCAGTTTACGATACATAGTCGCTTGCATTAACACCCCTAATTTGGATAATAAAAGTTACATCATTCTTTTGCATAATAATCTAATGTAAGATTAAAAGAAAAATAAAGCAACACTAAAGCCTAAATTAACAATTGGCTTTAACTAAAACCTATATTAACATTGTCTTTGACGTAAAATTACGTAGCACTGAAAAGGTCACCATGGGTGAATTTTACCACTTCAGCAAAGTACCATGGAAAGTATACTCCACTTGATTTAGGGTGTGTTTAGTTGCACTACGTTTTATGAAATATCATGATATTTTCTCCAGTTAAGCTAATTAATCATGATATTTGTTGCAACCAAAACATACCCCTAAGTATTAGTGACTCATATATGACAAAATTTGGTTCCATTATAGCATTCAACGTTGGAGAACTCTCACCCATACTGGAAGCTCAAGTATGCCCCATTCAATTTGACTTGAGGAAGGTGAAGAAATCAAGTGGGACCCATTACACACTTTGAACCAATTTAGCCACAGTATAATAGATTAAATATGATAGAGAGCGGATTGCATGTGCCTTGGGGACAGGGATATACCTGTGACCGACTCTGTGTGGGTTCCACAGATATGTCTGTGACAAATCCACTCCGTTCATCTGTTTTTAATGACGATAATAAGATATTATTATAAAAATCAACCAGAACAAAAACTCAGGTAGGCCATCAAAAATGAAACAGTGGGAAAGGAAACATTCACCATTGAAACCTTCCCGAAGCTGACCACAATGTTTTTATGCCATCAAAACCGTTAATATGGTTATTACCACTAAGATAAACTGTAGGAACAAATATCATCCTGATACAAAACTTTTATCACCCCCAGGCGTTCAATACCATTGTTTCATGTGGTATGGCCCACATAAGTTTTGGATGTGCTTGATTTTTAGATTATTCTCCTACTGTGGTCTTTAAAAACAGATGGGTGGAGTGGATTTTTCATGGACATTTCCGTGGACCCTACACAGCCCTGGGCACAGGTATATCTCGGTGCAGATGCGATGCGCTCTGAATATTATAAGATGAGTATGGGAAGTCCAAGATGTTTTTCTTCGAATAGAAGTTCTCACCTAAAAATATAAAAATACAAATGCAAATCTCTAAAGATTCCAGCGCGAGCATCAAGCATCAGAAAACCCGGTTTTGTTGAAACTTGTTTTAAATTAACATGAATGTTTGCTTGTTTTCTAAGGTGGGGAGTTATTTGATACTCTCGCAGCCCGTGATGGTTCATGCACGTTTCCATAACAGTTCTTGTTAGCAAGTCTGTGTAACAAAAAGCACCGTGGGGCCACAAAATACCAGCTCGATCCAAAACTTTTGTGGCCCCAAGAAGCTTTTAATGATCAGAGTTCAATCACCAGTGTTTCCTATGGTGTGGTTCACCTGAGATTTGGATCTACCTCATTTTTGGCCTCATGCCCTAAAATGATCTCTCAAAGTGTATGGACGGAGTGGATAAAACAGAGACATCATGGTAGGGCTCACAGAGCTTTTCCAGCCTCCACCAGTACCGAGGTGAGTAGTGGTGGTGTCAGTACCGAATCCGAATCAATAGAGAACCAGCTCATGTTTGATGCGGTCCACACCTGATGAGTGTCCCCCGGATCCCAATACCCGTATTCTGGCAGACCTCCGAGGCAGCTGTTATGACTGTTTTGGTGAACAGCAGGAGAACTAGAAGAGAGCATCCGATGCGAACCGGAGTCCACCTTGGGTACGCAGTCAGCAAAACGCCCAAGTTCTTTCGGGCCCACCGTGCTGTACATGTGATATCCACTCTGTCCATCATGTCACCCTTCTCATGTTTACCGTTCATCCGTAAGATCCGCTTGATACAAAGCTAACGTGAGAAATACCGTGAGAGAAGATGTAAAATCATGCCTGACTATTTGTCAAATATCCAAGCCGTCCGTCCGTATGGAAACTTTTTGGGAACTTTTTCCTTGCATTACAGACTTTTCTATTAAAGGTGATCACGGGCCTTTTTTCTTAATAGTGCAGTAATAGATCGAAAAGATTAAAATTGAAGCCTAAAATACTGATTTTATTGATTTGTATTTGAAGCTCATTATAATAATAATAATAATAATAATAATAATAATAATAATAAAAAAGCAGAAAAAACATAAAAGATAAATATGTGTGATCGCTTATGTAGACAAACAATCGAGGTAGATGGTCAGTTGTATATAACCAAGGTTTGATCTTCTAGGTAAGAACTCCGTTGATTGAGGATCCAACGATGGTAGGTCGTGAACATTTATACTGCCCATAAGCATACTGTAGTGATGGCGCTGGATAGTAGCGATCTAAGCTAACCTACACTTTAACCATTCTATAATGTGGCTGAACAGAAGTGGAGGAAGTAAACTAAGATAAACAATAATGAGTTGTGTAAAGAAATTGTATTTGGCTTGGACCCCGAGTTTTTTATTACGTGCTCCTTTTATATAGCTTATATATAGCTAGGGATGTGGTAAATCCTTTCAGGTTTCCTAGCCGGTTCAAGATCCTTGACAATTACAGGATCCCTGAAGGTCATGGTATGAAACCGTTTTCAAATCTAATGCAGGGAAGGGTGTGATGAGGAAGATCACAGTCTACCTCAAGTGTGCAAAACTTGAATCCACAAGGCTATTTTGAATTCAGGAGAAAATGAAAAAGAAATTCAAAATTTTAGTAATCAATAATAATGATCAGACTTTCGATTACATTACTTATAAAGAAAAGAAAAGCCTTGATTAAGAGTCCTAATTCAACTAAACTAAAATTTATCTAAACTAGTAAAATTTACTAAAAATATAATGGCCCAATTTCATCATGTTAGATGATTCCTAACATGATTAGAAGCAAATACTAAGAAGATTGCATATACTAAAACTCTAAAATGAAAGAGATACGCCTAATCTAAAACTTACCAAAAATAGGAGGTTTTTTCTAAATTTACAAATTAGAATGAAGTGTTTTCTCAGGAAACAGAGTGATGTGGCCCACTTATAGGGGTCAATTGGATACTGATGGTTTGTTCCAGTCAAAATTCATAGGTCGTGCATCCCGTAATGATATTCAAATCAAAAGTTATGGCCGATTTATGGTTCACACTTTGACCGGCAATTTCTCCATTACGGAATGAATTTCTTTAATCTAGATGCACCTGGAGCCCAGTTACGTCATGCCCAAAGAGAACTGGGGTCAGATCTGACGGATAAGGTTCGCTTCCGTTCAAGTTTCTTTTGGTCCATTTGTGTCAAAAATAAGTTTGCAGCCCACTCTACATCAGTCCCCTCCAGTTAAAAAGAAATTGTTCCCAAGTTATCCATCAGATTCAACTCATGATACTCGTATAGGTCTTCAATATTAAACGTCTACGAGATCTTCAGGTCCTCGGGAAAATCAACTACATAAGCATTATCATTGATTTTCCCGAGTATCGGAATTGGGCATATTTTCTTATTTCTCAACTTGTTATATGTTTTAGTCAGAAACCGCTCCTTACGTAGGTAAACCAACACGTTGTCACTCACTTCTAACACTTTCTAGTACCAATGTTTATCAGCCTCTTCCTTGTACTTGGCATAAAACACCTGTAATTTTTTATGAACATTAGCATACATGGTCACAATTTGGTCTACCATATTTTCCGCAGCAACACTCATTCCCAGTAATTTAGGCAATAGGACCAACTCGAGTGTATGCTTGGGAACTCGGCCATACACAACCTCGAATGGGGACTAGACAGTGGACCGATTATGCATGTTGTTGAAGGTGTACTCCGCTTGAGGCAGAGCAAGATCCCACTACTTAGGCTTATCACCATATATACAATGTGAAAAGGCCGAGCTAAGAGTCCTAGGGAGGGGGGGGGGGTGAATAGGACTATGACAAATTAAAAAATTAACTGCGGAATTAAACAGATATAAATAAAGAAAGCACTAAACAATCCCACAAAGCAGATATGAGTAACAACCTCAAATGTACAAGAATTGAGAGGTTGTTATAAATGTCGTTCTAAGGACAACCTTACACCAAAAATCAATGGCTTATGGTAGGACAACCTGATTTCTAAAAAGGTCGTGTATCAAAATCTCAAACCGATATAGAGGAATAAAGAATAAAAATAGCAAAGAAAATTAACTAAGTTATTACAGCATTCCCACACTTGCATAAAAAGGATTACAACATTCTCCACAAAGGCTTAAAAAGAAATTACACATTCACACAAAGCCACAATCAATCATCCACTATAAGACCAGAAATTATAGTGGTTCGCTTGTGTGTACACCAACTGTTTAGAAAAATAGCCACACAACTACTCCACTCCCAATATCCTCACACAGTGGATATTGGCGTTCACTATGAAATAGGTTTTTCAAGTTTCACCTAAAACCTTCACAATTGTGTCTTTTAAGTGGGCTTACACAATTCAAAAACCCCACACTCTGAGTTTTCTGAATCACCTCAAACAAACCAAAAAGAAAGAGGGAGTTTTTCCTAGCACAACCTTAAAAACCATAAAAGAAATTTACAAAAATGTAAATATACTTATCTGAATATTCTCCTTTGATGAAGCCCAGTAGAACTAATTCGAAGTAGATGTTCAATGTAGATGTTCAATGTCCACACTCACTAATGAAAATGTTCTAAGTTCTAAATGATTTTTAGATTAAATCACCTTAGGCTTGCTTGATTTGATTTTGATTCCAAGAAAGGGGAAAACTTAAATCCCTTCTTCAAATAAGATTGGAATATAGAACTCAAAATCAAATGCTAAATTAAAGAGAATATTAAATGAGCACTAAATAGCTTAAGAATATCACAAACTTATCTCTCAGATTGGTGTCTTGATTTTGCTTGAATTCAATAAAAAAAACTTTGAAAATCGTGCTCTATTTATAAGTGTAGAAACTGTTCACTCAACTGGCCTAGAGGTAAGCTTGACTGGTCAAAGGACCAACAAGAATTCAAAAATTCAGACACGATAAGATAATACTGTTCCACGACTAGTCGAGTGGCTGGTACGACTGGTCGAGTGGCCTGCACTACTGGTCGAGTCCTGCTCTCGACAGGTCAAGTGGGACCCAATTTGGTTGCTGGACTTTGAGTCGAGCTTGCTCGACTGGTCGAGCACTGTTCACTCAACTGGTTGAGCAGTCTCCAGGACTAGTCGAGGGTCCAACAAAAAATTCTGAAAATTAGTAACAACCTTTGGACTGGTCAAACCAGTACTAGGACTAGTCGAACATAGGCTAAGACTAATCGAGAAAAAGTTTATAAAATTATATAATGACCCGATTTAAGTATGCAATCAATATGACCTAACCTATGGTCAATCTAGGGTCATTCATACCTTATAAGTGATATTTGAACATTGAATCATCATTCGCTTCGGTTGATAGTTGATCTTAAAGTACTTGAAGCTTTATATCTTGACATACTTTGAGGCTTTGAACTTGAAGTACTTTGAGTTCTAAAGTAAAGCACATTGTCTTAAAGTTTGAAAGCTTGATTTATCATATGATGTTGTACTTGAATCTTTTATTCTTGTACTTGAAGTTCTTGATGTAAAAACCTTTGTTCTTATACTTGATTTGCTTGATCTTGAATATGAAGATGAGCTACACAAGATACAGATTCCACGAGGTTTTGGCACTACAAAATTTGACAATCATAGGAGCTAGATAAAATAGCATTTACACAATCTATAAGGTTTCCGAGCATACGATTCACCACTTTTGTTTGTCCATCCATAAGGAGTGGTAAGTACTATTAAACTACAATGTAGTATCAAATCGCCACCATAAAGTCCTTCAAAAGTGATTAAGGAACTTAGTATCGTGATCTGAGATAATTGTCTTGGTGTCATCATGTAGTCGCACGACCTCTTTGACGAATAGATTAGCTACATAGGTCGTATCGAGAGTCTTATTACATAAGATGAACTGGACCATCTTGAAGAACCTGTCAACCACCATAAATATTGTATCCATACTTCACTAGGTCCATGGAAAACCTAGCATGAAATTCATTGACAAGTCCTCTCAAGGGCCATCAGGTACAAGTAAAGGACTGTAAAGACATGTATTCTATGACTGGCCCTTAGATGTTTGACATGTATGGCATGTCACGCCCCCAACTCGGAAACCGGGCTCAAAAAATTCCCGATCCCGGAATTCGGGGCCGACAACCTCCGTAGAACCCCATTCTCGGCTCCCGGCGCCCATTCGCCAGGTTCCGATCCTGGGATGCTACTAGGAGGATTTTTAACATCAGTTTGATTCGTAATAAGCATAACCAAAGGCATAACCCACAAACAACAACTAAAAACTCCATCACATTTTCACTATGATTAAAAACTTTACAAGTACAATGAGCATAAAGGGAAATGCAATGAGAATGGACAAAAAGCTCCAAAAAGATCTGCTCAGCGCTCCTGCCTCAGCGCTGCTGCGTCCCAACGTCACCTGCACGTAACGGTCGTGCAGAAGCTTATGGAAAGCTTATAGGGTGGTGAAAGTGTGTGCGTAAGGTATTAATGCAGATATACAGAATCAGAATAATGCGGAACATGCTGATGAATCCATGAATACCATTAGCCGTACCAAGGCTATGCGATGTAAGGCATGAATGATGTCAGCCATACAAAGGCCTTGCAATGCGAGATGCAACTCAAGCATACAAATCCTCATCTATATCCACATATCCATACTGCTCAAATCTGTAATATCACTGGGGTCTAGTACACTCTAAACCAGATTGCCACCCCATTGTGCGAAATAAGGTAAGTGAAAGAGACCTCACTACCCGCCTACCAATATCGGGCTCGGCTCATCGATAGCGGACCTATTCCTCGAGCTGGTCAAACTCAGCCTAGCATTGTCCCCTCGTCTTGGGCGGGTAAGGCCGCACTCCCTTCTAAGCGACCACGACACAGTGGAAAGCACGACCTTCTGGTAATCGGCCCTCGGCGCTCATGCACCCACTCGGTTTAGATGTTGGAGCAACCTCTTGGTACCATAAGGGTTTAGGGACTTTCACCTAGGGATATTTATAGCACCCCATGTAGAACAAGATTTTTGGTATTCGATCCTGCCAATCACGATATGCTTGTGGCGGCTATGGCCCTGATGTCGCTAGGGCGTGTAGTAAGCATATCACACAATGCGAATGCATGAATCACACTATCCAGTCATGCAACAATCCTGCGCGTATCGTGCGCTCATGTGGGCAACTCTGCCCATCAGGGAGCCCATAAATAATCTGCTCAAAGGCATGTGTTATGATCAACCACTCATCTCATCACAAGCATGCAGATGATGCGTATGAACATGTATCATGATGCTATGTTGTCACATACTCATAATCGGTATCGATAACCGGCGTCGGCCTCAGCAATCAGTACCAATAATCAGCATCGGTAATCGACACTGATAATCAGGGTCGATAATCGGCATCAGCCGTGGTTATGAAGTCATTCGTCTACAGCGAATGGGGCCCACTTATTTGGGGTTAATCCATAAAGAGAATGGGCCTAACAAGGCCCATGGGAAGGTCACAATGAGGACATCTAACCATCATTGCCCATCAATGTGGATGTCAAACCAACATTGCTCCCAAGAAGTGGCCTACATAGGGCTAAACATATAATGGGCCCATGGCCTCACGTACAATCACAATGGACCTCATTCACGTCACATAGGCCTCGTCATCTGGGCCAACATATATTACGTCGGGCCTCGAATACACAATAGGTGGGCTTCGCACCTGAGCCTCAATATTAGGCCTCATATATCAAGTGGGCCTCATGTATATCAAATTGGGCCGCACCCATGGGCCTCATGTACATCAAATCGGGCCGTGCCAATGGGCCTCATGTATATCAAATTGGGCCCACCCTTATGTATATTTGAGATCCGACCTATTCACAAGTTAACATAGAGATAAATGAAGTGGAAACAATTGGGGACTATGGTGGCCCATAGAAGTTTTTAAACGGTGGATGTCACTATACCCCGTTATTAATGCAAATGGTGGGGTCCACTTGAACTTTGGGTCACACACATTCACCCCATGTCCTAAAATGATCTTACCGATGATTGGATGGTTTGGATATAACATATGCACTATGGTGGGTCCCATAAATAGATGGTGTGGGAGAGACAAATGGGACCCACGGTACTAGCTGACATTGAGAGGGAAAGAGTCAGAGAGAGAGAGTTAGAGAGAGAGAGTGAAAGGGAGTGAGAGAGAGAGAGCAGCCACGCTGCCTTTTTCTTCACTTTTCTTTTTTTTTCTTTTTCTTTACTTCTTTTTTTGTCTTTTTCTTCCTATAACACAACTACAGAGGTGGGTCCCACGTAGGGCCCACTACAACCTCATATGTAGTATATAACATATATATTATATAATATAAGATATTGTATATATAATATAATATAATATAATATATATAACAAACGTGCAGGCCGTTTAAGGCCTGGACAATACATACATCACGGTGCTACCCACGTGTGGGTCCCACCATCGGACACCACACATGATGGTGTGGCCCACCAAAGTAGATGGACGGCGTGGATGGGTCCCACGGACCCCACCATCATCACACTCCCATGCCAGTACACACTCCACATTAGCCACCTTCATAGGGATAGATACCATGACCTCAGCGTTTGAAACGAGGTATCTTTCACTCCGTCTGCCACGTTAGCCACCTTCATATGGATCAGGGTGTAGAAGTGGGCCCCACAGGGACATGGCCCGGTGGACGGTTTGGATAAAGCACATATATCATGGTGTGGCCCATTCTTAAGAGGGTGGATGGGAGTGGGTCCCATGGACTCCACCGCCAGCACCCACTGCAGTTCATACATCAATGTCAGCACACGTCCAGCGTCTTTGGACGCTGGACAGTGTGAACATAGCACAAGCCTCATGGTGGGTCGCACGTAGGGACGTGGCCCACCTAACTTTTGGGATTAAGCTAACATTTGTGTTTTTCCCCCTTACATCCAGGCCCACCCAAAGGTGGTCAGCAAGGTGGTCCCTACAGATGGGATGGTGTGGATCATACATCATAGTGAGGTCAACACAACAAGAGATAGAGAGAGAGAAAGATAACGGCGAGGATGGAGGGGCCCCGCCACTATGGGACCCTCTTTGATACAAAGCCTACATCAAGGCGGGTCCCACCATAAGTGGGCCCTTGCATCACAAAAAGACAAAGAAATGAAGATCCAAGATCACCCACTGGCTTCTCCTTGCACCCTAGGCTTCCTTAGCTTTGATTCCAATGGAGGAGATGAGGTTTGGATGGTTGAGATGGGAGATGAAAGGGTAAGAAAGGTAGGCCACACTTGTGGCTCTCTTGGAGAGGTGGGAGAGGCTTGGACGTATGGAGGCTTTTTGGGTTGTTTGGAAAGTATTTTGAAAAAGAGAGAGAGAGGGTTGTAAAGAGGGATGGGTGATGGAGTGATGGATGTGTTGATGTGGTGAGTGATGGGTGTAAGAACTTTTTGACTTTTGTGGTAGCTTGTGTAAGAAAAGTATGGGTGGTGTAAGAGCTTTTTGACTTTGGGGTTGCTTGGGGAAGGATGGATTGATGGGATTGACTGTTGATTGATTGATGTGACCTTTTGTAGAGATTCTCTCGGAATTTGTACACGTGGCATTTTCGTCGCACCGAATGCCGGCCCACATTTTCTGGCCAGAGTATCGCCTTGGCGCGCGAGTCGCGGCATCGGAACCGCGGCGACGGTTCAGTTATAAGGGTACAAGTCTCAGTTTGAGTCGACTCGGGTTGACGGCGTGTGAATTAGGGTCGTGTGCAAATGGGGGTTGAGGGTCGAAGGTTGTTGAAATTCGACCAGGAAGACCGCAGAAGTCTACAGAACGGTACGGTCTAGGATACGGTTCTTACATGGCACCTCTGCACCACTTTCCTAACATCTCTCTTCAACTGTGGCCAGAAATATCATTCCTCCAAGGGGGCTATCATCTTGTCTCGCCCTAAGTGACTGCCGAGGCCACTGCCATGTAACTCCTGAATGATGTGCCCTCGCAGTGAATTCTGTGGAATGTATAACTAATTTCCCTTGAAGAGAAAATTATCTTGGATATGCAGGTTAGTTGGCTGACCAGCCTGGTATCTGGTTCATGCATCCTTAAAGTCGTTGTCATCTGTATATAATTCTTTGAAACACTCGAACCCCACGACCTCGTTACTTATGATAACCAGTAAGGTCACTTGTCTACCAAGTATAATGGCAACCTTATCCTAGTGCCCTATTTTATGCTTTAACATAAACGTGAATTCTTGGAAGAAATAAATCAATCTAACATGCACATGATTGATATTATCTTGACTGTTAATATATTTGAGGGCATGATGGTCTATATAGAGGATTAAACTCCCTCTATATTAGATAGTGTCTCTAATGGCATAACATTTGTACAACTGCATATAACTTCAGCTCGTATGTCAACCACTTCTTACGAGCATCATTTAGCTTCTCATTGTAAAATGATATAGGCACACGCTCTTGAGACAACACACCTCCAATACATACTTAAGAAGCATCTCACTCTACCTCAAATAACTTGTCAAAACTAGGGAGCACAAGAACCAGGGTGGTAGACAATCACTTCTTAATCTCTGCAAATCTTCAATCTGCCTCCTCAGTCCACTGAAACTGACCTTTCTTCATACAATTAGTAATAAGGGCCATGATAATACGAAAGTTCCTTATGAACCGATGATAGAAAGTCGTCAGCCCCTAGAAACTTCGCACTTGATGAATATTTTTCAGAATCAGCTATTCCCGGATGGCTTTTACTTTCTCCTCATCCACATGGATTCCCATGGATGTCACCACAAAGCCCATAAATAATATGTTTTTTTCATAAAAGTGTACTTTTTTAAATACGGTTAGTTTTTTTATAAGCACCTGCCAAAGATGCTCCAAATGATCTGCCTTACCCTAGTTGTAAATCAAAATATCATCGAAATATACTACTATGAATTGCCTAATAAACGATTTCAAAACATAGTTCATCAACCTCATAAATGTGCTAGGTACATTCGAGAGTCCAAAAGGTATAACCAGCTACTTGTATAGACTCTCCTTTGTCTTAAACGTGGTTTCCCACTTATCACCCCGTTGAATACAAATCTGATGGAACCACTCCTCAAATCTAGTTTAGCGAATATCTTTGCCCCTTCTAGCATGTCTAACATATCATCTAGTCATGGTATAGGAAACCAATATTTCACAATTATTTTATTTATAGCTTGATTGTCAATACACATGAGTCAACTCCCATCCTTCTTGGGCTCAACAAGGCTGGCACAACACATGGGCTCATGCTCTCACTCACTAGACCCTTACGGATCAATTCCTCTTCTTGTTCTTGTAAGACCTCTCACTCTTTCAGACTCATCCGATAATGAGGGTAAGCATACTTACCCCTAGGACAAGGTCAATATGATATTGTATATCCCGCATGGGGGGCAACTCGTCAAGAAGTTCATCAAGCATGATTGCCTTGAATTCCTGCAAGACTAGTTTCAACTTCTCAGGAATACTCATGGGCTTTACTTCTTCTACCTTTATAACCGGTGCACATATCTCTCATGTCTCCTTGGATTCTTTCATGAAATCTTCTACGATTAGGAGGGACCGCCCCTCAACTTTAGAAGTCGAAGGTTGGTTCTTCATTCTCATAGGAGCAAGGATGATTTTTCTATCCTCTTTGATAAAAATAAATATATTATCATGGCCTCTCTGCATAGTATCAATATCATATTGTCATGGTCGACCAAGTAACATGTGACAAGCTTCCATGTCGACTACGCCACACATTACTTTGTCCTTATAGTATTTACCAATGGATAAGGAGATACAACATCATTCGGTTACCTTTGTCTCACTGACCTTCTTAATCCATCCAATCGTATAAGGAGATGTGTGTGTGTGTGTGTGTGTGTGTGTATATTTGTCTTCAGTTGCAGCTTCTCCACCATAATCTAGGAAACGATATTCTCACTATTCATGCCATCTATGATCAAATTGAAAAGACCGAGCTCCAAGTCCTAGAGGGGGGTGAATAGGACTATGCCAAATAAAAAATAAATGTGGAATACAAAGATATAAAAAGATAAATAGCACAAATAAATAATAACCTCAAATGCACTAGTCTTAAGAGGTTGATACAAACTGAGCTCTAAGGACAACCTAACACCAAAAACCAAAGGCTTATGGCAGGACAACCTTACTAAAACGTTGGTAAGTATCAAAAACTCAAACCAATAAAGAGGCAAAGGAAATAAACTAAGTTATTACAACATTCACCACAAGTGCATAAAAGGGAATTACAACATTCACCACCACACATACATCACCATCAACATCAACCAAACACCAGGAATTATAGTGGTTCGTGTGTGTACACGAATTGTTCGCAAACAGCCACACAACTACTCCACTCCCAATATCCACACCCACGGGATATTGGCTTTCACTATGAAATAGGGTTTTCCAAGGTTCACCTTAAAACCTTCACAATTGTGTATTTCAAATGGGCTTACACAATTACAAAAACCCCCCAATGAGTTCTTTTTTTTTTACTGAATCTCATAAAACAAAAATACAAAAAATTAAAATACTTATCTGAAGATTTTGATGTAGCCCAGTACAACCAATTCGATGTAGACGTAGATATTCAATGTCCAATCTCACAAATGAAAGGGTTCCAAGTCTAAATTATTTTTCATTAAATCAACCTGGGGCTAGCTTGATTTGATTTTGATCTCAAGAGGGTAAATCAAAATTCCAATTTTTAATACAATAGAGTTTAATAGAGATCACAAAATCAAATACAAAAAGCTATAAATAGAATCTAAAATGAATAAGTAATAGCTTCACAATTTGCAGTAACTTATCTCTCAGAGTGATGGCTTGATTAGGCTTGGAATGAATGAAAAACTCTGAGATTCGTCCTCTATTTATAGGTTAAAATTTTGTTCCCTCGACTAGTCTAAGGATCAGTTCGACTGGTCGAAGCACCAACCAATTTTTAAAATTTCTAGTGCAATAAGATAAACCCGTTACTCGACTGGTCGAGTGGCCTCCTCGACTGGTTAAGCAATGCACTCGACTGGTCAAGTGGGACCAGAAAAGCTTGTTGCACTTTGAGTCGAGTACTTTACAATTGATCGAGACTGTTCACTCGACTGGTCGAGCAGTGTCCACGACTGATCAAGCCATAACCAAAAATTTCTAAAAATTCTCAACAAATCTTGGACTGGTCGAGAAACTTCTTGGACTGGTTGAGCCAGTGCTTGGACTAGTCGAACAAATGCTAGGAATAGTCGAAGAAAAGTCTATAAACTTATACATTGACCCAAATTCAATATGTAATCAATATGACCTAACCTATGGTCAATCTATGGTCATTCATACCTTAATTGTGAGTTTGAAACAATGAAACATCAATCGCTTTCGATTACTTGAGGTACATGAAGCTTGTCGCTACAAGAAATTGCTCTTTTACCGACGACATAATTCATCATTATTTTATCTTTTTTCATCGGTAATGATTAATACTGACGAAATCTATCGTCAAAAAGATCATTGCAATAAGACCGTGGCTAAAGGCTTTTCCCGACGAAATATGACTTTGTCAACAATGATAAAACAAATACCAACGACTAAAATTGTCGACAAAGCATGTTACTTTTGGTAGGAAAAAATAATATATTTCATCGATAAACGCAGCTTATACCAACGAATATCTTCGTCGATAAAACTGTGAATTAACGACATTACTGACGAGTACGTTCGTCGTTAAAACAATAATACCGATGAGTATGTTCGTCGGATTAAGCCCTCTATTACCGACGAAATAATTCGTCGGTATATCTCATATAGATCGTTGATATAAATTTTTGTATTAATTTTTACCGACGAAAAATTTCGTCGGTATAAGTTTTAGCCTACTATTACCAACGAAATATTTCGTCGGTAATAGTCTGCTTCTTCCCGGTTTCATTTATTTTCAAAATTCAGGAAAAAATTCTTGATATACACCTGTAAATACACATGTTACAGTACATTTTCATCATATTCACATCCACATCCATCCAAACACAAACTACATCCATCCAAACACAAACCACATCCATCCATACACAAACAATCCTATCCACATCCACGTACAACCCACATTCATCCATACACAAATACATATAAGTTTAACATTCGTATATCAAATAAATCATAAAAATAAAAATAAAAATCACGAAGATGAAGGCGGAGGTGGTGGGGCATCGGTGGCAAAGCATGCAGTGAGAGCCTGAAACATCTCGTACATCCATCGCTCATGCTCCACCCGCATCACCTCGATCCTCCTCTCCTAATCCTCCCGTCACCTCCGCTCCTCCTCCCTCTGCCTCTCCAGTTGCTCTTTGATCTCATCGATGATGACCCATAGCTGCTGAACCTCTCTCTCTGCCATATCAGCTTGGCGTAAGGTGCTTTCCCCAGTGACGGATTGGCTGGAGGTAGCTCTAGCAGGTGTCATGAGCTTGGCACCATGGCCAAGCCCATGCACATATCCAGAACGAGTGTCAAGCACCTCGCTCAGGATATCTGACTCACTCTACTGACTACCATTGGGAGTGGGCTGACTGTATATGGTGTCTATCACCGCCTGTAATGAAAACATATGAATTTTCATAACGAATAACATTATTATAAATCAATGCAATTAAATTTTACAATGTAAGGATTTTTACCCAATTCTCGTTGGCTCTACGATGAACCCAAGGTCCAGTCGCCTGCCAACAGTGAGTCCCTCTTTAGAGGTCTTGTAACATCCCGGATTTTCACCAACCTGGAATTAGACGTCCTTAGGCGATGGGTCAATACTAACACAGGTTTAACTTCTCAAACGCTCAATTAAAGCCTCAAATCCCTTTTTAAACCATTTTCTTCACAAATCCCACCCTTCAAAACCTTGTGCTTTCAATTTTTCAAAGCACTTTCGCCCTAGACACTAACTTAAACTAGCTAAGTAGTAAAACTTGGATCACTTTATATACAAACTACAAAGGCCTAAGTACCATCTCAACCAGAAAACAATTAGGATTAAATCCTTTAGAAATTTAATAAAGTTGACTAACTGCAAAACTCGATTAGCCATGAAATCTGTTGGGATCGCTTTAAATACGATCTGCAAGACCCAAAACTTGCAAAATCAGTGACTCTAGGTTACCCTAAAGTTTAGAACCAAACTCTTTTCCCGGCTACTCTCAGGAATGACTTGAAACTTCGTATTAGGTCTAGACCGCACATCGGAAGTCCGATTAACACGAAGTTAAGAAACTAGGACCGCCTCACTGGGCTTGACAATCATCTCAAAAATCAGGTCCAGCCGATGTCCCACGGCCATTCGTTTGGATCCGGAGCGAGGGAGTGTGAAAAACACTATTCCCTTTGCAAAATAAATATCTGGAATAGTGATCTGGCACCATTCACTTGCGCATCAGTATTAAGCAACCAGACCGTCAGAATCAGACTAAATTACACCCTCGGATTAAGAAAATTTTCAGGAACATTTACATGTACTTGGAATTTCGGATCGTGGCCCATTGACCGTTGAACTGAAAGTGGTCCGCCACGTGCGATCTGGGAATCCGATCGAGTCGAAAACGTAATCCCACATAGATCCATGTTTGGTGAGCTTAAGTCTGACGTTTGGCTCAAGGAGGGCCACCAGAACCTCTCTTTTGAGCTGGAAAAGTGACGAAATCCCTATATTAGCAGTAACCCTTGAACAGGAGTCTATTTCGGTGAGTTTTGAGACTATATAAGGACCTTAAACCCTCTCTCATGGCAGCCATACGAATTTGGGATTTGAGAGAGGGAAAAGAGAGAAAGTGAGGGAGAAGTGGGAGAATCTCCCTACCGTCGTTCCCTGCCACCACACGGGCTGCACCATCCCTTTCTTGACGCTTTTCCCGGCGTTTCCGGCGTCGTTTCTAGGTAAGAAACCCTAACCCTAATCTGTTTTGGGGTTTAGACTGTTGTAGGTTGTGAAATAGCTAACCTATTTTGTTCTAT
This sequence comes from Magnolia officinalis, assembly GCA_021015155.1. Lineage (NCBI taxonomy): Eukaryota > Viridiplantae > Streptophyta > Magnoliopsida > Magnoliales > Magnoliaceae > Magnolia > Magnolia officinalis. Next base: position 19,580,842 of record JAJHSJ010000009.1, read on the forward strand.
AGGTTGCCAAACTGCCGAATGCGGAAGCTTAGCAAACCTATCAATTCCGTTGCGATTCTACGACAAAAGGTGCGGACTTTAAGTGTATAGGTTATGGTTTTCAATGCTTTCAATGTCAGATAATGATAGATTCATGATCTGCATGCAATTGCACATGTACAAAGTGCTGTCTGTTTTCCGTTTCGATTAAAGACGAAAAATATGGAATTCTACATACTCTAGGCATTTGTAGAAAGTACGGTATACGTATTTTTTTTGGAAATGTGTTTGGCATATTTATTTGTTGTATGGATATACGATACATGGATAAAATACTTATTTGGCGAAAGGATTCGCCTAAATACATGTTTTACTTATATACACTATGTATGTTGAAATTGCGTATTCTAGAAAATACTGTATACGTATAAATTTTGGAGATGTATTTATCATGATTATTTGCTGTAATAATATGTTATACATGGATAAAATACTCGCTTGGCTAAGGGATAGCCCTAATACATGTTTTACTAACATACACCATGTATGTTGTAATAGTGTATTCTAAGTGTTTGTGAAAATGACTGAATGAGTATGGAATTCTCATTCGTGCTCGCCATGACTAATTGTCATGGATTCATGATTTACGTATTGGCGATGCCCCTTTGACGAAAGGATTTGCCCTAAGTCACGCCACGGCCAATATACACTATATATGCTAAAATGTGTGGCCCAAGTGTTTGTGGAAATAGCCGATTGAATATGGAACTTGGGTTCCTGCTTGCCATGACTATCCGTCGTGGGTGTACGTTTGTTATGATTGGGGCAACTCCCTAGTGAAAGGATTTGGCCTAATGCCTATGTGATCGACATATGTCATGTATGTTGATGTATGTTTGTTTAAGTGTTTCTTGAAATGTCTGAATGTGTAGTAGTTAGCAAATTGTAATGTATAAGGGTGTTGAGATATGATTCTCAACCTCTTTTAACTATGTGTATGATCTCCTTTGATAGTTGTGTGATTAGGAATTGAACATGTACAAACTCATGCTTGTGTTGTGATTCATAACATGCTCAACTGCTTTATGATTTTAACTATATAATGCATATGTTTAATCTATATTTACATTGTATGATCCGTCATGGGTGATGGGGGAGCGGAGCAACGAGTGCGTGCAACAGCCCTGGCAGCCCTAAACGGATAATACCAGACCTTGACTGTATGAGTTGAATCTTGATCCATTACTGCTTTATCTATCTGCAATTGATTGTGTTTGGGGCTATGATTATGGGTCAGGCAATCGGTAACGGGATTGAACTCGTGGGTGAGATTCATTTGCCACGTGGGATGTGTTCGACGAATTCGAGTCGTGCATTGCCTGTCGGGAGTGGCTAGGCCACACGAAGTTGTTTATGCACTTCATGTCGTGCAGCTCAACGGGCGATCGTGCTAGTCGAGCTCGTCAAGTAACCCGATCTGCCTTATGCATGTTCACCCTGTTTGGACGCTACTGCTTGAACCTAGGGTACCAAACTTACCAGTGAAACCCCTTTTAACCATGGTACCTCAATCCGCTAAGACGCATGAGCCGGGCATGGTGGTATGGGACACCGTGGTCGAGCTGTCGGCCTACGCTGGGGCCATGTGCCTCCCCGTAGTGACCATTGCGCAACCAAACTCGTGAGCCGAATACGGTGGTATGGGACACTGTATTCGAGCTGTCGATACTTACGGTGAAAGCCGAATACGGTGAGACCTGTGCTCGTGCTGACGGGCGATAAGTCCTCCGTAGTATCTTCGAGTATACTCCAAGGGTCTGTGATTGGCAACGAGTCTTTCACAGTAACTAGAGTATGAGTTGAGCCGAGTACGTTGAGACCTGTACTCGAGCTAACGGCTAGTGATTGAGCCGAGTACGGTGAGACCTGTACTCGAGCTGACGGCCAGCAATTGAGCCGCATACGGTGAGATCTGTATCCGCGCTGACGGGTGACGAGCCCTTTGCGATGCCTTCACTATGCTTCTCAAACCATAATATCGTATGAGATTAACTAGGATTGACGACCCTAGAATGGATCATGTTTGGGAATGATACAAGGGAGGTACCTTAGTTTCCCAATACTGCTGTTTGAAATGGACTAATAATAACTCAGTAATCATGATCATCATTGCACCGCATGTGCTTAGTAGATGTGGCGCACTGAGGGAGTTAAGCATTCGCGAACATAAGATGATGTCGCTTGAGGGTGGTTTGGCAAGGGCATACAGCATCATGTCATTTCATTCTCGCATTTAATAAGAGTAGTTAGAATTATTTGATTTGTACTACTTTATCATTACTGCTTGATTGAATTGATAACATGTTAACCTATGCTTTATTGTTCCACTGAGTTGATCACTCACTCCCACGTTACGGGACGGTGTTTGCAACACCAACCAGATTTGTTGAGTTTCAGGTGATGGCGATGCTTGTGAAGCAGAGCCGGACTACTTCTATGATGATAGGAGGAGTTCTCCTATCTGTAGCTCTCTGGCAGGTCAATGAAGACCTGATATTGTATTGATGGGGCTATGGTACATGGGATAGGAGGCATTACACTTCCTCACATTTGGTACATTTTAAAACTGCACTTGTATTTATTTAACCTGGTAATGTTATCACACTCTGGAGACTCATCATAGGTTATATATCTTATCTATCTATCACAGTCTTCTGCTTGCAAATTTAACTGTCTCTGGAGTATGATATGCTGTTTTGGCTTAATCTCACTCATGTTCAATGCATGAATACAGTCAACATTCAATCATCATTCATTTTGTTGCATAAGTGATGTTCTGGAACTCGGGAGTTGAGTTTATGCTCGACCCCCCATTTTCAGGGCGTTACAAGATGGTATCAGAGCATGATTTGGATTGAACTGGACCTGGGTTATGGTCACACGATGCACACTAACGCACTCTGACTTAGGAGGGAGCGACGGAACATAGAAACAGTCATAGGTATCCCGATTTCTCCTATTGGCGATGTTCATTGAAAACGAATGCCGAAATCGAGTATGTATTTAACCATGGTCGCACGGGTTAATCTTAAAACATTTCTAGGTTGTCTAGTGAAGGGTCTAGATCACAATCCACCCCATCCCAATCATTGAAAATCAATAAAATGTGCGATAAATGTGATGAAGATAACTACTCCGAACCCTCGGAGCTTCTCTGTACTCCTCACAAAGACTTCTCAAATCCGCGAGGAAAGAAAGCAGAAAATAGAAATAAATTCTAATAAATTCGAAATTGATTAATGAATGACTAAAAACGAGTTCACAACCCTTTAAATAAGGATACCAGGTAATGGGAAAGAAATCAGGAACAAACTACGACTAAAACTTCTAGAATTCGCGACTTACTATGGGTCGTGATGTCTACTAGTGGGTAAAGTTTTCGGCCAAAAATAGTAAGTATCCTAAACGACTTCACCAAACCGTTCTCCTAATTATTCTAAGTCCTTTGCATGATGGGCGTAACTCTTAAAGTTCGACCGATGAAGAGTAATTAAATAAAAACTACTATTTTAGCAAAACAAAATTGAAACGTGGAAATAACCGTCAATCGGAGGGTTTTATCGCAATTCCAGGCTGCGCAACCTGGCATAGCTGGGTTGGTTGGCTTCATTAGCTCGTTCTACCCCAAATTCATATATTTTACGTCAGAAAACTCATTCCGGATTGCAAGATATGTCTGATTGTCCCGAAAATACCCGAAATGAAGCGAATTGGAGTCGGGGGCCTCCCCACTTAAATATAGAGGGACCCAGGGTGCATCAATCTGCATTTGGCACCCTGGGAGGCTGGGGAACACACCCCACCCGTGGCGGCAGTCCACCGGCCACCTTGGACCGCGGTGGAACCGCGGTCAGGTTGGTCCATACGGGTCGGGCCGGGTCTCGTCATGGTCGGCCTGACTCCCACACACGTGTGGTGCATGCGGAATTTCAGGGGGACCCCTATTTCTTGCCCGTTTTGCCCCCTCTCTCAAACACCCCTCCAAGCTCTCCTTTCTTCACAAAAATATCAGATTTTGCACAAACCACCCCTCCCATCACTTCCTTTCTCATTTTCGTGCACCCCCATCACTGCCCATTCTAAATCTCCCTCATACAGCTGTTGTCCTCCCCTTTTCTTTCATTTGGACGTTTTAAATCCCCACTTTCTCTCAAAATCATGGGATCCCCATATCACATTCTTTTCCTCCTAGAAAAACTTGGTTTTCTATCATTTCATGCTCCTAACTGTTCTCTACAGTTACATGCATCTCCCATCTCTTTCCTTTCACTTGCCTTGCGATCACGGCCTCTCTTTGTGGCTCATAACAATCCATCTTAATCCCACACCTTATTCCACTCCAATGGCCTTCTTATAGCTAGATACGGCCATATTTTGGATCCTCGCCTTTCTTCCTTTCATGGGAAGGAGTAAGAGTGCCCCTCCTCCGTCACCTGACTCGGATGCCTAGTCGTCCGTGTTTGGTTGTCGCTTCGTTAGGATCCTTTCATTTTCATGATTGATGGGCCGAGTGTTGTAGTATTTGACCTTCCAAACCCACAAATCCCAACTCACACTTTCCAACACAATGCTCATTTTCTAAAGCCTATACCATTAATTTTAATCCCCTCCCACCCTCCTACCAAACAAGCCACTTCTAATTCCAAGGTAGGATTAGTAATGCGGTCCCATTCAATACAACTTAAGACCACTTGCCAAATAGTGTTGAAGTGATAAAGTCCCTTGATATACATTAACCCACCGCACTCTGATAGCTTAAGCTTTTGGAGTGAACGGTTGTTTGGCAAATAGACCCTTGGAGTTTTGGACCTAGAGCAGTGCTCCTAGATTTCGACAGACCTGACCGTAGAGGAAATCCAACAAATTAATAATGTGAACCTTAGGATCCTCTTAGCTGGTATGAGCATATGTGCAATGCTCGGGCGTAGTTAAATTCAACTATAGGCAACTCAGTTCCAATTAGACAACTTTGACCCTAAGTGACAAAACCCTTCCTTGTATTAGAAATGAAGTGAAATCATCTAGCGTAGAGGCATAGACTTTGGATCACAACTAGTGGATTACTGCTACGCATACGTTGAGCCTAGACTGCTGATTAGACTAAGAAATATAAACGACTAACAATACTAAGATAATTGAGTGATGGACGTAGTTAGTTGGCTTGAATAGGTTGGAACGAGACCCCGTTCCTTTGTTGAATCCTCTCGATACCCATAGGTATCAATGTCATAGTACACATCGTCGATGAAAGGCAGACCAATGTATTTCCCATTTCATGTCAAGGATAGGTTATAAATTACACCTTGTTCCGACTTACGGATCAGGGCATAGCTCTTGAGCCTTGAGGGTGAAAATAAAATTTTAAGGGGGGTAGAACAAGATGAACCCGCTCTAGTTAGGTCACCTAATACACCTCTCTGACCTGGGTGGCGCTGCAGAAACGCGGTGGACCCTACCCCACTGGCCCAGGATCGAAACGGTGCTCGTTGAATACGAACATTATAGAGGCCCTAGCCTGCCCTACTATAAGGAACCATTTTAGGATGATCTAGTACGATTTGATTCACCATTTTCTTGAACATAGATAATAATAAGGACTCTCTTCGACTAAGACCTAAAGGGCAACCTTAGAATAAACAATTTGAGCCTTTCAATGATGGACATTCCCTACTCTTAGAGAGTGATCGGACTACGGAGTTACTGAGATATACAACTGTGAAGTTTTCACGGCTTGACCCAATTCCCAATCCTGGGTGACTACCGATGGACTCTCTGCTGACGAGCGGACGACCAGGATCCACCAGGATTCGGAAGGGATACGATGAGCTTCCTACCCTGACCCGGTAGATGATCAATGTATCGGGATCAAGCCCACTATTACCGTCTCTCCGTGTTGGTCAAACAATGAAAACAGCTATCTTACTCTAAATTGTTGAGAATTGTCGTCGAGACTCCAAATAGGTAAAGAAATAAATGGTAGCAAACCATCAGGATATGAGAAATGGATAAAGAATTGAGTTTTAAGGGGGGGTAGACTAAAATGAACCAGCTGGTATATACCCTACCACGCGTGGAAACTTGGAATCAATATGTCTTAGGCGAATGAAATAATAGAAATCTTCCCTTATTACCCTTAGCCAATTTCGGGGACGAAATTTTGTTTTAAGGGGGGTAGATTGTAACATCCCGGATTTTCGCCAACCTGGAATTAGACGTCCTTAGGCGATGGGTCAATCCTAACACAGGTTTAACTTCCCAAACGCTCAATTAAAGCCTCAAATCCCTTTTTAAACCATTTTCTTCACAAATCCCACCCTTCAAAACCTTGTGCTTTCAATTTTTCAAAGCACTTTCGCCCTACAAACTAACTTAAACTAGCTAAGTAGTAAAACTTGGATCACTTTATATACAAACTACAAAGGCCTAAGTACCATCTCAACCAGAAAACAATTAGGATTAAATCCTTTAGAAATTTAATAAAGTTAACTAAGTGCAAAACTCGATTAGCCATGAAATCCGTTGGGATCGCTTTAAATACGATCTGCAAGACCCAAAACTTGCAAAATCAGTGACTCTAGGTTACCCTAAAGTTTAGAACCAAACTCTTTTCCCGGCTACTCTCGGGAATGACTTGAAACTTCGTATTAGGTCTAGACCGCACATCGGAAGTCCGATTAACATGAAGTTCAGGAACTAGGACCGCCTCACTGGGCTTGACAATCATCTCAAAAATCAGGTCCAGCCGATGTCCCACGGCCATTCGTTTGGATCCGGAGCGAGGGAGTGTGAAAAACACTATTCCCTTTGCAAAATAAATATCTGGAATAGTGATCTGGCACCATTCACTTGCGCATCAGTATTAAGCAACCAGACCGTCAGAATCAGACTAAATTACACCCTCGGATTAAGAAAAATTTCAGGAACATTTACATGTACTTGGAATTTCGGATCGTGGCCCACTGACCATTGAACTGAAAGTGGTCCGCCACGTGCGATCTGGGAATCCGATCGAGTCGAAAACGTAATCCCACATAGATCCATGTGTGGTGAGCTTAAGTCTGACGTTTGGCTCAAGGAGGGCCACCAGAACCTCTCTTTTGAGCTGGAAAAGTGACGAAATCCCTATATTAGCAGTAACCCTTGAACAGGAGTCTATTTCGGTGAGTTTTGAGACTATATAAGGACATTAAACCCTCTCTCATGGCAGCCATACGAATTTGGGATTTGAGAGAGGGAAAAGAGAGAAAGTGAGGGAGAAGTGGGAGAATCTCCCTGCCGTCGTTCCCTGCCACCACACGGGCTGCACCATCCCTTTCTTGACGCTTTTCCCGGCGTTTTCGGCGTCGTTTCTAGGTAAGAAACCCTAACCCTAATCTGTTTTGGGGTTTAGACTGTTGTAGGTTGTGAAATAGCTAACCTATTTCGTTCTATAGGTTGCCAAACTGCCGAATGCGGAAGCTTAGCAAACCTATCAATTCCGTTGCGATTCTACGACAAAAGGTGCGGACTTTAAGTGTATAGGTTATGGTTTTCAATGCTTTCAATGTCAGATAATGATAGATTCATGATCTGCATGCAATTGCACATGTACAAAGTGCTGTCTGTTTTCCGTTTCGATTAAAGACGAAAAATATGGAATTCTACATACTCTAGGCATTTGTAGAAAGTACGGTATACGTATTTTTTGGAAATGTGTTTGGCATATTTATTTGTTGTATGGATATACGATACATGGATAAAATACTTATTTGGCGAAAGGATTCGCCTAAATACATGTTTTACTTATATACACTATGTATGTTGAAATTGCGTATTCTAGAAAATACTGTATACGTATAAATTTTGGAGATGTATTTATCATGATTATTTGCTGTAATAATATGTTATACATGGATAAAATACTCGCTTGGCTAAGGGATAGCCCTAATACATGTTTTACTAACATACACCATGTATGTTGTAATAGTGTATTCTAAGTGTTTGTGAAAATGACTGAATGAGTATGGAATTCTCATTCGTGCTCGCCATGACTAATTGTCATGGATTCATGATTTACGTATTGGCGATGCCCCTTTGACGAAAGGATTTGCCCTAAGTCACGCCACGGCCAATATACACTATATATGCTAAAATGTGTAGCCCAAGTGTTTGTGGAAATAGCCGATTGAATATGGAACTTGGGTTCCTGCTTGCCATGACTATCCGTCGTGGGTGTACGTGTGTTATGATTGGGGCAACTCCCTAGTGAAAGGATTTGGCCTAATGCCTATGTGATCGACATATGTCATGTATGTTGATGTATGTTTGTTTAAGTGTTTCTTGAAATGTCTGAATGTGTAGTAGTTAGCAAATTGTAATGTATAAGGGTGTTGAGATATGATTCTCAACCTCTTTTAACTGCACTTGTATTTATTTAACCTGGTAATGTTATCACACTCTGGAGACTCATCATAGGTTATATATCTTATCTATCTATCACAGTCTTCCGCTTGCAAATTTAACTGTCTCTGGAGTATGATATGATGTTTTGGCTTAATCTCACTCATGTTCAATGCACGAATACAGTCAACATTTAATCATCATTCATTTTATTGCATAAGTGATGTTCTGGAACTCGGGAGTTGAGTTTATGCTCGACCCCCGTTTTTCAGGGCGTTACAGGTCTATTGGTACAGGCTCCTGTCCGGTGACGGAATCTCGCTGTGCAATCGAAAGGACAATAGAGTTAATATAAATGAATGGAAAGAATATATCAACTTAATAATCACCAGTAATTTCTTATCATGTCGTAACGATGTCGTTCAAATGACTTTGAACCAGCTACGTGGTTAACTTGTAACTTTTTCCTGTTCGCAGAATTTATTCTGCTCCTCTTCTGAACACATTATTCAGAATACATTGTTATTAATTACGAATTTAATTGTTACCTTAAGATATCGTAAATATGTAAATATTACCTGAAAAGCCTCAAATGAAAATCTCTCGCAGAGTATCCGTCAGTCATCGTAGTCATGTGCGGCGATGCGGACAGTATGTCATCATCATGGGTCCTGCTCCACTTGTACCGCTGGTGTAACTCTCCGCAGTACTCCTTGAACCGCTCCCTAATCATGTCGTTGACAGCATGAGAAATGTATGGAACACTCAAATGTAAGACAAATTTATCCTGTAGTTTCATAAATAATAGATTAAAGCAATAAACTTATTAAGAAAATAACTTAACCGTAAATGAACTTTCACAAAAGAAAATTTAATTTACTAAAATTTACCGCAAGGCACTGACTGATGAGTTGCCGCACATCATCTGTCATGTCTGCCCAACGGGGGGTGGTGGCTGGGATCAGAGATCGGCATAGGACACCGACCTTCGACGTAAACAACCTGGCATTGTCCCCAATAGGTCTAAGGCAGTGTTGTGGGAACTCTATCGTCACCCTACCCTCACATGTAAGTCGTTCTAAAATTAACATACGCGTGGGTCCACATCCTCGTCGGCTGGTCGACGATGTTGTCACGAAAGAAATATGTAAGTCTAAATATAAACAGAAGTCACTAAAAGAAATATATGTCTAAATTTACATGCAATACCCGGTGTATGCGCAACCGAGGGATCAAACGCCTGTGATGCAGCATGTGACATCGATGCTGTCTCCGTCGCATCACGGGTGGAAGGGGTAGATCCAGTGAACAAACGACCTGATCTCCCACTTGGTGTCATGACTGAATATGTGTGAATTATGAACTTATAAATTTAAACAATGTCAGTACAAGTGTATAAACATCAATATAATAAACACATTAAACTTTACAGTGTAAGTGGAATATACTAAAACATTATACAATTAGTGTTGATGGTAGAATGAATTTATGCTTATGCTTAGAGAGATGATTAAAATATGATTAGACCATTACACTATAATGCAAGCAGAATATAATAAAACTGTAAACATTCTAGTAAAATTTGAAAATTTCATTACACATTGTCATTCTATATTAAAAACATGTATTTCATTGTAATATGAAACAAGTTCGGATCAACTATCCGATGTACTCCCTACGTAAGTTATCGTACGCTGCAGAAGTATATGTCAAGCTGTGAAGCACTCGACATTGTTACAGCCAACATGCCAGTCACAATAGAAAAAATATGGTCTCTCAGGACTCCATTCAGATATGCAAGTAACAAAACCGCATCTTCCATACAAAGTTTCCTGCGGTTATATTCCTCCATTAGGTCCGAAATTTCTTTGAGATTGTATACTCTTTCATTTAAGTCATCGTTGATATATTCCTCCCTACACTCATCGATCAGACCAGGTATCTCTTTGGCCCTACCAGAAGAAGATAGGGCCAGAAAGTCCATCAACACAGCTGATGAAGTATGTTGCATACTTCCGCTACACTCCGGTTTGGGGAGGACATGATCAAAAATTGACTTAACTGCAAATGTGGGTTATAAACAAGTCAATTAAAGGAATAAATCATGACTTGTAAAACATGTATACATGTAATAATCAAATTATTCGAATTGAAAATTGACATACAAATCATTTGTACATTTAATAATTAGCATTTGTATCACTATCGCTTATGACTATTTCTTCTTCACCATCACTATCGCTAATTAGTATTTCCCCTTCATCGTCTGCAATGTCGTCATCAATGAAACCGCTCTCATCTCTAACAATGTCATGTATTATTGAGGCATCAACATGATCAGGTGGCACATCATCTCTATCCAATTGCACCACATCAATATCAACATTTGGATCAGTCCCTCTATCCCCAGATGGCATGTCTTCTTGATATGCTTATTCAACCTAGAAGTTTCATTTCCCCCGTCCTTATTATCTTCAACGTCTGGTTCGGGAACGTCAAATACGTTCATGGGCTTTATTTTCTGCACCACATGCCGAGAGCCACCAAACTTGGTGTCAGCGAGGTAAAATACTTGTACAGCTTGGCTGCCGATGACAAATGGGTCATCCTTAAACCACTTCCGAGATAAATTTGCGCTCGTAAAGTAGTCGTCAGTCTGTATTTCCAACTTCTTATTTCCAATGTCTCACCAATCACATTTAAATAAGTACACCTGCTTTCTCATACAATAACTCCGCTCAATAATATCCATCAAAATGTCATAAAAGTCAATTTCTACCTCCTCATACGTTCCCTTCACAACCACCCCACTATTTTGTGTGGTCCTATACTTCTCACGCTCTTCAATGTGGAATCGAATCCCGTTTAGAATACAACTTGTATATCCAGATACACGTCTATCAAGGCCACACGCCAATGAGTAGAGTGCATCAGACGCATCCGCAGAGTTGCTAGCGCAACGTCTTCATCTATTATTACGTACAGAATGTAATTGTTTAGGGATTTTCTTAGGTATAAATATTGTGCAATACAACAAAATTCTAAGTGTGGTGAGATACAAGATGAAATCTTACACGTTTTGTGAACCATTCTGGAAACTGATCCTGATGCATTCGATCATAATTTGTCAGGTATTGGGACTTTATCTCTTCGATGTGTTCGCTACACATAATTGACACGTCATCAGTAAGAAACATTAAGATCATCATATGTAAAGATATAATTATCGAGGGAAGACTTACTCTAAGTACGACTCTATTTCTTCAAAATTATGCAACACATACCACCACGCCTTTACTTGATCCCCAATATCCATATCCTAAAACGTCAGGGATCCTAAAGGACGGACATTATGTGTGAATACAGATATGAGTCCTTGTTCATGCTCCTGCCCTTCATCGGTATTCTGATCTTCTCGGTTGAATCAAGTCTCTATACCACGAAGATACATGGAGCAAAATGTCAGGCACTCATTATCAATGTACGCCTCAGTAATAGATCCCTCTGGACGTGCCTTATTCCTCACAAATCATTTTAGTGTGTGAAGGTATCTGTACACAAAACCACTATGTTATACGTATGAAAACACGGATATATGTAGTTTATGAAATGAATAAAAAATTTAATAGGTCCTATCACCTTTCGATCGGATACATCCAACGATATTGTACTGGGCCTACAAGCTTCGCCTCATGCGGTAAGTGAATCACTAGGTGTACCGTGACATCAAAAAATGCAGGTGGAAATATTCTTTCAACTTTACAAAGGATTACGACAATGTCCCTCTCCAGTCATTTAATAACCTCTACATTCAATGATTTCGAACACAAATCCTTAAATAATATCCCCAACTCAATCAGTGCCACATTGATATCTTTGCTCAGGAATCCACGAATCGCAACCGGTAGTAAATGTTGTATAAGGACGAGACAATCATGACTTTTCATTCCTATTACCTTACAGTCCGTAATGTTTACGCGCCGAGATATATTTGACGCATACCCATAGAGAAACTTCACTAATCTCAACCATTCACATAAACACTTTTTCTCTAGTTTTGTTAATGTGTAGCAGGCTGCTGGTATAGTATATGAATTTTCATGTGGTTGCAAGTGCAACTCTTTCCTTAAACCCATTGCTTGTAGATCCATTCGAGCCTTGAAACTGTCTTTTGTTTTCTTCTCTATATTTATCAATGTTCCGAAGACATTGTCATATATATTCTTCTCAATATGCATGACATCCGAGTTGTGTCACAATTTCAGATCACTCCAATAGGGCAACTCAAAAAAAATCTCATCTTCCTCCAAGTATACTCCAATACTGTAGTTTTCTCTTCTTCAAGTGCAGTGCCTTACCAAATCTAACTTCTCTAATGTTACTCAGTTGTTGTATCACATCTTCTCCAAATAGCTCTTTCGACGGTAGCCTATGATCTTGTTTGCCATCAAAGATCATCGCCTTCCTACGCCAACTATAATCGCTTGGAAGGAAACGACGATGGCCCATATAACACGTTTTTTACCATGCTTCAGTGACAATGAACAAGTCTCAATACTACATGTAAGACAAGTTAACTTTCCCTTCGTGCTTCATCCAGACAAATTTTCATATGTGGGAAAGTCATTTATTGTCCACAAGACCGCTGCATGCAATCAAAATGTTTATCCTACAAATGTGTCATACGTCTGTACACCTTAACTCCGCAACTTGTTTAGCTCATTTACTAATGGTCGCAAATACACATCACATTCCCAGGTGACCTGGGTCCAGGAATAAGCAATGACATCATGAAAAATGACTCCATATACAACCAAGAAGGTAAATTGTAGGGCATAAGTACCACTGGCCACATACTGTACGAGCTACTCATATTACCAAATGGATTAAAACCATCACTTGCAAGACCTAGTCGAACATTGCGAGAATCCTCTACAAACCAATCTTATTGCTTGTCAAAATTTTGCCAAGCTTTAGAGTCCACGAGGTGCCTCAGTATACTATCATCGTGAACGTGTTTCTCCTTATGCCACCTCATATCTTCAGCCGCCTTGTGAGACATAAACAATCTTTGCAATCTGGGTTTCAATGGGAAGTACCTTAACACCTTTTACGGGATTTTCTTATACTTGGCTTCATCATACTTCCACTTAGACTCTCTGTAAGCCCTGTATCCTAAACCATTCCGTAGACTTCCGCGGTCTTTCCAGTCGAATTTCGGCAACCTTTGACCCTTAACCGGTATTTGTGCGCGACCCTAATTCATATGTCGTCAACCCGAGTCCACTCAAACCGAGACTTATACCTTAGAGACCGCACCGTCACCGTGGTTCCAATGCCGCGTCTCGCGTGCTGATCCGATACTCTGGCTAGGAGATGTGGGCCAGCATTCGGTATGAGGAAAACACCGCGCGTGCGAATTTCGAGAGAATCTCTACGAGATGTCACCTCAATCAATCAATCCCATCATGTCAAGTACATGTTAAGTACACATCACCTCTCACCCTTCCCTAAGCAACCCCCAAAGTCAAAAAGGTTCTTACACACCCATACTTCTCTTATACCATTTACCACAAAAGTCAAAAAGTTTCTTACACCCATCACTCACCACATCAACACATCCATTACCCATCTTTCTCCCTCTCTCTCTTTACAACCCTCTCTTTCTCTCATTCTCAAACTCACTTTCCCAAGCTAGGGAAAAACCGCACGTCCAAGCATTTTTCCAAAAACCTCCATGAGAAAAACTTTGTGTATGGCCCACTTCCTACCCTCTCATCTTTCATCTCAACCATCCAAACCCCATCTCTTCCGTTGAAGTCGAAGCCTAGGCGACTACCTTCCCATCGGACCAAGAAGGAGTGGACGGTGGGTGATCTTGATCCGACATTTGCATTTTTTGTGATTAAAGGGCCAGATGTAGTGCGACCCACCTTGATGTAGGCTTTCTATCAAAGCGAGGGGCCCATAGTGGCGGGGCCCCTCCATCTTTGTCGGTGTCTTTCTCTTCCTCTATCTTTCTATGATCTTGGCCACCTATGATGTGTGTATTTCATCCATGCCATCTACTGGTGGACTCCATCTATGTGGGACACACAATGATGTTTTTGTGCCATCCCAACCGTCCATAGGGGGGCCCACCTTGATGTGGCTACAGTGGGGGTGGCTTCTAGTGAAGTGTGATCCAACGTGGGCCCACCCAACCCCATTGCTCAGGTGGTAGACCGAGTGAAAGATGCCTCGTTTCAACAATGGAGGTCTTGGTATCGATCCCTGTGGAGGTGGCTAACATGGAGCATGTACTAACATGGAGTGTGTACTGACATGGACTGTGTACTGACATGGGTGTCGAGTGATGGTGGGGTCCATGGGACCCACCCACGTCATCCATCTATTTTAGCGAACCACACCATACTGTATGGGTTTAATCTAAACCGTCCACCGTTTCTGGACGGTGGGGCCCACGTTCGTGTGGGGCCCTCCCTGACACACCCAGCCCATAGCTCAACTGGCATACTGAATGGAGGTACCTCGTTACAACACTGAGGTCTTGAATTCCCTAGTAGGGAGTGGCTAACGGTGTAGTGTGTACGGCTGTGGGGTCCGTGGGACCCATCCACACCATCCATCCGTATACGATAAGCCCCACCATGATGCGTGTATTGTGTTCATCGTCCAAGGATGGTGGGACCCACCTCACGTGTGGGGCAAGACCGTAAGGTATGTTGCTGTCCAGGCCTTTCAAGGCCTAGACGTTAGATTATATAATATATATTATATTATATTATATTATATTCTATATATAGGATACATGCTTTTGTGGTGGGCCCTATGTGGGACCCACCTCTATTTTGTTAGAAAAGAAAAGAAAAAGTAAAAGTAAAAGTTAAAAAAAGCAGCGTGGCTGCTCTCTCTCTCTCTCTCTCTCTCTCTCTCTCTCTCTCTCTCTCTCTCTCTCTCTCTCTCTCTCTCTCTCTCTCTCTCTTAACGCCAGCAGGTTGCAGGTCCCACACGCTGCTTGTGTTTTACACAAGTCGTCCATCTATTCTGACGGTGGGCCCATGCTTGATGTATGTGTTACATCCAAACCGTCCATCCTAAGGGCCAGTCAGTTTAAGGCTTGAGACCAAAATGAGTCAAATCTAATATCAAGTGGACTACACTGCAGTAAACAGTGTTGAGTGAACGTTCACCATTGGAACCCTTCTTGGGGTCACAACAGTCCTGTATCAATTTGAGATTTATTTTTCATCTTAATTCAGGTCTGTGTGACCTAATGAACAGATTGGATGGAAAATAAATGTTATTGTGGGCCTTGAGAGTTCTAATGGTGGGGAATCATTATCACCACTGTTAATTGGAGTGTAGTCCATGTGATTTAATTTTTAATGCTCTAAAATGATCCCTAGGAATAGATGAATGGTGTATATGGCGCGACCCACTTGATGAAGGTTCGGCCCATTGGTTCGGCCCACTAGTTCGGCCCATTTGATTCGGCCCATTGATCAGCCCATTGGGTCAGCCCATTTTATTTGACCCATGGGTTGGCCCATTAATTCGGGATTCTACCATGATGTACGTAATGATGTTTTTGCCGATTATGCCCTGGGACCAATGATGGTTTAACATCCACATTGATGGGCAATGATAGTTAGATGTCCTCATTGTGACCTTCCCTTAGGCCTTTTTAGGCCATTCTCTTCATGGGTTAACCCAAATAAGTGGGCCCCATTCACCGTATGTGATTGATCGATTCCGACTATTGATTTCAATTACCGATTTCGATTATCGATGTCGATTGTCAAGGCCGACGCCGATTATCTATACCGATTTTGAGTATGTGACAACATAACATCATGATACATGCCCATGCACATCATTTGTATGCTTGTGATGAGATGAGTGATTGATCATAGCACATGTCATTGGGCAGATTGTTATGGGACTCCCTGGGAAAGGGAGATGCCCACACAAGCGCACGGTATGCAAATGATTGTTGTATAACTAGATTGTATGATTCATGCATCTCACATTGTGTGACATGTATATTGTACGCCCTAGCGACATCAGGGCTATAGCCGCCACAGACATATCGTGGTTGGCAAAATTGGATACCAAAAATCTTGTTCTACATGAGGTGTTATACATATCCCTGGGTGAAAGTCCCTAAACCCTTATGGTACCAGGAGGTTGCTCCAATGTCTAGACCGAGTGGTGCATGAGAGCCGAGGGCCGAATACCAGGAGGTCGCGCTCTTCACTGTGTCGTGGTTAGTTGGAAGGGGGTACGGCCTTACCTGCCCGAGAAGAGGGGGCAAGCTATGATGAGTTTGACCAGCTCGAGGAATGGGTCCACTATCGACGAGTCGAGCCCGATATTGGCAGGCGGATAGTGAGGTCTCTTCCACTTACCTTATTGAGCGCGATGGGGCGGTAATCTGGTTTAGAGTGTACTAGACCCTGGTGATATTCCAGAGTTGAGTTGTATTGATATGTGGATTTAGATGAGGATTCGTATGCTTGAGTTGTATCTCCAATCACATGGCCTTGGTACGGTTGACATCATTCATGCCTTGCATTGTATAGCCTTGGTATAGCTAATGGTATTCATGGATTCATCAGCATATTTTGCATTACTCTGATACTGCATAACTGTATTACTACCTTGCGTACACACTTTCACCACCCTCTAAGCTTTCCATAAGCTTATGCACAACCGTTGCGTGTAGGTGACGTTGGACCGCAGCAGCGCTGAGGCAGGAGCGCATAGTAGATCATCTTGGAGCTTTTGTCCATTCTCATTGTATTTCTCTTTATGCTCATTGTACTTATAAAGTTTTTTTCATAGTGAAAATGTGATTGAGTTTTTGGTTATTGTTTGTAGGTTATGTCTTTGGTTATGCTTATTACAAATCAAACTGATATTGGAAATCCTCCTCGTAGCATCTCAAGATCAGAACCTGGCGAATGGGCTCCAGGAGCCAAGAATGGGGTTCTACGGAGGCTGTCGGCGCCGGATTTGGTGATCAGGAATTTTGTGAGACCGATTTCCGAGTTTGGGGCGTGACACTCTCCACATTCTGGACACTCTTCAACATTTTCATGCTCTTTCCAATACAATACACAATCATTTATACATGCATGTATGGAGATGTAACCAAGGCCCAAGTCTCGCATAAAGGATTTTGCCTCGTAATGAGACTTAGGCAATGTCTCACCGTTCGGTAATGCTTCTTTCAACAAGTCAAGCAACATATCGAACAATTTATTACTCAAATGATTTATTGTCTTCAAAT
Source organism: Magnolia officinalis (assembly GCA_021015155.1). Classification (NCBI taxonomy): domain Eukaryota; kingdom Viridiplantae; phylum Streptophyta; class Magnoliopsida; order Magnoliales; family Magnoliaceae; genus Magnolia; species Magnolia officinalis. Next base: position 19,598,555 of record JAJHSJ010000009.1, read on the forward strand.
GAAGTAACCTTGTAAGAAAATTCAACTTGGAGAAGTTCTCACACCCCAGATAAAGTGGACGTTACGCATCCCTCAATAACCTACTATACTTTTCTGATTCGACATCACCCATATGAGGAATATCTTGGCTACTACTTGTCGCTACAAAATCAGTATCCACAATTGTTTCCCTTAACACATCCCCTATGATATCTTGCATTTCGTCAACATCTTCATCCTCGTCATCCGACACAATTGGGCCAGCAAGGACTTCAGTGGCCTCAACTCTTTGGTGGAACTCTTCACCACGATGGATCTACTAAGTGTAACCCTAGTCAATCCCAACTATGAACAAATCATCTTCTACTTTGTCTAAAGTCTTATGAACCATGTTCTTGCATTTTTGACATGGACTCCTAATCCTAGTGCCTGAATCTGCCCGATATCGCATAAATTCCATGAACTCTTGAACCCTTTGTTTATACTCTAGGCCAAACGTATTCTTAGCTCGCATCTAACTATTATCCATCTATACAATAAAAAGATTAGAGTCAGTTTACGAAAATAGGTTTAAGATTATGTTAGGGTTATAGGTTTAGGATTAGGTGTAGGTTTAGGTTTAGGTTTAGGTTTAGGTTTAGGTTTAAGTTTAGGTTTAGGAATTCAGGCTTGGTTTCGGGTTTAGGAGTAGGTTTAGGATTAGGTTTTCAAGTTTAGGTTTAGGTTTAGGTTAGGGTTATAGGTTTAGGATTAGGTGTAGGTTTAGGTTTAGAAATTTAAGTTTAGGTTTAGATTTAAGTTTAGGTTTAGGAATTTGGGTTCAGTTTCAGGTTCATAATCAGGTTTAGGCTTAGGTTTTCAAGTTTAGGTTTAGGTTTAGGTTAGGGTTATAGGCTTGGGTTTAGGTGTAGGTTTAAGTTAAGTGAATTAAGTTTAGGTTTAGATTTAGGTTAAGGTTATAGGCTTAGGTTTAGGTGTAGGTTTAGGTTCAGGGATTTGAGAATAATTTTAGGTTTAGGTTTAGGTTTAGGGTTTAGGGATTCAGATTCGGGTTCAGGTTCGGGATCGGGTTTAGGTTTAGGTTTTTGAGTTTAGGTTTAGGTTTAGGTTAGGGTTATAGGTTTAGGTTTAAGTGTAGGTTTAGGTTTAGGGATTTGAGAATAGGTTCAAGTTTAGGGTTAGGCTTAGGGTTTAGGGATTCGGATTCAGGTTCGGGTTCGGGATCGGATTTAGGTTTAGGTTTTCGAGTTTAGGTTTAGGTTTAGGAATTCAGGTTCGGGATCGGGTTCATAGGTTGAGGTTAGGGTTATAGGTCTAGGTTAAGGTGTAGGTTTAGGTTTAGGGATTTAAGAATTGGTTTAGGTTTAGGTTTAGGCTTAGGGTTTAGGAATTCAGGTTCAGGTTCGGGTTCGGGATCGGGTTTAGGTTTAGGTTTTCAAGTTTAGGTTTAGGTTTAGGTTTAGGAATTCGGGTTCGGGATCGGGTTTAGGTTTAGGTTTAGGTTGAGGTTAGGGTTATAGGCTAAGGTTAAGGTGTAGGTTTAGTTTAGGGATTTGAGAATGGGTTTAAGTTTAGGTTTAGGCTTAGGGTTTAGGAATTTGGGTTCATGTTTGGGTTCGGGATCGGGTTTAGGTTTAGGTTTTCGAGTTTTGGTTTGGGAATTCGGATTCAGGTTTGGGTTCGGGTTCGGGATCGGGTTTAGGTTTAGGTTTTCGAGTTTAGGTTTAGGTTTAGGTTAGGATTATAGGTTTAGGTTTAGGTTTAGGTGTAGGTTTAGGTTTAGGGATTTGAGAATAGGTTTAGGTTTAGGTTTAGGATCAGGGTTTAGGGATTCAGATTCGGGTTCGGGTTTGGGTTCGGGTTCGAGATCAGGTATAGGTTTAGGTTTACAAGTTTAGGTTTAGGCTTAGGTTAGGGTTATAGGTTTAGGTTTAGGGATTTGAGATTAGGTTTAACTTTAGGTTTCGGAATTCGGGTTCGGGTTCGGGATTGGGTTTAGGTTTAGGTTTTCGAGTTTAGGTTTAGGTTTAGGTTAGGGTTATAGGTTTAGGTTAAGGTGTAGGTTTAGGTTTAGGGATTTGAGAATAGGGTTAAAGGTTTAGGTTAAGGTGTAGGTTAAAGTGTAGGTTTAGGGTTAGCAACTGGCTGTATCCGGACGCGGATTAGCTATTGACAAGTTAAGTGGCTATTGGCTATTGATGTGACGTCACCAACTTATGCGGGCCCCACTGTGATGTATGTGTTGTATCCACACATCCATCCATTTAGAGAGATAATTTTAAGGCATGAGCTAAAGAATGAGACAGATCTAAAGCTCAAGTGGACTTCCCCAAAGAAAATAGTGAGGATTGATCTCCTACCATTAAAAACTTCTTAGGGCCACAAAAGTTTTCGATCAATCAAATATTTGTGTTTTCCCTTCTTAGGTTTAGGATCTATTTGACCTTATCAACATGTTTGATGCCAAATAAACATTATAGTGGGCCCTACGAAATTTTTAACGTTGGGCATTCAATCACCATTATTTTCCGGTGGTGTGATCCCCACTTGATCTTTGGATGTGCCTCAATTTGGGACATCCTCTAAAATGAGTTGCTGCAAATGCAAATGGACGACGTAGATGTACAACACATAGATCGAGTTTGGTCCCACAGTCAAGGCCTAACCCACTAAGCTAGTTACGCCTAAAATCAGATTGCGTCCTAAGTTACTCAGTACGCTCAGTTGGGCCCACTGTAAATATATATAGTTTATCTACACTGTCCATCTGCTTTTCCAGATCATTTAAGGGGTTGAAACCAAAATTGAATCATATCCAAAACTCAGGTGGACCATACCACAAGAAACAGTGGGTATAATGATTTCCATCATTGAAACCTTTCTAGGGCCTGTAGTGATGTTTATTTATCATCGAACTTGTTCACAAGATCACACAGACATTGATGAAGGGAAAAATAAATATCATTGATCTAAAACTTTCGCAGCCCCCCAGAATTTTTGAACGGAACAAGTTCAATTCACATTCTTTTCTGTACGTATGGTCCATTTAAGATTTATATATATATATATATATATAATATATATATATATATATATATTATATATATATATTATATATATATATATATATATATATATATATATATATATACTTCATTTATTGTCTCAAGACATAAAATTATCTGTTAAAATGGATGAACAGAGTGGATGAAATACATAAATCACGATGGAGCATTGTTTATTGTATTATGGTCCACCAGAGATTTGGATCCCACCATGATGTATATGTTGTATCCAACCATCCATCCATTTAGAGAGATCATTTTAGGGCATGAGCTGAAGAATGAGGTAGATCCAAAGCTCAAGTGGACCTCGAAACTAATTGGGGCCACAAAAGTTTTCGATCAAGCTGATATTTGTGTTATCCTTTCTTCCGGTCTAGGTCTATGTGAACTTACTAATAGGTTGGATCTCAAATAACCATCATGGTGGGTCCCAGGAAGGAATCAACGGTCGGGGGCACTATCCCCATCATGATGTTTAGTTTTAGGTTGTATGTTTAGGTTTAGGGTCTAGGGTTTAAGGTTTAGGTCTTGAAGACTCAACAAACTCATGGATAGCTCCGACGCACATCCGGGTCTGCTCCAGACAAACACGGGCCTGTCCAAATGTCCAGGCCACCCATATTATTGTCCATAAGAAATGGACAGCTTCATCATGGTCGGGATCGGGTTTAGGTTTAGGGATTTGAGAATAGGTTTAGGTTTACATTAATTAGCATGCAATGGAAGCATTTACATTAATTAGGAAGAAAGTTTTAATTAAATGCACAGCTAGTTGGATGAAAATGTAATGTCCAACTAGTTGTGTGTGAGCATTACTCATATATATATATATATATATATATATATATATATGTCATAGGCCCAAAATCTGGTCCATGTGATGTGGCACCCATGAAACCTCTGAGACCCAACTTTCAACTTGATTCAAGACTTTAGTAGGCCATTGTAGAAAGAGAGGCAAATTAAGGGAGGAAATTGTTTCCTTTATCCATTCATCCAGGCACAAATACATATAGGTTTAGGTTAAGGTTATCGGTTTGGGTTTAGGTGTAGGTTTAAGTTAAGTGAATTAAGTTTAGGTTTAGTTTTAGGTTTAGGTTTAGGTGTAGGTTTATCTTTAGGGATTTGAGAATAGGTTTAGGTTTAAGTTTACGATTAGGGTTTAAGGATTCGGATTCAGGTTCGGGTTCGGGATCGAGTTTCGGCTTAGGTTAGGGTTATAGGTTTAGGTGTAGGTGTAGGTTTAGGTTTAGGGATTTGAGAATAGGTTTAGGTTTAGGGTTATACTAGGGTCTGCTCCATTAATTTCAAGCTAATACATAAACACAGGCTTGTCCAAATGGTCAGGCCACCCATATTGTTGTTCATAGGAAATGGACAAGTTCATCATGTTCATAACAACGGTTCCCACCTTCCAGGGACCCCCGCTCAACATTCGGATAGCTCCGACGCACATCCGGGTCTACTCCATCAATTCTAAGTTAATACATAAACACGGGGGCCTGTCCAAATGACCAAGCCACCCATATTGTTGTCCATAATAAATGGACAGCTTCATCATGATCATAACAGCGGTTCCCACCTTCCAAGGACCCCCACTCAACATCTGGATAGCTCCGACGTACATTTGTGGACAAAAAATAACTATAATAATAAGCCACATACATCCATGTACATCCATAGAAATCAACCACGGATAGCTCAGACGCACATCCGGGTCTGCTCTAACAATTACAAATACATAAGCACATGAAAATGGAAGAATCATCAAGATCATGAATCAAGTCTAATCACTTACCTAATTAGATGTTTGTAAACTTGAGAGACTATATTGTGAACAATTAAGTGTGGGGCCCACCATAGTGTATTTTCCTTACATCCACGCCGGTTTCAAAAGTCATTGTAGGTCATGGTCCCAAAAAAAATGAAGCATATCTAAATCTTAGGTGGATCACACCACAGGAACTAGTGGTGATTGGAAACTCACCATTAAAAACTCCTTGGGGTCCACAGGAATGTTTATTTACCGTCCAACCTATTGATACCTAGATGAAGGGACCAAACAAATATCAGCTTGATCCAAAACTTTGGTGTCCCACAAGAAGTTTTTAATGGTCAATAACCTCTGTGTTTTGTGGTATGGTACACTACCTAAGATGTGGATCTGCTTAAGTTTTGGGACCATGACCTAAAATGATCTATCAAAATGGATGGATGAATTCGGGTTGTTTTGTGCACCCCATCATGGCTCATGCCCTGTAATGAGATGGTAAAGTGGATGGAAGGTGTACAGCACATACATACATCATTGTACGACCCACAAATTAACTAAAACAGTGGGCCCCATGAAACAGTGGACATCGACGGTGAACCCCACAAGCAGTGAACATTGGTGGGCCCCACACGCAGTGGACAACAACGGTGGGCCTCAAATTAGTAATTTTAATTGAAAATTTGAAATTAGGGAATTTCATTTCAAAAAATTGGAAACCCTTAATTAGGGATTTACAAAATAGTGGGCCCTACCAAACATTAGACAGCGATGGGGGGCCCCACAAGAAGTGTACATCGACGATGGGCCCCACAATTAGGGATTTTAATTAAAAATCCCAAATTATGGATTTTAATTTTTAAAAATTTCAAACCCCTAATTAAGGATTTACAAAACAGTGGGCCACACCAAATAGTGGACAGCGACGGTGGGCCCCACAAGCAGTGGACATCAACGGTGGGCCCCACAGGCAGTGGATAATGACGGTGGGTCCCACAATTAGGTATTTTAGCCCTTTAAATTGAAAATCCCAAATTAGGGATTTCAAAATTAAAATCCCTAATTAAGGATTTTAATTTTGAAATCCCTAATTAGCGATTTACTAAATCAGTGGACCCCACCAAACAATGGACAGCTACGGCGGGCCCCACTAGCACCGTATATCGACAGTGGGCCCCACAAGCACTGGACATCGACGGTGGGCCCCACAAGTAATGGACAGCGACAGTGGGACACACAGGTAATGGATTTCGGCAGTGGGCCCCACAAGCAATGGACAATGAGA